>JASVER010000012.1:3920633-3998383 GCA_030449065.1 Oceanodroma leucorhoa | reverse complement strand
CCCAACTTCACCTTCAGGGAGAACCCCGCCGCCGCCATCTTCCCTGACCGCCGCCCGAGGTCACCGCTGAGCCTCGTCCCCGAGGTGAGGCAGCGCGCAGGCGCGGCGGCGGCCTCCGCCCCCAGCCCCGCTCTACCCGCCGTCCTTYACTGCCGCGGGGCACACGGGGAAAGGTAGTTCTTCAGGGGGACCCCTTCCCGCCGYGCCGCCGGCTGAGGGCTGCTGTACTTCCTGAGGCGGCCCCCGCCCCCCTCCCGCAATGCTCGGTTTCCCTTTCCTCAGCGCCCTCCCAGCAGCCTCGCCAGGCCCTGCTCGCAGTTGGGGCGAAAGCCGAGCGCTAAAGCGCCTCAGCCGCCGGGCAAGCCCGGGGGGTGAGGCCGGGTCCCGCCGGCAGGCTCCTGCGCACCCGTGCTCCTCCCCTGGGAAACTGCTGCTTGGCGCGGGCGAGGCGGCCTGTGCTCAGCCGACGAGTGAAGGAAACGGGAGTGGGGCCCCTGTGGCATCCCTGCCCAGCACGGGCTGCAGCTCCAGTTGAAAAGTCCCCCTTGTTGCTCTGTCTCACACCCTGGTGCTGCAGGTGGCTTTTCTTGGGCAGAGTCCGGTGGTGCGGGTCTCTGGAGAGGACTGGAGTGACCAGGGCAGTGGCTCCCCTTGGGGGCCGCACCCCGGCCTCTGGCTGTCCTGCATGTGCGGAGTTGCRCCCAGCCCCTCAGCTGGCCATGCATGTGTTTGTAGCTTTGCAGGTGGAGGGGCATGGGATGGGAAGAGTGATCTGGCCACAGGGGCTGCTTGGGGGCCTTGCAATTGCTAGAACGGGGTGTGGTGAGCCACCATGCTTTTGCATGGTCCTGTAAGGGTCCTGTAAGTCACCCACCCACCCACGTCCTTCCGTTCGGATGCACTAGGAGAGCGAGCATCACACAAGTTCTTCAACAGAGAAAATGTCAGCTGTGCTCTCCTCACAGACATTTCTGCTGCCCTCTAACACAGTGAAACTACCTCTGAAATGCAATGAACTATTTCCTCCCCTCGGATAAACTAGATCCAAACGTCTCCTGGGCCAAATACACAATCTTCCAGGTAAAGCATTGGGTAGGCAGCTCCTACTTTTGTCAGTCTCTCTGCGTGAGAGGCCTTGAGCAACTCAYTCAGGTCCTGCCTACCACTGAACTATCTTGAATGGTTAAACTCTTCTTCTCCCTAATTCTTCCATCTTTTCCGTAAGAGAAGGTAAAACGCTTGCCTGCTTCGCAGAGCTCTTACCAAGTTTGAGTAATTATTTTCTGTGGTGTGAGTAGCTCAGATGGGCGGTGCTGTTGAAATACAAAGCATGGCGTTAATGAAAAGCATGCTGCATGAAGTCTGCAGGGCAGACTTTAAACACTAGATGTTGCTGTTGCTACAAATTGAAAGCGAAGTGATCGCTTCAGCTACGTCAAAAACGGAGAATTAGAATCACTCTCTTTAGGAAATACAGTCTGAATAAAAGAGCTGGTCTACCGTCCCACCACAAATAGTATCACCAACAGGCTTTATTCTGGATGTCGGAATTTAGTTCCCTCTTCTATCCCTGGCTGTATTTGCTGTGGTGGCATTCAAAGGCACGAGTATAGTCCGTGACAGGTTTAAGCCTGACATAACACCATGCGTCTCGATAATTTTAATAACTACAGTACTAAGAAAAGCATATCTAAAATGTAGACAATTCTTTGTTTTTCTTTAGCAAAAATAATATTTATTTTTTTGTGATAATGTGCATGCACTGAAGTTTTGGAATAGTGCAGAGAATGAATTTATTTGAAGTGGGGTCCCATGTCCCAAATTTTATTACTGTAATTCTGAAACATTTTATGATCTTGTAGCATTTTAATACACAGAAAATCTGGCTTATTGAGGCCAGTCAAATCACTGAGAGCTAAGGGTACTTTAATGAACTAGAGATTGGGTCAAATCCTGATAGCTCTTTCAAGAATTAGAATCAGAGCACCTCTCACAGGTTAATTTTAGACAAGTAATATCCCACAGGTGATAAACAGTTTGTACCTTTATACCTTACAGTGGAAGGAATATTTAAATCCTGTTAAAGCCTGTTCTTGTATTTGGATATCTGTTATAACAATGGATTCCTCCATCATCATTATATGGGAGTTTTTAGGAGGTTTTTTTTCCCCTACAAAGCAATTAAACTCCCCATACTGCCAGTCCCTCATCATTTGACATTTACCTCTGTCCCTGGTTTCAATTTGGTCACTTAGTGAGCACTTGAACATTTACAAGCTCTTCCATGAGAAACACCTGGAAGAACATTCACTAAATGGGTGTCTGCTACTTTAGTGCCTGTAGGTTTGTAACCTTAAAGTACTCATTCTTAGTAAATATAGTGACATTATAAACATTGCATTTTTCTCCTGTTGAGACAGACTAGAACTGAAATCATGCAAAATATATTTTATTTTCCTTTTATTTGAGAAATCTTGAAAATAATTGGTCTGAGTTTAGATACATTTAGACACACCCTTGTGTTATACTGAAACACATGGACTTCACACAGGCACAACAGCCACAGAGTTCACTGTAATCAGTACTTTTATATCTCTAGAAAGAATGTGATGATTCTTCAACTGTAATAGTAGTAGGGACGTGTTTCGATGAGGGCCCAGCTGTGTGAGGTGTGTAGTAAGTCTTAGACCATTCCACAAAGAACTTGCAGCACATAGAGGTAAAAAAGAAATGAGGTTTGTAACTGTAACATGCCACAAAACATGCCAAACTTACCCTCCACCAGAATATGGCCAGCTCCTTTAAAAAAAAAACAAAAAAACACCACTCATAAAAAGCTCTAGTAATTTCTTTCTCTCACCTTGCAACTCACCTGAAACACGAGATTTCYGCCTGTTCTGAATGCTGTTCTGCACCTGCTAGTCAGTAATTGCACCCGGCTGTTTCCCTTTGGCTGAGCCTGGGATTCCCAGACTTGGCATGGGAGAGTCCCAGAGGAGCCAGGGTATAGCTACAAACAAGTTCCTGACCTCTGTAAAAAGTTTATGTTATTTACAAGGAGTAGAGGAGTTTTCCTCTCATGGTGCTCGAGTTAATCTCAGAGAATGTGGCACAGAAAAGCTATGACCCAGCTCACCTCCCTGTCGCTACTGTGTTTTTGTTCCTGCAGCTGCTGAAGGAAGGTTTTTTGTTTTTGTTTTTGCTTTTTTTTTTCTCTCTCCCAGGGGCTGCCCTTTATCTTCTGCAGAAACAGCTGGTACACTCGCTGAATCTAATTCACCTGGTTGTTTTCCATACCTCTACTCCATAAGCAGTTCTGCTTGGATAGGTAAGTTCAAGTCCTCTGTCACGCTGACTCCCTGGGGACTRAGCCTTTACAGGCAGGGTGACCCACCCACTAAAATCTTGCTGCCTAGGGAAGACCTGTCTCATTTTCCCATTAAGAAAAGGGTTTTTCACGCAGTGGCAGGGGACAGAAAACATTTCTTTTTTCCTCCAAACTGGAAAGAATGATTGTAAAACCACAAAAATGGTTAGGGGAATTCAGAATAGGAGTAGGAGCAATATTAATCGAGTTAGGTGACTGAACTCACTGACCTTAGCATCAAAACACTCTACTGAAAGCTCTTCATAGGGATATCTGCAAAACCAAGCACCTATGCCTACATTTTCCTGCCCTCCAAGGGAGGTTTCAGTCTAGCATTGTTTTATGATAAAATGATTAATCATTACAATTTTATTGTGCATGTGATACTTCAGGGGTGCTCATGGTGTTCTAGTTTATTTTCCATGCTACCGTAGTAATGTTGTAAAACGGGAAGAAAACCACAACTAGGTGTTTGTAGCTTCCTTGGCAAAATATCTACGCTTTTTAAGTGTAGACTTAAAAAAAATCTACACTCTTTTGAGATACCTTAGAAAGCCTGAAAAATTAATTTAAGGGTGAGCTATGATATGATATTTATGGGTTGGTGAAATAAGCACTAATCTCCAAGGCTTTATACTAAAAAAGGTGATGTGGGCTCACTTGGACATTTGACTGTTTTAGAGGTTGTCCATCAATGGTAAAAAGAACCAGCTTGGGAAAATATGTGAATAATAGTCATGCTTTAATGTAGGTAGTACTAATAGCTGAGCTTTACCATTTCACACATTGGCAGAGGAGCAGTTAGAACATTGCACTGAGACTCAGGAGATTTGGGATCTATTTYCAGCTCTGCATTGGGCCTGCTGATTGGCTTCTAATTATTCTGCGCCTCAGTTCCCCATCTGTAAAAAAGCAAGAATGAGACCAACATCCTTTATAAAAAGCTTTACATTCTGTTGATGAAACACACTTTATTAATAGCAATGATACCTTCTCACAAACGCTGCCGTTAAAAAAAATTTGTAAATTCACAAATGTCAGTCAAATTATGGTAATGTGCAAGTGGCTATGGAGAAAATAAAGAAGAGGAGGACCATCATGCCTGCTCCATGACTGCCGTGGAAAATGGGATGTTAACCTAGACCCACCTCTGGAGTCAGAATGGCAACATGCACAGTAAATTAGAGGTGTTGGTCTATATTCTTAAGGTCTGTCACAGAAATGCCGACTAAACTGGCAAAATCAGCAGAAATCATTGACTGAAAAGGTCTAGAACATGAACCACCCTCTCAGCCAGGACTGAAAGCGCACCTTCAAGTGGAAGACCTCTCTTCCTTCAGTTTAAACTTGGGCCAGATAGTGGCCTGAGTCATAGCAGGGTAGATCTCTGAAGTACTCAAGTCAGAGGTATTTCTTCAGAGCTGAGTCCCCAGCCTACCCTCCACTCGCCACATGTAGATCTTCATATCTGCCTTGAACTGAAATTAGCTGTCTTGTGCATGGGTGCAAGGATCTTGCCCAATGTGCGTATTGCAGCATTTTGTGTTAGACAGATGCCTCAGCAGATTCTGGGTACGTATTAGGGCTACAGCTTACTCGTTACCACAAGAGGGAAGCCAACACTAATAATATAACTTTATTCATTTATTAACTATGGTTATTGTGGCAAGGTTTTTATCCGTTTCAAGGCTGTTGCATGTCTCCTTCTCTTTCCTTGTAGCAAACGTGCATTTGATCATATGTCAGAAGCTAAAGAACATTATTCCACATTCCATTTGCTCAATGTCCTGTGAAATGAATGTCATGGATTTGCCTGTCTCGTTTGAATGGCAAATGCATAAACCTGAAACAGAAAGTTGGGACGAAACTAAGGTGTTTTTTTTCTCAGCAAATTTAAACAGTCCATATGCAAGTAAGGGGAAGTTCGGTGGGCATGGCACTTGATAAAATAAAGATGGTGTTTTCCTTCATTTGGCTGAGCATGAGAAATTAAAGACTATTCTAGGAGTCATAGACATAACTATTTCTAGTAGCTCGTACCCTATAGTAATGACAAATTAATTCAGCAAGTCCTCTGACTTGTTCTTTAGCCTGTTTTGCAATGTATGTGAGCAACTTCTTTATGGATTCATTTATTATGACAAACCTGATCTCATTTACTCTGCTGCAAACCAGAGTAACTCTGATTTCAGGAACTTCATTGAATCACTTATCTTGTGGTATGGTTCCTGTGAAAGTCACCCTTGTTCAGATCCCATGTTGAAGGCTTAAACCTGATAGGTCAAGATTTGTTATTACATTTCATTTTGCAGCCAGATGTTATAATATGCGCACAGCCTTTTGAAAAAGGTCTTCGTAAAGTGGTGAAAGCAGTGCTTTTGCAAATGGAGATTTTTAAAATGGTCTGGGTGTAACACAGAAACTGAAGAGAGATTCATCAACCAAATTTCTTTGGTTGATGTTTTCCTGGTCTGTCTTCTAGATTGCTGCAAGATATAAATACATGAGAGTCGCTGTTCAGAAGATTTCTGTAGAGCATTGCTGACATATGACACTGGTTAGAGGTCATAATTCTTGGTGTTTGGAAGTCATGATTTTTGAGGAACAGCAGAAATGTGAAGCCAGAAGCAATGCAGAAAAACACATATGTTGAGGCTTCCTATGAAGACCCCTAGGGTGTTCCCTGCAAGTGCAGGAGAGGGAATCAGGGCAAGGTTGTGAAAGTCACAGACATAGATTGCAGTCCCCAAAGGACATTTGCATAACTAGCTTCTTTGTTAATTTTTTTTTGAAATACTTTAGGAGCATTTTGGGTATTTTGTTCTCCACACCACTTCCCCCCCTTTACAGCAGTCATACCTTAAAATGCTTTCCTAAAGATGCTGCTGGTCTCAGAGAAATTGTCAAATGGGAAACATATCCGGAAATATTACTGTTGCCCAAGTGGGCAGACACCTTTCACAGACCCTCACAGTACATTGTTGTTCAGGTATTCCCACACTACTTTTCTATCTTCTTTCCTTCCAATGCTGTTTTAGTCCCCAGTCCCGTGTGTATATATGCATGCGTTTAACTCTAAGTACATGAGCAGTCACACTGCCTCCAGTGAGAATATTCACATGACTAAAATCATGCACTTGCATAGGGATTTCCTGAATGAAGGGCATAAAAGGAAATGGCCAGGTTAAAAATAATGGGTTGGTTTTATCCTTGATGCAATGCCTTTGACACTAGTGGAATTATACAGGGCTGAAATGCATCCAATACATCCAAACAAAGAACTATCTCCAGCTCCCTCACCTGCCAGTTTCTGTATCTATGTTTATGGCATAATCAGAGTCAGTCCTTCTTTCCCCGTGGCTGAGGCTGGGGAGAACTCAGCTTTGCACCAGCAGGAGCTGCTCTCCTTCTGGACAGTATCTCCCCAGGTCCCAGGTGTGTTTGCCCTGCAGAGCTGTTATGCCCATGGAGCATCACGAGAGCCCTGGGTCCCCATCACCTGGCACTGCCACAGGAGGTGGCCGGGGTGGCCAACAACAGAGCAGGTCTTGGCTGTCCTGCCACTTATCTGCTTCCAGCTGATGCTGAGCCGTTTTGTGGCCTTAGCAGGAGCTGCTCTTCTTGGGGTGAGAGCCCTTCTTGTCTCGGTTGGTGTCCAGGTTCCTTATCTTTGTCTCCTGCACCAGCGCTGCTTTGTTCTGTGTGGATATTAAACACTCCAGATGAATACACACACTTGAAAACAGCTGGTATGTAAATATAAAAAAAAAGAAAAAGGTTGTTAGGCTTAGAAGAAACCCCTCTTAAAAAGTTTCTCCCTCCTTTCTATGGCCATCCTGTCCCATGCCCACTCAGTGTTTGGGAGTCCCCAGCCCATGCCACTGTGAAGCTCTGACCTGGGACCTGTGTGAGGATGAAGTCACACCCGCAGCTAGACTTCCATGCAGCCCGTCTATGGTTTCCTCCAGGTCACCAAAAGCATGTGCCGTACCTGCCTGCTCACCCAAATACTCATTAACAGGGGATAGACCTCTGAATGTCAAAATTTAGGGAGTCAGGAGAGAGAGGAAAAATACCCACCCCAAAACACAACGCTGAATAAACAACCTCTAGCATCCAGGGCTCATGACTGCTTTTGACAAGATCTATCTTTAGTTATAATAGTGAGTCACATCATTGTGATCTGACTTTACGGTTAGTTTGAGGTATGAGCCAGGCCATGGGATTGAGAGCGAAAGCATCATGGGATGTAGCTGTAAAATTCCACTACTCGCTACTCTCTAAATCAGGTTTGAAGAGCATTAAGAAACAGGAAGCGTGGGGGGTGGGGTGGGGGGAGGTATTTTTTCAGCGGAAAATTATTGCGGCACACGGTGCATCGTGATGTAGTTCATCAGTGCAGGGAGAATAATAGGGGAGACGTATTAGCAATCGGAGATGGCCATAATAGTCTTGAGCAAAGCACACCTCTCTCCGCATAGCTCTGTGTGCAAAGTGTCACGTCTAACCCACCCCACCAGCCACTACAAGCTAATGCAGGATTTTCTTGGATGGTGCTGCGTTGCTTAGCAACATTGCTAGGCAGCATGCTATACATCACGCACGGCGCCGGCTACTATGGTGTAGCAGGGCTGCTTCCAGTTATTTTTCTCTGCTATAAAAAATTAATTTTCTGCTCGCAGGCAGTCACGCACCAGGAGGTTGAGGGACGCTCCCTCCCAGGTGGACATGTGCAGCTCCTGTTGACTGTAATGGGAATCACAAGCAGCCCCAGGCTGAGCTGAGCTCCCGGTATGTAAAATGTGGGCGTGATTCTTGAGATATAAACACTTGCCATGCCTGAGATGGAATACAGGTTGGCTTTAACATAAATAAATAGATAATGAGGCAGTGAAGGTGATGTGACAGACAGAATAATACATGTAGCATATATGCCCCTACACCTTTTTTCTTTGACTGGCATAAGCAAATCCTGTTGTGAGGACCGCATGTTTGTGTACACAAAGAGAGGGACATTTGCTTGACATTCTGGGATATTTTTGAGGCTCCTCCGCACCATGGCATTGTTGGATGAGAGCTCATATCACAAACACCAGTGGTGGTTTTTTAGACTGATGAGTGTGATTTCAGTGGAGTCTGCCTGCCAAGCCCCCTCCCTGAAATGATTGCATAACCAGCTGTTGCATGCACACACACAAAAAAAGAGAAAACCAATCCTATTCTACAAGAAGCTGAGGTGTTATTACAGAAGGCAAACAACAGACAGCCTGGTCCCCAGAGCTGCAGAGAAGACGGCATCTGCAGCTTGCTTCAGGTGTGCGGACCCAGATCTACTAGCTGTCTTGTCCGAGGGCAAAAGAGGCCTCTGCAGAGGGTCTACACAGGACAGGGTTTGAATAATTCTGAAATCGCCGCATCTAAAATGTTCACTTTTTGGACATATCGTTACTGATACTATTAGCAGGTGGCAAGAAGCGAGTGATGGAAAAGAGATGATAAAAGGCAACAGATAGTTTCTGGGATCTGAACACTGTGTTTTTCTTCTGCACATCAGCGGATGGACTCATTGTTTGAGCTAAGCAAAGAGGGAAGCAAGAGGGGAAAACCACACTGTCAAAATACACAACGGTTTGTGAGATGAACGGCTGCATTACCCTTCGTTTACACTTGCAGATATGGCAGCACTGATGGAGTCAGCAAAACTGTTTTGTCTGACAACTGTTTTTGAAGAGAGCAGGAATTTAGTTTTAGCTATTGTAGGCACACCTTACTGCATCTTGGGGTGTATGGTGGAACCAGATAAATCAGACTTTTCTACAATAGAGTGGTATGTCTTCGCACTACAGATCCTGGAGGAGTAGAGCGAATGCAGTTTGATACAGAAACCGTTCTTGTGGCGTTTAATGGCATTTGTCCAACAGCAGAACAAAGACAGCGACAGAACTTCCATTTCATGTTTTTCACCAAATCRTGGCAGACTGAAGCGAATTCAGTGCCCGAGGCTCAGTTCCTCCATCAGGCTCCTCAATCTTTGTTTGTACATAAGGCCAATTTAATCCTCGGAGATGTTCAGAATTTGCACTGAGGTAGTATATGTACCTAACACTGTGGAGTGAAAACTACTGCTACAGACAAGTAAAATATCATCCCTCCTGTACCTGTGCTTCAGGCATAAGTGTCATCTACAAGCCTGTGCTGGTTTTGCAGCCATTTTTGCTGGGTGAGATAAAAAAGAATATTTATAATCTGTCTTTTTTTTTAACCTGAAGGACTTCAATTGGAATGATTGCCCAGTTTTATTGCTAGATTTTTAGCAAGATATTTCTTTCATAAAACACTTCAACAAATATTGACAGCAGTCACAGTAAAATTTAAAGTGTATGAAAAATTTGCAGAATTTTCCCATACGCTTGCAAATCTTTCTGTCGCTTCATAAAGCTTCTCAGCACTGATCACTTGACAACGGACAGAGCTGCTGTACTTTCAGTGAGTGAAGACCAAGCAAAAAAATACAAGGCCCCTAACTGTGCACATTCACTGGTGTCTCAAGGAATGGCCCAAGGCTTCCCCTTGTTATTCAATCAGAGCCATGAATTGCTCCAGAAAGATGCCCATGAGTGGCAGAGGAATGCTGCACGTCTCGGACAGCCAGGGCGCCATGCCTGGTTCCTGCCAGCATGAGGACTTCAGCAGCAGAAAGGTACTTTGCTATGAGCGTAAATGTCATTTACACCTGCTGCAAGACCTCTGTGGAGTCTTAACAGAAATGACGATCTATCTCAGCCCTTCCTGAGGGCTGAGGGCTGAGAGGCATCACAGCAAAATTTAAAAGATAAATTACACCTTAGCACGAAATGGTGCCAAATACAGCACATGCAAGTGTCTAAGTCTGTGCAGAAAGCAGAATAGCGTTACGTTGGGCAGGAGTRAAAAAAGAAACAAGCTAATCTTTAATGAAATTGGAAAAGAAAATAGCCAAAGGACTTTTTATCTCTGTGTTTTGTGGTAAATACCACTCAGTTTTCGGTATCATTAACATATTATTATGACTACTATTAAGCAGTAGCCCCACCTACTTTTGTCTATGTTTTATGGGCACGTCTCAGCATTTTACAAGTTGGAGGTTGTGCTAAGAGCTGGAAATACTGTATCATCATTTCATTACCACCTGGCTTGAAGAGAGGATCCATTAATCTGGTTTTGTAGGCATCTGCTGTGAGAAAGTAAGGGAGGAGGCTGCTACAAACTCTAGTTACTGTGAAACTGCAATTATTTTTTTAAAGAAGAGGCAACATTTATCTTCTAATTCCTTAAATTGATCATCATTTTCTCAAATTGAGCTTCATTTTCTCCCTTCTATTTATTTGCAAGAAATAAGGTTGGTTGGTTTGTTTCATGCTACAAAAGATGTCACAGTCTTCTTTCTCTCCAAATGGCTCAGGGTCAATGTAATCTGAAAAACAACTTTAACAAACAGAGCAAACTTTTCACAGATAAACCCACAAGAACAGAATCCAGTGCCAGTCTCCTCCAAAAAACTGTTTGCATGTTTTCCTTTCCATTAGATCTATCTTGTGCGCGTGGATATTGGACAACATGTAGTTATGTTCAGAAGCAGAAGAGCTCTTCTGTAAAGATGTGGACAAAAACATAGTATGTCAGTAGGTTACATATCACCTACTTTACCTGGAAGAACTCTTGAAATGAATAGAATTGGGAAACAAAATGAAAACCAGCACTTAATAAAAATTAAGTGCAATCAGATAGGATGTGTATGTGTTTGTGGGGGTATCGGTCTCCCTGACTCTCTCTGATGCTTTAAAAAAGAGTATTAAAGTTATGAGCCAAACCCCTGAGAATGGATAAATGAAAGAAGGAGACTAGCCTGATCATTTGCCCCCTCTGCACATGTGTTTTAGAACAAGTTTTAATTAAACAGTCACCTGCTATTTGTTCATAGGATACCCACCTCATCAACTCGAAGCAGGTGGTGACCACTGAATAGTATTTTCAGACCCCTGTCTGTCTGGGTGAAAGCATGATGGAAATGCCTTCAGGAAACCTCCCAGTGAAGGACTGGAAGCATACATACAGGGTATAATGCAGAAGTCACAAGCTAACTAGTGAAGACAAAAAAGAAAAAGTCAACTTGTTCTTTAGCTCAGTGCTGTCGGTCCTGAGCAYTGAATGTGGTAGGTGTTCTTAGATAAAACAATATCTGATCTTGTAATAAAAGGATATAATAGTTCAAATGCACTAAAAGGCTAGTTAAACCTGTTTGGACCATCATGATCATCTCATCAGACTTCCTACAAAATTCAGGCCGTTGATCTTCAAACTACAGTTCCTCCTTTCACCCTCTGACTACTGTTTGAGCTATAATACATGTGACTTTGCTGTGATCATATTCTCTTGATGCTCATTTTAAATGTGTTACTTTCGTTTTGGTTTGCACTTTTGATTTGATGTTGCAGAGTAGCCAGCTCAGTTTTGCTTACAAAGATAAGCACAAAGGCTTTGTGTGCAAARTTATATTTTAAATATTGCTAGAAGCAGTCTCACATTTATGACGTTTTGGTTCTTTTAGCTTTTATTTATATTTACTTTTAATTTTATTTAAACATTTATTTATGTTTTTATTTCAAATTGCAGTGAATTGAAAAATGAACAAAAAATTATGGATTCTTCTGTTTGTTTTTTTTTTGTTTGAAGAAACACTCCTCCTAAGCAGAGAAGAAAAAGAAATCGGGATTTTTGTAGATGTAGACATTTCAAGACATTTTTCCTTTTGTAAATGAGGGGAAAATTAAAATAAAAATAGTATAACTCCTTCCTTTATTCAGTCATTTTTAATACCAGAGTCCTAAAAGCTGGTTTGGAAGATGAACATGTATTACAGAAATATCTAAGCATGCATTTTTTTGTCCTGGTCCTGGATCAGTGACAGTAACACCCTCCTGGATATTTTTCCAATACACGGGAGGCTGCTGATTGCTGGTTTATAGATGTTGGGGCCATTTTGTTTGTTCCTTAAAATTGTGCTAATGTTGCTGCCATCTCACAGTATAAAATCATGCTGTTGCTATGAACCAAGAATTCACTGAAAAACTCAGTTATTGAAAAACTGTTACAGAAATCTTTCTGATTCATGAACGTAGMTGTACTGTTTAGGGGTAATAACAGCACTACCATAGCCAGCTTACTCTCTGACAATAAATCTGTTGTTTCAGTCTGGGTGAGTAATGTGATCTAGCTTTTAATATTACACTGTTGTTCTGCAGAGTAACATTTGTGCTCAGGTGTAATGTGAACCCATCGTCGACAGCATGTCAATGAAAGTGATGCCAGCCTATGCTTTAGTCAGCATATCATTGTGCTCCTTACTCCAGCAAATGGTACATCCTTGTAATATATGTTATGTAGTCAATGCTTTTTTTTTGCTTTTTAGTTCGGAAAAAGAGAGAGTTTGATTCTGATCTTTTGGGGCACATGGGGCTCATGGGGCTGAGATGCCCCATGAAGATCACAGGTAATTTAGTTAGAACCATTGGAGCTGCATTGCTCTAAAATTGGAGAAGGRCTTGAAGAATTAACCCACGGTTTAATTTACACAGCAGTCATTCTCTTGTAACTCTATTCACTTTGTTGGTGTTAGGAGGACAGAAGGAGGACAGACAGGATCCTTGCCCAGACTCCCTGTYGCATAGACAGCCTAAAATTTGTTGCTGGCTTCTTGTCACTTTGACTTCCCCTTGATGACCTTTGTGGTCCTGTTTCCAGCCTTGACAGTCCACTAAAATTCATGTTAAATTCTACCTGCAGGTTTTAGGGACTCCTGTTTGTCTTCAAGTTTCAAAAGCTATTCATTGCATCCAACTGTCACATAGCCATTCAGTCCTTCCTCCCAGGTGTTTTCATCTTCTCCCATAGCTTCAGTTTGTATTTGATGAACAGTGACCTCTTCAGAGGAATGTAATTTAATTTATTTTTAAAATGTCTTTCAAACCACTGCAATGGTATAAACAAAAAAATAAAAATATTTTTGAGTTGCATATTGTAATCCACTAAACAGTTCTGAAGAGCAAGTCACAGRAAACAGGGTTGGGAAAATCTATTTGCTCATCAGCCCTGTCAGTGCTTAGCTGCTTCTCCACAGCATATTGTCAAGTACTTTTTCCAGCTGATGTTTAACTGGCCTGTTCTGACTGGCCAGATTAAACATTCCCATGTGGGTTCCCGTTGAGGGGGGTGTCTATTGCAATAAATGCTGCAAATACCCTTAAGCTCAGCTAGCCTTCTCTGGGCTTTGCTGCCRTGTTGGAAGGTGCCAGCAAAGGAAAATCAATACAGAACACGTAAAATTGCTGGCTAGAGGTTTGGAATAACTTCTGATGCAAAGAAAGAAGATAAAGACCCCATTTCTGGGAGAAATTTTTTCAGTATTTAAATTTAAATGGGGTTAATTTGGGAACAGAAAATTCTAGAATGGGCATATCTGTTTCCAGGAAAAAAAAAAAAAAGAAAAACAAAAGGCATGTATTTCTCAATCAGCTAAAATGTCCCTGGCCATATGTATTGGCATTCTGACACCTCTTTCCACACAAAAGTAACCCTGGATTTAAGAACGCAAGTAATTATTTGCTTAAAGTTAAGACTAGAAATAAATCTTTTCAGGATCCAAATCTTGTTAAMTATTTTGTGGTGCTGGTGTTTGACGGCCTGGACAGAAGAAAGCTTGCAAATTTCAGATTTGTGGTTATAATTAACTATTAGGAGAGAGAAAATATTCCCTGAGTTTCCTTCTCCTTTTTCTTTCATCATTCAAAGACTTTGTATGGACAAATTTTACAGCTGCAGAATTGTAGAAAATATTGGAACAGTAATGATGGTTAACAACTGCAATGGTTCAAGTGCTAATTAGATGTAAAGTGATATAGAGAAAAAGGACTAAATAACAGCTGCTAACATACAGTCAAAACAAGGAAAAATAGGTCAGATTTTTTAAGATTTAAACAGGGTTTTAAGAGAATCTGTTTATTTTCAACAGAAACATAACAGTTAAAATCTGCCATTGGTTCTGCATGCGCAACACCCCATCCAAAAGCAGGACTGTCACGCATCCAGATATACCTTCTTCCACCCAGAAACTTTGTGCTGTCACAAAAGAAAGAAGGTAAGCATCCACCTTGAACTTCCAGCTRCCAGGCAGATGTCCCAAGTCCCATAGAGACGGCCCCTGTGCCTGTGTAGAATAACTGTGCAAAGGATGTGCGATGAGTCCAGCATGTTGGGGACGTGCTAAGCACCCTGCTCTTAGGCTGCAGGGTTGATCTGTGTGCCCACACTAAGTCCAGAGCTGTCCCAGCACTGCATGATCTCGTTGTGTTGAGATTTCCCATATGGAAGAATGGTAACCTGAGGTGGATGTCCAAGCAGAAAAAAGGCTGTATGGGTCTTCTCACGAGCCTGAGTGACAAACAGGTGAAAAAATCACCACTGAATATCCATATACGCACACAGCAACTGTCAACCTGCAGTTTGTGAGCTTCTTGTTGGTCTGGGACTGTTCCTATGCAGTCATTGAAAGGTGTTTAAAGAAAGTGAACCTGYTGGCATAGGAATCGAATCACTGCAGAGGGATCTGCAGCTCCACTGGAAATACTCTAGGAGTGCAAGCTTGAAAACCTTGAAAACATGAGTGAGGTAGAACTGGGTTTAAATGTAAAATGTTGGGGGAACCAATGTGGCAGACTTYGTAGTGCCTGTTTGTAGAATTTTGATTTTGGCACAATTTGATGTTGTTTGATGCAGTTTTCTATTTACTCTAAAGAGAGTTACATATGTATATATGCCATTTATACTTCATATACCCACATATATATATACACATATATACTTTGAAGTATGTGTATGCACACGTATATACACACACACATATATACACATACCTGTATATATATATGTATTTACATACATATACATACGCATACCTCAAAATGCACCTCTGTTACTTTCCTGCCCATGTACTCTTTGTGTGAAACATGGAGAGAACAGTGAGAAATGGTTAAAGAGATTCAAATGGTTGCAGGGCACTGCTTGTCAAGAGATGGCTCAGTAAACACCAACTGAAGTGGCATCATCTCAAAACCTGCCCCCCATCTTTCTTACTTATTTATTTCTTCATTCTTCTCACTTTGAAACTGCAATAGCAATAGCAGCCTCTGTGTAGGGAATTTTCTGTAAGTAATGGCTAACTAGGGTTAATGGGTTTCCACTATTTCTCAGTTCATCGACTCTTCCCAGCTGGTCCCTAATCCCCACAAATGCCTTGTACCAAACTGTTCCCTTGTTTCCTGGAAGAAGATGCAACAGACCTTTGGTGTTTCAAAATGGATGAGCCACTTTGAATCACACTGAAATCAACTATCCAATTTTAGCCTAGTCAACCTTTAATCATGACGAGTGCTTCACTTTCTTTCTTTCCCTCCCCCTCTTATATATGGTAACATGTCTTTCATAAATGTCAAGAGAAACAGGATAATCACTTTCAGTTCCTCCTCCAAGGTCAGCAAATCACAGCTGACTCAAGTGTATCTGGTTCTTGTCCTCTCTGAAAGCAGCTATGACTGTGTGAGAGCATAGCTGTTTAAATTATTCAGATTACTACTTGCCTGAGACAGTTCTTATATCAAGGCTTTCTTTTGTAGCTCTCAAAGCACTTATGAGGGGATGTTTTACGGAAGACAAGAACTAAGATTAAGGTCTTGCCCAAAGTCCGCAGTAGAGCTGGGAGCTTGATCTCAGGAATGGACTGCGATGTTCCAGTCATTGCTCCACTCTGCCTCACACTAGGTGGGATGGCAGAGAAGCAGAAAAAGGTTTCTGAGGAGGCTGGCAGCATAGCTTCTAACACTGGAGTATGCTCTGGAGGAGCTGTGACTAGCTTTTACACATCCACTGTTGAATGAGTATCGGCGTGTATCTTTACGGGTAGGGATTTACTGCTCTCTGACATTTCTGCCAGTGTAAATACAGGATAATTTCGCTGCAACCACCGTAAAATTGGTGAGAGGCAATAAAATCCAGCCCACRCTGCTTTTCAAGTGAAAATAAGGGAATGTTTTGTTGAGGAGCACCAGAGATAAAAGTGGCCATTCSTATCATCAAACTACAAAAATGAAAGAGGAAACAAATGGCTGGTTTAATTAGCATTCGTATTCCTATTATTCCTGCTGGCTGTTCCAAGCAAATGGCAGGTCTTTACTCTGCCTTCACTGGGAGCAGGAAAGAGGCCAGTTTCACTCTCTGCTTTTTTGTTGTTATTTTTATTATCTTAGTAGTACATTGATCAGAGTTTGTTGGCAAGTATGTAGCACAGATCATAGGCATTCGTAGTGTTGTTTTATTGAAATGAGTAAAATTACATCAGGAGGAAAGTTGACCCAACATGTTTTGTTTTGGTTTTAATCACAAAATCTTGCTGGGCACTGATCGATTCTTTTTTAAACAAGATTGCTCCAGATTAAACAAGAATAGTACAAACCAAACCATGCAGGGTTTGCTTGTTTTCGACACTGTTACTGAAGAGGTGTAGCGTATAAGCATCCTGCCAATTTGATCAGTTTAACAGTGCGCAGGAGAAAGCATATAGAGGGGTAACTATTTATTATGCCAGCTGTCTATGCAATTATTTGAAGCTCCTTAGTTCATCTGACCTTTAAAACTTACTTTAAAACACAATCACTTTTGATGAAGTGGAGCATTAAGGTCAGTTCTTCCTCTCATAGCAAAGTAAAGCCAGCCAGTGTTGTGCAAGCAGAACTGGACCTTTTAAAGGATATCATTGTTTTACAACTGCAAGAGACGATGATAACTTAAAAAATTCAAGACTAAAGGTGATGTGGATTTAAACTATGTTTTAGAGCCAAAAAAGCAGTGCCAAAATAGGTCCAGATATAAAACGCTTTTATTTGGCCAGATCATCGTATGTCTCTTAAACTTGATCTTGGTTGTTTTGGGATACTCCTGAGTAAAATTAAACATGTATGAAAACACGTGCAGAATTTGGCAGAATCTTCTGTATTCACAGAAACGGACTGCCGTTAAGAAGAGCATGTTTCAGCCTTGTGGACCACCTGAAGTGCTTTTCAGCCATATAATAAGACTGAAATAAGATCTACATGGCCGGGGGGTAAATGTTTCCCTTGTTCCACTCCCCACTTCCCCTTTCAGATTAAACTCCCACTGACTTCATTGACAGTTTGTCTTAATGGAGTAATAATTGAATAAATCTCAAGGTCTGACTCATACAATAGCCTTGCGATCCACCCAGATACAGTGGCTCGTTAGTCTATTTAAAAAAAAAAACACAAAAACCAGGCCTGTTTTGGGTGATGTTATCTTTAAGGAGGAAGACTTTGCCCTTTGGCGGCTGTTGCTGTGAGAACGTTCACCTCCTGTCAATATTGTGGTATCAGATCGGGGCCTCGTGATGCCTTTTATTTGGAGATGTGGGAGCTCAAAGTTTAGCAGAGTGGCATGGCACGTGCCTTTATCTTGGCTTTCAGTTGYCTGATGACAGCAGAGATGGGCATTGGCCCTGTTGGTTTTGACCAGAGAGGAAGCCTACAATCTGAGCTGTGTTTCTTGCTACATCCTTGGTGGACTTTGAGGGTTGGACCAATTTTAAATCTCATGAATCATCCTTACTCAATTGACTGAGTTGAGAACAAATTGTCAAGGGAGTAAAATACTTTCCACTTGTTTCCAATCCATGTCCCATAATACCATTAACACCTTGGCTTAAGTCMTCTAGCCCATTTTCAGTACAAAGCCTCCCTCTTTTTCACCCCTTTATAGAGTTATTGTCAATGCCTCCCACACCTGGTACCACACACACATGTTCCTCCAGAGCAGCAATATACCCATGTTATGGTTACAGTGTAGTTTTTCAGGATTGTGTGTTAGGTGCAGCACATATTAGAGGTACCAGACTTTAGTCAGACTCTAAAAGGGCCTAATTTTTATTCGATAGCACAGGAAATATGACCTCCTAACCCTCCCCTTCTCCCCCCCAAATAAAGCATAGCATGCTATATATTTTTCCTGCCTCAGTTTTCTGAAGGAGTTTTTTACCTGTGGGTGCCTGTGATTCTTCTGCTGCAGCTTCATCCTTCTTCTCAGCACTGTCGAGCTCATCTTGGTCAGCTTTTTTCTTACTTTGGACAGTCTGAAGTAGCCTGGACACCACKCAACTGTGAGAGCATTGACTATCTGTTTCTGTCTTCTTGCAGTGGACCTGGGAATCTCCCCATTTACTGTCCCATGGAGGTCTGAAGGCTAGTGTCAGTATCTTGTTTCCTTTGCCATGTCTTAGAGCATTTGCCAATCTAAACCAGGAGAAAACTTGCTTCACATATAGCCCTTGTCTGAGTAGACAGACTGAGGTGGATTGAAAACTGGCTGAATGGCTGGGCCCAGAGGGTGGTGATCAGTGGTACAAAGTCCAGCTGCAGGCCAATTACTAGTGTTGTACACCAGGGGTCAATACTGGGTCCAATCCTGTTCAACGTCTTCATTAATGATCTGGATGATGGGGCAGAGTGTACCCACAGCAAGTTTGCAGATGACACAAAACTAAGAGGAGTGGCTAATATGCCAGAGAGTCCTACTACCCTCCAGAGGTTCCTGGAGAAACGGACTGACATGAACCACTTGCAAAAAGGGGAATTGCAAAGTCCTGCCCCTGGAAAGGAATAACCTCATGTACCAGTATGTGCTGGGGAACGACTGGCTGGAAAGCAGCTTGGCAGAAAAGGACCTGGGGGTCCTGGTGGACACCAAGTTGAACACGAGCCAGCRATGTGCCCTTGTAGCAAAGAAGGTGAATGGTATCCTGGACTGCATTAGGAGGAGTGTTGCCAACAGGTTGAGGGAAGTGATCCTTCCCCTCTRTTCAGCACTGGTGAGGCCACACCTGGAGCACTGTGTCCAGTTCTGGGCTCCTCAGTACACGAGAGGCATGGACACACCAGAGAGAGCCCAGTGAAGGGCCATGAAGATCATGAAGGTACTGGACCTTCTCTCCTATGAGGAAGGGCTGAGAGAACTGGGACTGTTCAGCCTAGAGAATAGAAGGCTCGGGGGCATCTCATCAGTGTATAGAAATACCTGAAGGGAGGGTGCAAAGAGGACGGAGCCAGGCTCTGCTCAGTGGTGCCCAGTGACAGGACGAGAGGCAGTGGGCACAAACCAAAACACAGGAGGTTCCCTCAGAACATCAGGAAACAGTTTTTCACTGTGAGGGTGACCGAGCACTGGCACAGGTTGCCCAGAGAGGTTGTGGAGTCTCCATCCTTGGAGATATYCAAAAGCTGTCTGGACATGGTCCTGGGCAGCCAGCTCTGGGTGGCCCTGCTTGAGCAGAGGGGTTGGACCAGATGCCCTCCAGGGGTGCCTTCCAGCCTCAACTCTTCTGTGATACTGTGAGAAGCTGTTAGGATTTATTTACYAGCCTTGCTCCTGTGTCTTGCAATAAGTGATATAGTCCATGTCAGCAAATGGTGAATTCCAGAGCCACACAACAGTATCTCACAGCAACTTGACATTTCACAAGTTGCATATAGATAAATGCCACAGGTTATCTCACATATATAAATATTAATACATGTGTGCAGTAGAAGATGGGTATAGAGAYAATGAAATGCTGTACATGAGTGAATTTATTTCTCATAATGAACGAGGAGGGGTTACTCAATGAACTAAACTGTAATGAGTCATAAGGTAAATTTAAGTAATTGCTCACTGTTTTGTGTAATAAAAGTGGTAACTAAAGATTTATGGATAACTGAAGATCTACTGTTTGATAACAGAGAGCAATCTAGTCCCCTCAGATGATACAGTTTGTATACGCTGGGGAAGATAAGCTCTTACCTAACAAGGCAGCTGGTGCAGATACATAGCAATGTCATGTGCCAAGGGAGACAAAGGACTCTTCCTGTGCTAGGAAGAGAAAGGTCAAGGTAAAGACCTCTTGCCCCACCCTGGTTAAGCCAACACCTATATGGGTCAGAAGTGACACTGGTCCTCAGCAGCTGTAACTTGGTTTCCTAAGGAATTGAGGTTTGTGTAATCATGGTCAATCTCCTCTTCACTCCCTACCACTTTGGACCCTTTTGGCTAACTTCAGCTACATGAGATAGAGGGGCTGGCTTTTCAAAGATACTAAATTCCTATCAGTGTCATGAAAATCAGAATCTGGAGAGAGAGAAGGTCAACTCAACATCACCACTGAGGGGCAGAATTCAGGCATTAGTTTGATTAGTTATCAAACAGATATGTTTGATAGCAAGCATTTTGCAGGCTGATCAGCCCATACATAGCCCTGGACTAGCTGCATTGCGTGCTGTTTCTTGCTTGATAGGTATCTCATAGGGAAAGGTGCAGGGAATTGGTTTGGGTAGGGGATAAAGGGCAACAAATGGCAGAAAATGGCAGAAAATGGCTTTATTCATACCACTGATTGTACAATAATGTGTGGAGTTTCCCATGTGATGTTTTCCTTCTCTGTGTTTAATTTTTCTAATACAGTGATTTAATAAAGGGCTTCAAGAAGCTGAACTTAAGGTAGTTTCCTGAATCTGTATTCAATCTTTCCTGATATTTGAGGGAGTACAGTAGAGGGACTTGTAACTAGGATTTGGAGCCTTTTGAGACAGGCTCCAAATGAGTGCTTTGGAGATGGGTCCTATTTTTCTCAAAATCTGAGTGTTTCCAGATCCAGAATTCTGGTTCTGACCTCTCTTGGATGGTAATTTTTCCTACTGTACCAATAGGGAATGTTTTCCTTACAGGCTGGGTGTTGGGGCTTGATGGACAAGCTGCCTCATCTGTTATGGCAGAGCCTATGTTTCTGCTAGCATCTTCTCACATAAATATTCCATGCATCAAATATGTACGACACACAACATAATTGCGTAAAAAGGATGACGTATGAAGAAAAATACACAGTGCCCGTGGCTAAGAATGTCTTAATCAGGTGTTCAAAATGCACATCTATGCACCAAGGAAATATTTTGAGGTATTTATCTAAGCCTGCTATGAATAAAGATTTTTTTCATGTTAAACATAATAGCTATCATTGGTGGACAAATCATCGRGATGTATTTGCAGTCCTCTTTTTCTGGGGCAGTGGAAATTTTCTTTCTTTTTTTCCTTGCACTAATTCAAACAAATCTGCTCTTTGGTCTTTCCAGCCAGATTACTTCAGTAGTTGCCCTCAGGACAGCTTGTTTAAGCATAAACTTATGTAGGGCTCATGCTTTTTGTTAATTCCAAGGGCTTTTATACTGGTTTCCCCATTAAAACTGAAGAAGGAGAGAATGACTTTGTCCTTGGGACTGTTCCCAGTGAAGATGAGATGTTGTTTGATCCCAGACTGTGGAATTCCCTCACTTTAAGATCTATAATTTGTTAAGATGAGTAACTTGTAGTGCCTGAATTTAAGAATTGCGGGATRCTGTAAGAACCAGCTGGAGACAGAGAGCTTTAGGTGCTTAAGTGCAACATAGACTTGCAGGACTGAGGATCGAAAACCCGAGGAGGAGAGCTGGGTAAGAGAGAGGAGACTATGGTGTTGTATTGTTGTCATGTATCCTTAGTGAAGTGCAATGGTGAATTTATGACTCTCGCTRGGGACAAGTTGCTTTTGCCATAGCCTGTTAATTTCTAACAGGAATGAATGAATAGCTGAGTGGGTGAAAGCAGCAAAKAACAATAAACAAATAATACAAATGTAAAGAAAGCAATATTAAATAAATGAAATGTTACAGTATGTGACTACACAAGAGAACCTGAGGGAACTGCAGAAAAGAAGGATTGAAAGGGAATGGGAGTTTGTAATAGAGTAAATACAAATTAATTCTAAGCTACAGTGAAATTCCCAAGGAATTACATTTTGCATCCACATGAATACTAGGGTAATTCATCATGATTAATGATGTTACAATGAATCCTGGTATGTGTTGAAATACTTTCCTGTTCTGAAAGTAGGAGAAAAATGTTTACTGTGAACAGCTAAATATGGACATTAATCATTATGTCTTTAATGCCAGGTCAAAACTGTTTTCCTGCTGCGAATATTCTGCTTATTATTATAATATTTAAAGTTAATAGATTGGCTAAGACAAGTGTAAAATTCCTAARGAAATTGTGCAACTGAAGCTAGAGTTGCATAGAAAATCTCAGACCTCTCAAAATGTTTGGGTAGTCTCCCTTGCTACTTACTTTTCACGAGGCACGGGTGCAAAATGGCCGGAGGAGCAACAAACATAACACAAGGTGTGTTGACACTGATTTCACAAAATTCTTTGTAGTCAAGGTGTGGAATTAAATTCTTAGAGTTGTACTTGTCCTGTGAAGGACAATGTGGACTCTGGGTGAATGGGTGCAATCCCGGTGACTGCAGTGGCATGCCCTTCAGCAAGTGTTTAGTTGCTATACTGACTTGGAGCCCAGGCGTCTGGCTTCTCTGCCTGGAGCTCCTAGGTCCTACGTGCGTCCTTGGACAATCACCTCTGAAGCCCATCCTGCTGCTTGTGCAGTCAGTGCCACAACCACTGATCTCACCGGGAGCAGGATCAAACTGATTTCCCTGTCTCTGTTCCCTATCTGGAGGGCATGTTTTGAGTCTAGTTGTGGAAACCTTTTCCCATCCTCAGCCTCCTGACTTCTGCTTTCCTTGCATCTGAAAGGACAATGCCACTACCCCTGGACATACCTTCTGCTCCAGGCCATGGTCCTGGCCAGTTTGTGCTGCCCTTCCCCATGCTGGCACCAGTATTTGTGTGATCAGGGGTTGTCTCAGCTGCTTCACAGGGCTAATTTTCAGCCATTTCAGTTCCCTGATTTGCCTCTTGCTTGGCCTTGTGAAAGCTAGACCTAGCTAAAAGGAAACAGCAGGACGTATTACAATGCTCTCCAGCAGCAGCRTGCACTTCGGGGCTGCACTATTGGCTGCTCTTATGGCTTGGACGGAATTGGAAACCACAGCCTGATCCTAGTATTCCCCTTACATTCACCCTTTCCCTGTCTGTGGCCCATCTGCACCGGCCTCCTCTGATGAAACAGCTCACATTACAAGTCCCCCTCCTTTTTGGGTACCTTATGATAATTTGGAGCCAAGCCAGCCCATCTACTGAGCTTCCCCTCTGCTTGGCTCAAGGCTGTGCTGATGTTCAGTGGAGGAACTGCTCAGCAGCAGCAGCCAGGAGGAAGACTACACAGGAGCTAAGGCTGCTGGCCACATCCAGGTGGTACGTGCCTCCTGGAGAGCCAGACACCTYTGGGGGGTGTGTGACAGCTCCGACAGCATAGGGGAGCACAGGCCACTGCATCCTTGAGTAATAATGTCCCTGTTCAGAGCTAGGGGACCCAGGYGCTCTGGCGATCCTTTGTTACCAACACATGGCAGCAGGCTGGCGTGCTCTTCTTCCCCAAGCTTGCCTCCCACAAACACGTGTTCGAGGGGCTCTTCTCATGCTGGAGTGGTTTTATTTAGGTGAAATTACACTGGCAGGCACATACCCTTATCTGTCTGTTTACATTTTGAAGCTTCTGGGGCTGTGTCCAAAGTCCACTGAAATCAGTGGGAGTCTTTCCATTTATTCCAATGAACTCTGATCGGGCTGTGTACCAACACAGAAAGGAGACTTACACGCACTTTGCCACCTCCCCACTCCCTTCCTCGCCGCTTCCCCTGCCCCGACTTCTCATCTCCGTCCTCCTCTCCCCACTGACATGATCACCACATAAACCAGAAAGACTTAACAAAGATTTGTGTTATCAGTGACATTTAAAGCTTCCAGAAATCAGGAGTCTTTGTACTCATGGTCACAGGCTTTGTAATCCTCCTGTGCCAGTACTGATTACACAGGTAATGGGGTGCTGTAGCAAATGTTATCACTGCCTATTCAGAGTGCTAATCCAGTGACTAGAAAATTAATGATCACATTACATTTACACCTATTTCTATCTGTCTAAGGTATCGGAATATCGTGCTTTCTTTATTGGATTTACTGTCTTGGTTTATGTCCTCTTTCCCCAGAGGAAACGCAGCCACTTCCCTTCTGTTGCCACACACAGAGAAAATGATGTGGACAAGGCGATGTGGGCAGTCTGTCGCAGAACAGGGAATTGAACGTGTGTCTCCAAGCACCAGGCTAGTGCAGGGAGGGTAGATCCCATGATTTCGAACAAAACAATGATTTTTTTTTTTTTTTAAAGGCCAAATTGGTGACTTTTTGCAGCACAAGTCGCTGAAGTAATCATTACCAAGCAAACAAATAGAGGTAGGAAAAGGGCAGAGAGAAGAAACTGTGTATTTCAACATCTTTTAGTGTTTTAAGTTCTTTGAGAGAACAAGGCTTCTAGCTTAATCCAAGCTATACTTGGAGGTGATGCTGGAGCAACTGAGCGGCTTACATGTGGGGACCAGTGAGACTAACAGTGCTTCTCTTATCTTACCCTGGTGATTCCTCCACTTTATTAGCCCTGGAAATCATTTTGCAATACTGTGTGTCCTGTTTATAAGTGCTGTTAAGGGACAGTGATGTTTTATGTCATGGAAACAGGACTTTTATCAGCCTCGGATGAGTATTTAGAGGAAAATTGCCCTGGAAAATAAGGTTTACTACCTTGTTCCTTCCCTTCCGCCTCCCAGCTGTGCAGCACCCGCAGCCTTAGCTAGGAGCTGGCCCCTCTGCCTTGTGCCGGTGAGTGGAGGAGCAGGGAGCCTGGCTGCTCTCAGCCTTCAGGGTGAGGGCACCAGCAGGGAAGGCTCCTGGGCTGGTGGAGGGATTCGCTGCCACCCCCAGCTGCAGCCCCTGGCATGGGAGCGGAGCCAAGGGGAGCTGGTGGGGAGGAACTCGAATGTGTTGCAACCGGTTACTCTCGGCTGACATCAGGGCCCCTGGGGGGCTGCCTGCAAGCCAGCGCAGTGTAAGCAGGCCTGGCGCGGGTTATGAGACACGAAAGTGGCTTGGAGCCACCTTTGTTCCTTCCCTCGTAGCCCCTCTGCTGTGCCCAGGAGCAGAGGATCTCAGGGAATTGGGATGGAAGCAGCGACTGGCCAAGAACCCATGGGGAAGAGAGAGACATTTTAGGCAGTGATAATTTTGATCAGCTCTGCATTGTTTTAATCACATACTCCTTACAAGGAGCTGCAAAGACTAATGGCCTATGTGGTATGATACTGAGAAGAAGATTTTGTTTAACATAGTGGGGAGTGTATAAAGTAGGAGATGAGAGCTTTGGAAAGATTGGATTAAATTCAACAGAGGAGGAACTCTGCGTATGTGTGTGTGTAAATCTTGCGGTCCTTAACTTTTTCTTGGGCTGAGCACAGGCCAACTAGGGGCTTCAGAATCTACTGAGGTCTGCATAATCTACATAAACTGTAGATTATCCTGATCTTATACTGTCATTTTTTATTCTAAGAGTACCTTATTTCTAAGTAATTTCTAAATCTTATTTAAAAGGCTAGTACACGTATATTCAAATGGTTTTACTATGCAATAATCTTTACATTGCAGTTTCAGTCCTGGGGTTTCTGGAGTTAGTAATCTGAGTCTTGTGAATGCTCCTGTGCCATCTTTGGAGTTTATTTGCTCACATTAAGATAAGCAGGTATGCAGGAATGGGCCTAGTGGAGGTCATGTAAAGGGTGAATTTAGATCCTCCCTATCATCAGGATATAAAAATATAAGAAATAGGCTTTAGAATGAAAGAGGAAATAGGTTTTCCTAATTTAAAGCAAGAGGTAGTAACTTACCACAGCTCATCATTTCTTGAAAAAGACTTGGTAAGTTAACTCAGTCAACGAAATGGTGACGTTTCTCAACAATGTATAGCATTGCCTCAAACAAGCATTTATGTTTTTCGTAAGCAGCTATGTTAAATTTTTAATCAATGTTGGCAGCTGCTTTTATGTTTCTAAGCATTTCATTAATGTTTCAGCAAATGTGTCATATCTCCCAAAGCAAAGCTTTTGCTACATGTGTGAGTGCCCCAGAATCCTTTAGTGCAGACAGGGGTCATGGTTGGGAGGAGCCCATCATCTTGGGTGGGCTTGAATACCCCAGTGGGAACAYGACATGGCGTGAGGAATGTAGAGACTCAGGGAGAGCCACCTTTGGGCAATGTGAGGGAGATGAACCATTTGAGAGCTGTTGAACTGCAGGCAGTATTGGCCGAAGTGTTGTTCCTTGATGGAGGGTGAAAATGGAAGGAGTTTGCTGTGAAAGCATGCATGTACTGTGATATTTGTGAAGAGCATGCAGGCAAAAAGAACACAGATGAGAGAACAGTGGGGATTTGGGGAGGAGGTCCTGGATGTGACGGGAAGTGGAGGAGGAGCAGGATTGAACAGCAAATACATAATCTCCGAAGAACCGGAGGGTACTGGAAGACTTAACTGTGGTCTAAGATAGAGCAGTTCATGCATGGCCATGAGTGACTGAGATAACGAAGTGGGAGTGAGTGATGAAGGATTATATTCACCAGGAGGGAAGCAGTTTGATTCCTTTATTGCTCATTCCCAAGCACTCTAATGTTTGGGTGGTATTTCAGTGGCATGGTTTTTATAAGGGAAGTGTGATGTTGTTTTATGGRGTGCTAGCCAGATCCCACTGAGCCATACTCTCAATCTTCAGTCTTCTTAGTCACAGTTTTTTCAACAGAGCATTCATCTGTTCGTAAAGTTGCCAGTGTTTCAACATTATCATTGCTAAGGGCTGGCCTACATTTACATTTTTTTGCCAATATAACTGTCTCAGTTAGAAATGTGTTTTTTTATGGTTTGGTATTGTTGTAATAAAGGTACAGTCATTGGTGGGACTGCAGTTATATCAGGACAAGAATCACTTGTTGTGGTGAAAGTATCCCACTTAGTGCTTGGGAAGAACTGCGTTACGGTAAACAGTTCTTCACACGGTTGTGTAAAGGATGTATTAGCATGAAGGTTAACAGTATTGGAATGATAACGCACTACGGAGTTGTAATATAGAAAAAAAAAAGGAAAACAATGTTGGAAAGGTGCTGCTGAGCCTTCAGAGTGTTTTTTCTTGGTTTTGAGTTTGAAGGATCTTTCYGATGCTCTAGAATGTTCGTCTTTATCAAGAAGACGAAGATTTTGTAAGTAGTCCATATATTTCATCTAGACTCATTCTTGAGCACTAAGCTTGTTATTTTTATGACATACCAACAAGGCATTTAGAAAAATTCTCGTATTCTTTTCTTCAGCTGCACAGAAACAAAGGTGCAATGAGTTGAATTTAAAGCAAACACGTTGTTTTCCCCTTTCCTGTGATAACCCTCCACCAGCTCAAGACAGCATTATATTGTTGAGTAACATGTCAGTAAGGTCTTCTGGTATTGCCTCCCCTTGAGAAAAAAATGAGTTCTGGATCCTCAGAAACAGCTTTTCCTTAGTGGGCTAGCTTTTCATCTATGATTTTGGGCTCCAGTGGTCAACATAAGCCATTGTAAAAAACACTTGGAACAAGGTTGTCAAGTTGCAGGCTACTGAAATTGAACCTCTATGATTTAAAGCCAAAGTATCTGTTCAGGGCAGAGGGCTTTAGAGCAGCAATAATGCACATGTGAACAGGAGAAGTGCTTAAGACAAAGGACATGTCAACCTCTGCAGCAGCATTTTGGGTGACATACTGTGACAAAGGGTGCTTAAAAGCTTCTAAGCACATGCCACGCTAGCTTTACAGATGCCCACTGTGGCACAGTCATCCTTATCCAGGAAGGTGCAGTGACACTGGTCTTTTCATGATCAGCTGGAGACTCATAATCATAGTTGCATAAATAGAGCTGCTTGTTGCAAAACGTGCCTATGCCACCATGCTGGAACTGAGCTGCAGATATTAGTGGAGCACTGCTGACTTGCTCTGGTTGGAGGTCTTGCGTACAGGTTCCTGATGCAGTTTAACTTTTCTCATTTTGAATGTTTCATCCCCTGCTCAGAGGGTTTTGGGTTGTACTCTGCATCATGACCTTAGCTGTAGTGGTCAGTCAGGAGCAGTGTATTTCTTGGGACTGTCAATAATCCAAGGAGTTAGTTTACATCATTGCTATTCCTGACTGCATAAAAGAAGTAAGCTGGATTTTATACCTGGAGACACTGCTTCTGTTAGAGCAAACACTGGGGTTGCTACAGTAATTGGACACCTGCAACTTACCTATACCGACACTCTCGCCCTGCCTAGATTTCCTTCAGTAGCTACAGTCAGATTCTGCATTGGCAAAGTCCAAAAATAGTTCAGATTTCAAATACTTCATCGTCCTTAATTCATAAAAGGGCACAGTGTATTGTACCCTTGCATCAGTCAAGTTCTAAGCAGACTCGTCTGGGGATGAATTTGGAAAGTTTGGAAAGAGCTTTGCCAGCATTCTGGAGGCTCAATACATAACAATTCCTCTGATTTGCTCTGTAGCTAAATTTTAAGCCAAAGAGTTCAACAGCTTCTACTACTTTGGGGCTAAATTGCAGTGATCAAGTTAAAAGGGTAGTTGCTTGTCAGGATCAAAGTTGCTTTGCGTTCCCTCTAACTGCGGTCATTGCTTGAAGAATGATAATGTAATCTTGTTAATAAAATGATGAATAGATAACAATCTGTTTTTGGGGGTGAGCAGTAAGGCTGGGAGGGGGGGGAGGCTGGGGTTGGTTAGCAATGCAAGTCATCCATGGCAGGAGGTAGGGGACCAGGGCCCCCAGAAATTTACTACCAACTCTAAATGCGTGGGCAAAATATAACAACAGTATAAACCCCCTAGTTCCCTAGAGAGACCTAGTCAGATGGAAACCTGGTCTCCATAGCAGGCCCTGTAATATTCTGGACCTGTGTTACATACTGAAATAAAAGTGACTCAGTGCCAGCTTTTATTTTAGAAATGCTATTAAAATGCTTTTTGAAAGCAAAATAAAACCAAGAGACACATGATMAGTATGAAGCAATTATTAGTAAAACTACACCAATCCAGGATTAAAATACTTTACTAAATAAAAAGCAAAGCAATCTTAATACTGAGTAAGAATTAAGTCACCAAATGAATACCAGCTCTAAGCAATCCTGAGCTCAACTCTAGAAGGCAGAATACAAAGTTTTGCTATAAATCTCACCTACATTATTGTATTGTACGCTTAAATTAATGAATCTGTTGGTTGTTTCATACTTAATTGAAAAGGTTATTTTGGATGCCTCTTTGTTCTGATGAAGATGATTGTATTTTTAAAATCTGTGTTATAGTTGTACACAGGACAAGCACACTGCTACATTTTTACTTTTGTACCTTAAAAATTAAGAAAGAGATTAGGTTGCCCACACAACTGGTTAAAACAAAAGGTAAGAGAAATTGTTCCACGAGGAAGAAGCTTTGCTTCCTGTGGGTTTGTGCCCTCTCTCTCTCAACCATCAATTTCCTAAATTCTCTTCCTGTTTTGCTGAGCAAGCAGCTTGGCCATAGGTGTGCTGACTGCCCGGCCATTTGCTGCCCACATGTTGGCCAGCCGGCCAGCACCGCGTGGCATACGCAAGGTGCTGGCTTCTGCCTGCTCGCTCCCATGGGGGCACTGGTCCCACAGCTCTCCCTTGCCAGATTAAAAGGAAGGCATAGAGACCTCACCTCTCACCTCTTTGAAACCTCCCCTTCTTGGTCAGTTTTAGCAGAAGACGACCACTGGTTTGCAATATTATTGTGGGAACTAATACTTGGGCGAACAACGTAATCGCTGTAGCTTTGTGCCCTTGGGAAACCAGACTGAGGAACAGAAAAGTAAGAAAGAAGATACTAAAAATACGAGGGCAGTGCAAGCTCTTCAGTTCTCAGTCTTCTGCACACTTGTGTAGCAGGGGCTGGAAGTGCAGAGCAGATGTGGCACTGTTTTGCTGGCATACTGCTTTCCACTAGGAGGGATTTTTTTAGTCTGGAGAAGGAAGATGATTGATTAGTCAGCTACTGAAGGAGCTTTTAAAATGTTGATGCAATGACTTGCTTTTCCCCAAACGATAGCTGTTGATATTCTAAAGCAGCAATATTCCCTCAGGTTGGTTGCTGACCCATAAGACAAAGCTTTTCTGCATCACCCTTGAATTTTGTGGGTTGCCTTTGCACTGTTTCCCTTAGGGCCAGGCATCTTTGTCCAATCAAGCTTGAATTAGGTCACTGTTAACTAGTGTCAACTTGGAGGAGTCTTGCTGAAGCTGGCAGTCTAAAAAAAAATTAAATATTTTCCATGCCACAGAGACTGTTGGTCTGTGACCCACCAAAATATCAAAAATCCAGATGCATAAGACCAATTCTGATGAAGTTGGCATAGTCTTATCTGGGTCAATTGTCTTAACAAGACATTATGTCACCAGTTAGGGGAAAATACAATCTAAAACCCCTAAAAATAACTAATGGGAAAAACCTTGCACAACAAAGCCAGTCGCACAGCATTTGATCATCAGAAAAATAAAAATAAATTCAGACTCATGATATATTTAATCATCTGTATTTATTCCTCTGCTAATCTAAAAACAGGCAAATGTTCTTTTTCTTCTTGGAAACAAGGCAATTCCGGAAAACTTCATATTTTAGGCAGCTCTTCAAACAGCTTTTCTCCTAAAACTTAAATTTTGTTATTTGTTAAGAGGAAAGCCATTGGAATGAAAAAAACTTGAATTGTATATAAGCTCCTTTACCATATGTGGTGGGTTGACCCTGGCTAGATGCCAGGTGCCCACCAAAGCTGCTCTATCACTCCCCCTCCTCAGCTGGACAGGGGAGAGAAAATATAAYGAAAGGCTTGTGGGTTGAGATAAGGACAGGGAGAGATCACTCAGCAATTACTGTCATGGGCAAAACAGACTCAACTTGGGGAAATTAATTTATTGGCAATCAAATCAGAGTAGGATAATGAGAAATAAAACCAAATCTTAAAATATCTTCCCCTGACCCATCCCTTCGTCCCAGGCTCAACTTTACTGCCGAATGCTCTACCTCCTCCTCCCAAGTGGCGCAGGGAGACGGGGAATGGGGGTTGCAGTCAGTCCATCACACCTTGTCTCTGACGCTCCTTCCTCCTCAGGGGGAAGACTCCTCACACTCTTCCTCTGCTCCAGCATGGGGTCCCTCCCATGRGAGATAGTCCTCCACGAAATTCTCCAATGTAAGTCCTTCCCACAGGCTGCAGTTCTTCACGAACTGCTCCTGCATGGGCCCTTTCCACAGGGTGCAATCCTTCAGGAACAGACTGCTCCAGCATGGGTCCCCCACGGGGTCACAAGTCCTGCCAGCAAACCTGCTCCAGCTTGGGCTCCTGTCTCCACGGATCCACAGTTCCTGCCAGGAGCCTGCTCCAGCGTGGGCTTCGCATTGGGTCACAGCCTCCTCCAGGCATCCACCTGCTCCAGCCTGGGGTCCTCCACAGGCTGCAGTGTGGTTATCTGCTCCACCGTTAACCTCCATGGGCTGCAGGTGGACAGCCTGCCTCACCATGGTCTTCACCATGGGCTGCAGGGGAATCTCTGCTCCAGCACCTGGAGCACCTCCTCCCCCTCCTTCTTCACTGACCTTGGTGTCTGCAGAGTTGTTTCTCTCACATATTCTCACTCCTCTCTCTGGCTGCTGTTGCTGTTGTGCAGTTTCTTTTCCCCCTTCTTAAAGATGTTATCCCAGAGGCGCTACCACCGTCGCTGATGGGCTCAGCCTTGGCTAGCAGCGGGTCCGTCTTGGAGCCAGCTGGCTCTATCGGACATAGGGGAAGCTTCTAGCAGCTTCTCACAGAAGCCACCCCTGTAGCCCCCCCGCTACCAAAACCTTGCCACGCAAACCAAATACACCATACCAGCTATGTTGAGGACAACTGTTCTCTAGGCTCTCAGAACAGGCACCAGAGGAATATACTTTTTGTGTTTTGCCATAGAAAGAGAACTTGGATTTCGTGACAGTCACTCTGACCTAGCCTGAAGAAGACAGAACTGAAGACACCTGGAAGAAGCTAGGGCAAGAATGAARAAGTGTGAGATAGGAACACGTATACTTAAGCCACATCATTAGCCGCCATTTTGTCCCAGAAAAGGAGTGGCAGCTCTGTAACAGCAGTAGCAAAAAGAGCCCAAGGAAGAAAGGGAAAGGCAGAAGAATCTCCAGATATGTTATGTGTATGCAGGGAGCATCGTGCATGTGAAAATATTTTGTGGTGGTGATGTCTGAAGCCTTCAGAAACACTGCTCCATTAGGAGAGAAGTTATCTAGGCATTCTCAGCCACCAACTTCCAGGTCTTTTGTATGAAAAAGCCATGGGGGGAAAATATTGAGGAAGGAGTACTCCAAAATACAGTGTTCAATCCAACCAYTTACGGAGTTTTTCAAGATCAGCCTGGATTTGAGAGGGAAAGAAAAAAGCAATGYAGTGAGATGACTGCAAAGAGGGTCTCTAAGTCTGTGATGCTGTGAAAACACGAAAAGGTCCTGTGGTCCTTCATCACAGCAGTATCCAGAAAACCCAGGAAGTTTTCACTGAGGGAATACCTTTGAGGAAGGAGATGAAGTAAAGCATTTCAGATGCCTTGGAGTTCTTGAGAATCTTGAAAATGGTTGTTTGAAGCTTTTTTCTTTTGCTAAGTGGATTAGAGATTTGGTTGGATTAGGGCCTTAATAAATACCTACAGTGTTTGTCTTTCATCTGTGAAATGTTTGCCTGCTTTTAAATAGACTATTCTTGTTTGCTCCAGTGTTGTCATGTTGATGTGAAACTTTGGAAACAGGAATTCTGCCCTTAATTCAATAAAAGGATTTGGAAACCTGAGGCTAAAACTCGCCTCAAATATAACTGGTATCAATCCAGAGTAGCAGGACTTTATTTCAGTACTGGAGAAGCAGCAGGAGACTAGCTCCTTGACAATTTTTGATGTCTGGATGACTTGTTTATTTGCCTCATGATAGTTTGCGGTAGTGTAGCTATTATTTTTAAAGCTCAGCCCTGGCCAGAGGGCAGCCRTTCTGTTCCACGCAATGGGGAAACCCAGCGGTGCTTCCCCAGGCAGGAGACGGTTCCTTTGTCTGGAGAGCAGAGGACCACTGGCTATGGCAGTGGTGAACGGAGAGGCRAGCCCTAGCCATCTTTGCTAGTCCGGCAGCCATGCGACCGTTAAACGAGAGCAGGTCTCGTGAAATAAGAGCGGATCTCGTGAAATCTGTAGGTGGCACCGACTCAGTGGGGTGCCAGGAAAGGTACAGTCCAGCCGTGCTCTTTCCCTCTGCTGTGCAGCACTGCTGCTGCTCCCCCCTCTGCTTTTCCTTTGCGGAGTGGCTTGGGTGGCCCAGTGTGCAGATTCGCCTGTGTGTGAGGTGGAGGAGATGCTGCCTGCTCTGTAGCCGTAAACAGAGGAGTCATAAAACCTGCTCCCTGTCACTCTGGCTATCCTTTGGATGCTGTTAACTGATGAACAATTCAAAGGTGATAACTCGATGATGATAATTTATTGCAGCGATTTATAACTTCAGTCATGTACAATTAACAACCTAGAGGCAATAGGAGGGCAATGATGAAAATTTACTGCAGCCATTTGTCATTTATATTGCTGGCCAGAACAAAGTATGTCAAGGCACAAAGACAGGCCACAGACCAGGCAGTGGGAGCCAGCTGCCAGCTTTGCAGACGAGGAGGACCCCAGCTCCAAGTGCTGACCCAAGGCACGCCAACCCCTTTWCACGCCCTCTCCCGTGAGGGCACAGTCACATGGGTTTTATGGGCCTGGTTGTGTTCCGGCACGATGGGGAGGGTTTCTCACTGCCTACGAGGCCAAGCTGGGAGCACACGGTGGGACTGTCAGGACCTGCTGTTGCAAGGTGGGGTGCAAGCTGGAGCAAGAGGCTGGGGAGGTGTGAGAGGTGCAGTTGTATGAAGGGGTTGTCATGGCAGCCTGACCCATGGTCTGAGGGTGTTGTTCATCTAGATGGGCTGAGCTGGCTGGCTCCYGGCAGGCTGGCACGGCAGTTGTGCCTGTCCCTTCCCTCTCCCCTGCTGCCATCACCCAATCTGCAGGGCAGAGCTGTTCACCTGTCCTCGCCAAGAGGTGGTAGCAAGGCACAAACCCRGCAAAGATTTTTCTGATGGTGTGGTGAGCCGGTTCGGGGAGGGCTCAGGTGAGCGCTGAGGCAGGGTTTGGAGCAGAGAAGGAAGCAGTGGAGGAGAGGGAGAAAGACCCCTGCCCCTTTTGGTGGCAGTGAGACAGGGGACCATCTGCAGTGACTGGAGGTGAGACAGTCCCAAGCCTGCTTCCCAGCTGCCTGGGGAAGGGCTAGGGTTGTGCCTGCTCTGCAGGCAGAGGTCTGTTTCCAAGGGCATTATTGACAGTCTCTTTGTAGAGCGGAGATTAGCTCAATAATGAATGCCTCAGAATAAATCAATGGTGGGACAGCTTCTGGACCTGGTGATTTTCCACCCTCTGCAGCTTCTAGGTAGCAGACTAGCTCAGGCTGCAGCCCAGCAGGGCCAGCAGGGTGTACTTCAGCTCTATCTTGGAAAGTGCTCGAGGAGCCCACTTGCTTTCACTTCAGTTCAGGAGTGTGGCCTGTTTTCTTCAAGGTACATCTTGGTGGCATTTTACATATCCTCCAGGTTGGCGTTTTTGCTTCAAGGAGCTGTAAAGGTCACCGACAGGGCTGTTCAGATRCCATTACTCTCTTCAACACTACTCCATCCTTTGCCATATGATCTTTTAGTATTTGTGATGATGGGACTGGTTTTCATTCTGCCTGATGAAGACAGCTAGTAGCTTGCAGTGTTTATTTCTGCTTCCATAAAATCTTTTAAAAGAACYGTATTGATCTTTAAAAAAGAGAATTACAAGGTCGTAAGACAACTATGGCATGCTGAATTGTGTGGCATACATCAGTACTAGAGAGGTCAAGTCCTATGAGTGAAGGTGAATCTTAGATCTGGAGTATAATGATAATTGACCTGCATGTAGCATCTCATAGGATGATATAAATTAGTACGATTTATTGCTTACATTTTAAGAATCCTGTTTCTCTGGCCACCACAGTCACAAATAATAAAAGGGGTCCCCTTCGCAAAGACCTTATGGTAGCCATCTACTCATATGACAAAAAAGCAGGTGGGAAAGAGCAATAAGAAACCAGGAGGCAAAGGATGTGAAAGGACACTGATCAACCCAATGATCACAGATGTTGGCATACTGTCTACCTGCCCCTTGTCAGATGATTTGTAGACATAAACAGTTGTTCAGCCCCCTGTTTTTCCACAGAARTCTCTTGATACAGCCTTTAGTTGTCTTCTTTTCCTTCATTTTTTTCTGCCAGAGCAGGACAGCAGTAGACAAGTTGGTATTAGACACGCACAGAAAGGAAGAGGCAAAGAAGGAACCAGAAGGTCCATGCCAGAGTGGAGAGTAAACAGGGAAACTATTTTGTGATTGTGAGAGAAAGATGTCAAATGACAGGCTGAACAGTTTGGGCAAATGGAGGTGTTATTCTCTGTGTTATTTTAATAGCTGATGATTAAATAAGAAGAAAGAGAGGGCAGACAAGAGTACTTTACTATTAAAAGGGATAAGAGGGAAAAATTGTGTGATCTCCTAGGACAGATCACACACCCAGAGCTAAACTTGTCACAACAGAATCAGGTTGATTCATGAGTCTGTGTGCTGCATGTAATTATACCTTATTTAAAAATTAAAAAAAAAAGAAAAAAAATTTAAAAAAGAATGGTCTTAAGGTTCAGCCACGCTGCTCTTGCAGAGCTAAATCCTGCCCAAATTAGGGAGGAGGAAACGCTGCTGAAAGGCCCTGAGTTGCAGGGCTCCTCCTGGCCAAACCAAGATTCCTCAGGATGGTTGAGGCAGTACATTCTAGAAACGAAAACACACCCAGTTCTTCCTCCAAAGGCAGCTGTCGTGCTAGCAAGTCTAATAAACTAGCCACCCCCCGAAACCACATGCCGCGGTAAGCTCTTGCGTGAGCTTGCCCACATGGTGAGCTGGTCCTCTGTGCTAGTGCTTTCTTGAGCGGGGAGAACCTGATCAGCTACATGGGCCGGAAAAAGAGGCCCCCTACATCTGCTGAACAGCACATGATAGGATTTAGCCAAGAGATGACTTAATTTCTGTGGAAATAGCCTGATTTTTTCCAAAGTGGCTGAGCACCACGCACATCCTACTGAGATGAGGGGAGGGAGAAGATGCAGGCACTTAGTCTTGCTGAAGACCGCTGCGAAGGGCTGTGCTCCTTGGTGTGATGAGGAGATGGGAAGGGCTGTCAGGTCCCGCACGTCTCACAGATGTATTTTTTGCTCTTGCAAAATTCAGCCGTGGCTGAAAGGGTCCAATGAAATATTTTCTGACACAGAGACAAAGCGTGGAAACTTCAGCCTGAGCGGAGAATTGCTCAGAAATGTAGGAATGGGTGATAATGGGATTCAAAAAAACAGCATTGSAGCTTGAAGTGAAGCCATTGCTACCCCAGAGGCTTGTGTATTCTGATCAAGAGTGGGAGGCAAATTAGGCTGGCAATTCCTCTGTCTAGTCACCCCACCTGCAGAGTTTCTGAGCATGTTATTTTCGAGCTTTCTCTATTAAACAGCTGAAGTTCAGCCCCTTATGTGCTGCTAAAACCATTTCTCTCTCTCTCTCTTTCTCTCATGTCCTTGATTAAGTGATGGCTACTGATAATGTTAATCCTCCTCTGCCAGCTCCCCTTCATCTAAACCGCCACTCTTAGCAAGTACTTCCAGTCCAGCTGGCTGACTTACTGCCTTCAAAGCTTCTGTTTTTCCTGACTCCCTTTGTCCGGGAACGTAGTGGGGAAAGGAAGGCAGCACTGCACAGAGGGCACCGACCGGGAAGGGACACAGGCAGCCCAGGCTGCCAGGAGGCGGGTGCCAGGAGGTGTTTGGAAACACCTCGATCCTTCTTCATGCTCACGGATCCTTCTTCACGCATCGGACAGCCTTGCCGTACCCCACCAATGGCACTATCAAGAGTCTGGAGTTAGGTCAGTTAAAAATATGAGAGCTAGAGCTACCCTCTGCCCCCACACAAGTTAATTTCACCATTAAATGTCAAACAGCTTTTGTTATCATTTTCTGCCGATTGAGTGCCCGGTCTAAAAGTGTGTTTTGCCCACCTACTGCATAAATTCTCACCATTTTTATCTTCCACAACGATTTCTCATTATCTCTTGCCTGACTTGTTTGCCTTTGCTGGTGTCATGGTTGCAGCCCTGGAAGCTCCTCAGTCTGGGGCACGCGTATTTCTGAGGTGCGATTCATTTTGCGCAGACATTGTTCTCCCGCACCCTGTTGACTTAGTGGGGGTGGCACCTCTACACTGAATAGCAGAGCATTGCTCTGAATGTGAAACACTAATAAATAATAACCTCATTGACCAAATGCCAGCTGATTTGTAAGCCTAGAATGGATAAACCAGCAAATACCAGCAATAGCTTGGTATTTGCTTGTCTGGTATGAGCTTCTCCATTTTGTGAGCCCAGTGTGGGATAGGCATGGAGGAGAAGTGATCATTGGGCTCTTCTTTAACTCCATCTTTAGGGCTGGTTGGGTAAGTCAAAGCACTCATGATACTGCCCTGTGGACAGTTTTATGCTGATCTCAGTCCATGCAACCACCCTCCTCCATGCATATTCTCCGTTGATGTTCCCCTCTGCCTTGATATCCTTGTGGTCATGTGAGCATGGCCGCAAGAGCACTAGTGTGAGCACGAGGATATCAAGGCAGAGGGGAACGTCAATAGGGAATATGCATGTGGGGAAAGAGGAGGAGGCAGGAATGTGCACCAGAGGGAAAAGGTTGACTCAATGGTGATCACAGAGCCACTGGGACATACAGCTGACGACGCATGAGTCCACACATCTTGGAAGTCACAAAAGCCAAGGGGCCCTGGCCCAGCCACCTCTCTACCTCTTGCCATATCATGGTTTTGGAGGTAAAGATGTCCTGGAGGTTTAGTATCGGGGACGAGATGTTTGTGAACATGACAGGGCTCTTCTGCCAGGTGGCTAAGGTGGTTTTTCAGTCACTTTGCATCATGTGAATGGGGGGTCTGGATTGAGCCCAGGTTGTATGTGTGTGCTCAGGCTGCCCAGCGCTTTGGAGTATTGATGTTTAGACACCAAAAGAAATGTTGAATTGAATCCTGCTTTCTCCTTAGCACAGTATTGATCTTTAAATAGGAAAAGACCAAACCGTAAACCGGAAACTCTATATCCATGGAAACATGGAGCTTAGCTCCTACRACTCAACAAGCACAACAGTAATTATTTTGCTGTCATTTCTACAACTTCATAGCTTAATGGTATTAAGAGACCCTCAGCTCCTCCAGTTGATTATTATCTGTCATTTGTGATTAAATAATATTGTCAAAAGAATATCACTGACTGAAATTTTATGTTCCCATTTAAAAACAACACYTACCACATATGCCGTATTAAGTAGTATTTGAGGTTTTAAAATTAGATAGATAGACAGACAGAGAGATAGATGGATAGATATTTTGTCTCTTTTTTCCCTCGCATTCATTTTTTAAATGGAGTTACAAACATGTGCTGTAGTTTCATTATAACCCTGATAGAGCCTGTTAGCTAAATTTCTTCTTTCCCTGGTTGTCAGGTTGGTCTTTCACTCAGCGGTGAAAGAAGCTTTTTGTAAATTGGAAACAAAAACACTGTTTAAAAACTGAAAAGGCAACAAGAATACCTCTGGCAGGACCAATTTATGCATAAAGACTGCTTTTTTACTGCAGCGTCAATACCGATGGAACTGGTTTTAACAGAGAGCAGAATTGCTCCTGTTAATGATCACTTTTTTGGCTTATATCTCAGAGCTTCGGGGAACAAATGGGGGACCATATAAACAGGATGGGGCTGGGGTAAGTGGTTCTCAACTGAATGTGACCAAGCTTTGGGTGACAGGAAGTTTCTTATTTTAAATAAAAGGTGGTTTACCGTATTGGATCCCATGGTATTGTTTACTTCATAAATATGCACTTATTCATATTGAGGAAGACTGTTTCATGCCACGTGTGGAACAAACGAGCTTTAGACAGAGTATTTTTCACCAGCTTTGTAATAAGTTGATGGCAGGCTAAAGGCAGCATTGGAAAACCTGTATTGAATGCTGGGGAGAAGGAATGAGAAGGTCTGATTTCCTTACCAGAGCCTGCAGGATGCTCCCTAAGTGTAACAAGTGGTATTGCAACTTGCAACACAAAGGGCTCATAAACAAGGGAACCTTTATTGCAGAAAASTTTCCACTGCAGCGAGTTCTCAAATGGTCCATAAAAGGGCATAAATTGGCTCTTTCATTTCAGAAAAATAAAATGCCTTCCCACTTGATAGCACAAATAGTAGAATCCGAAGCCAACTCTCGTTTAAGGTGTTTACAGGATTAGGCACACACCAGAGAACGGGAGTGGAGTAGGGCAAGGGAGGAGCCCACGCCTCCCTGGATTGCTGCGTCATGTACCTGGACTCAGAAGATCCATCCAGGTTTTATGTTAAAAAAACTAAACAAACAACACCTTAATGGTTTAAAAAGCACTGGCAAAAGAGAAGCATCAAGAAATGTACTGGTTTTGTTGCAGCCTGACAAAAAGAGAGAAGGCCTTTAATTTTAAGAGTTCCAGGGCTTTTTTTTTTTTTTCAGTTATTCGCATGAGAAAATAACTAGGCATTCCAACGACATCATTTGGCAGAAATGAAATCTAAGTGCTCCAATTTGAGTTTCAATAAATCAGTACTAGAATTGGCTCTGTCACTCTATAAACTCTTGGGCATTAGCTTTTATACCCTTTTGGAACTGGCTGGCTGCACTCTTAAGCACGCTGATCATGACGCAGTGATGGTTTCATCATGACACGCTCTAATCCAAACAAAAAAAGCAGGAGAATATTTGTATTGCCCCCACCCCCCAAAGATGAGTAGGTTTTTAATGGTTTTGTTACAGCCTAATGAAAATAGAATAGTTTGTTTAACATTTCCAGGATTTCCTTTCTTTCCTTTCTTTTCTTTCTTTTTTTAAATTATTTGGAAAAATAAAAAGGCAATATGATACAACGCAGCAGCCACTGCTGTTAACATGATCTTTCTGTAATGGTGTGTGGAAAGAATGCACAACAAAGGAACTAGAAAAGCTTTGTAAATATACATTGCCTGTTTTGGCAGAGAATAAACCTGTCTGATTATCTTTCTGCTACTGCTGTAAACAATATTGCCCTTTTATTGAACAGATGCAAGCCCTTCTGAATCCAATTAAAGGCTTCTCAGGTGTGCCTATATGAACAAATTTTGGATGCTGAGGTGCATGTGCATTGGTGGAGCAGGTATWTCTACTGTAAAAGCTATGAAGGCCTGGGTGTAAGTGTGTGTACATTGGGGGGGCTATGTGTTTTTCCAGCRTAGATGCTGTCAGAGGCTCTTGGTATCAGTGAATATGAAAAGCATTGTTGTTTCTCTAAATGTTAGGRCAAAAGCATGAATGGAATTACAGCATTTCTAAATATTTTGCCTAATTAGTCTGTTGGGAAGAATTTGAACTCCACTGGTCCTGGATGTGAATGCAAAGTATTGACTAAACCTGAAACACGCTTGCTGGCAATCGGGAAGGCCCAGGGTCAGTATCACCAGACAGCTCCAAATCCCAAAGGACGCTTTTCACGAAACCCTCCTTCCTAGCCTTTGCATCTTTGAGGTTTTTTTGACTCTGAACAGGAAGCGTCTCAGATTACAAGCCCAGGTCTTCCTCCCCTGGCTTAGAAGCGTGTGATACAAACAAAACTGAAGGYGTAAACCATTTCAATAGAAAGTAACCCAGGAAAGGATTATATCCCTATAAAACAGCTATGCCTTGTTAGGCCTAGCCCCAACAGCTGTGTTCCCTTCTGCCGTATCTGTCAGAGGGGCAGCCTTAATACACTGTTCCCGAGTTTATTCAAAACCAAAGCTTGCTTTCTGTGGTGGATAAAGTAGCTGCTTTCCCACAGGAGAGAAGAGCTGGAGCAAGGGACTCTGCCTGCTGTTCCGTCGCCATTACTGGCAGGGCTGGAAGTGGTGGAGCAACAACAGATCAAAGGGTTTTATCGTTGTGACACAGGTTTAAAAAGAAAATAAAAGGTTCTTAAATGCTCTATCTGCCTTTGGTCCACTTCTACAGCTACCAATACAGCCACAATAACAGTGAGCAGCGGTGGTTAGGTTTGCCAACAGAGACATTGCCCCCTTCATAGGGAAGTCTCCCTGGGATCTTCCAGTTCTTGGGAAGCTCTGGAAGGTGATGCGAGCTCTCCTCACTGCCTTTCTGCCAACACTAGACAGGTCTGCAGAACACGGGTGCGCTTGGGTGTGTCTGAGCAGGTCCCCATGCCTTTTCAGTGTAAATCTCATTTAAACAAATCCTGCATCCAGTTGGTAGGGCACATCCTTCCTGTATGCTTCATCACATCATGTCTGCAAGAATTGGGAGTCAGCAAAGGAGAGAAGCAGGATGATGGAGGAGCTCAGAGGTAGGGAGAGGACATAGCAACAACATTAAAGACACTGTTGAAGCGGAGGCAGATCAGTTTGGCCTCATTCTTCTTATGTGGGTAGATGACAGACCTCCTGTTGCCAACTTCTCTTCCATTAGAAGGAGAGACACTTACCCTTCTTTCCAGAATTGTCCTGGTCAGTTGAGAGACGGTCTTCTGCTATCTGTGATACTCAAAGAGTCCTGGGTGCCAAAAGCTTTTCCAGGTACCTCTTTCTGGGTGACACTTTGGTTGTCCMTTAGGCTCTGCCTGTTGCAGAACACCTGGATTGTGGTCACCTGGAGATGAATCTCACTCGCTCAGCTTGGACAACCGATATAGGCACTGATCCCTTTCAGAGCAGGGAAGGCCCAGAACTCAGAAAAAAGAAGTCCCACTACTTCTTGTCCATGGGCTAAGCCTACCTGTGCAAGTGAAAAATACACATGCTGTTGTGTGTGGTGTGCAAGTCTGCGTGCGCTCAACTGCAGTGAACATGGGCTAACCTGACATCACCTGGTGAACGAATTAACAATCTCCTAATAAATCCTGGTCCCACTAGGTTCACTTCTGCCTCCCACTGCTGTTCCCCTCCTCCTCTTGTTCCCAGCCAGCCTGCAGCTCCTCTTACCTCTTCTCTGTTTCAACCAACCCTTTACTTGGCTGAGGAACAGAAAGTCCCAGCCTCCTACCTCCTGCTTTCGCACTTTAACCTTATACCTCACTCTGCTTCTGCAAAGACTGCTCCCCCTCTCCTGCAGCGGGGTTCCGATCTCGCTCCCTGCCAGCCTTTCTGCTGGGGGGGCCTGTGCTCCTGCCTCTCCAGGCTGGTCCCACTAACCACTGCCAGAGGCAGGCAGTGTGAGCAGGACCTGCTGCTGGCTTACTGTCCCAGTGGAGAGGCTGGGACAAGGCAGTGCTATCTCACTGATAGCGTACAACAAGATTACCAGGAAATTGCAGATTCAATACGCAGAGGAAGCAAAATGGTCTCACTGAGTTCACAGGAAGTTTTACCGCTTACTGTGGARAAGCTGGCTTATTTTCTGCTCACATTTTCATGCCATAACATGAATGGGCTTGCAGGGCATTGACAATTCTTCCAAGTCACCTTTTTATGATTCTCTGAAAACACATGGGGTGAAGTCTTGGCTCTATAGAAGACACAGCTGGTATCAAGGTGGCACCTAGAGTCACYTTAAATAGTAGCCAGTGACTTCCCAGGTATGCTCTAGAGTCCCCTAGTTCCTGGGCATTCAGAGAGATAACCTCCTATAATCCATGCTGGGTGTATTAAGAATCATGTATACTGTGAAGATGGATTTGTTACACTCAAATAAATAAATACCTAGGAAATGAGCATGTTGAAAAATTCAAAAAAATGAGTGTGAGGAATCAAAATTAGTGAGGAACTCAAACTGGCAAAAATGCCTACTTAAGGGGGAAACAGCCAAAAATCCTGTATTAGTGAAGCTTGTTAAATTAGCAACCTGTTGTGTCTGATATTGTAAGGCTATTAGTGGGCTTCCCACTTCGTGGTGGTACATTGGGTTTGTTAATGTGTGCTTCAGCCCTGTGATAACTTTTTCAAGCCATTTTAATGYGTGAATTTCTTCTTCTTTAATTTACTGTGGCCAGGGTTAATTCTCTGAAAAGAGAAGAGAGGGTACTGCCAGGTAAGGTGTTCAGTATTTAAAAAGCACCTTTTAGCCACAGTTATCATGTAATGTTACCAGTAAAATGTCAGTGGTTTTTTATGCTTAGAGTAGGAAATAATAATGAGATCTTAGATGCCTCAGTGAAGTTACACTCCCCAAATGCAGGCACTTTAGGAGACTTTTTGCCTTCAGAACCTTTTCTTCTTGAGTCAAGTAAATCACTGATCTGTCTCATTTCTACATGTAGCCCATGTTTGTGGTAAGTTATTCTTTGGTTATATTCTTATGTGCCTGAAGGCTTCCACCTAGGAGCTAAAATTTGTTCTTTTATTTCAGGAAGTTGTCTAGATAGGGTTACAGCAAATGGCCCATGGCAATCCTTAATGCTAATCTTTCACACACTTCAGAACATAAGGTTAAAGGGAGGACAAATACCGTACTTGCTCATGTAATTGATATGTTTCTCCATTCACTTCCCAAGATTTTATCCGTAAAAGCGAGGATATGGCCATTATGCACACCTTTTCTACAACTGCTGGTAACCTTGCTCACGACCAGTCAGCACAAGTGTGTGTTATGCCATTAGGTCTGCGTGCAAGTCTTGTCCTTCAGGACAGGACTCGGAGGTGAAGTTTCTGCTCCTAGTGTTTCTCAGACTTCCCGAGTAAGCACTGACTTTGGGACATCTTTTCAAGAGTGTACCGTGATTTAGGATGCCTCATTTCTGAGCTATCAAACTGAGATACCTGGGATTTACTTTTTGGACCAAAGAAGTCCTTGGAGTGCCACCTGCAATAGGTGGCTGCCCAGCAGAAATTCAAGCTCAAGTGAACCCTCGTTGAAGGCATGCAGAATGGGTGCTGCTTTTGAAAATGCTGGCTTCCATCTTGCTTTTCTTCCTGGAAATTACTGCAAATACTAATATCCCTCATCAGGAGATAATTTGSCGGATAGTCTTTCTAGTCTCTTTGGGCTGTTTCTGTTTGATATGCAAGGTGACTGAAAGTGTCAAACTTCAGCAAATTCAAATTAAGCACAAACTGCATTTTCTTACTTGGCAACACAGCCTATTTGTTAAGTTCAAAGGGGCTCTTCCAACTCCTTGGGTGTGTACCTGAGTTATTAAGTGAGTACATGCCTAGAAGTAGGGAATAGGAAACACAAATAGATAACATGGGGAGGCATTGATTCATCTTCATTTGTAAAACTGACTGTTTAACAAGTCTTTTATAACAGTGACTTCTGGGACCGAGTCCATGTAGGAGGAATAACTTTTATATAACATTTRGGTCTAAATTAAGAACTGGATTCTGTCTTTGACTGCCCCCCCTAAGTAAGAGAGCAGAGAAGCACAGATGGTAGAAAAGCTCAGTGTAAAATTGTGACCTTACATGCAGTATTACTGCCCAGTCAACAAATCTGCTCTCTGCACTAGAAGATATTGCTCATGTAGCAGACTGCACACTGAGGTAGCTCTCAGTAGCTAGAAAATAGCTAATGGGCTATTTCTTGTGTTAGCATATGCATGCGTTGTCCTCACTGGCCAAAACAGCTGCTGATACAATGTGCAATAAGTTGGTGCTGGAAAGGGGGGTCAGGAGCACCCCACGGCACCAGACTGCCTGGTACAAACTGGCCTTCAGCGATTGTACTCTTTACGAACTGGGGTCACCAGTATCTCTGTTCTTTGCCGACCGGGGCAGGAYGCAGGGGCGGGATGGTCCCTAACACTTCAATGACAACAATCAATTGTTTTAAATACTTCTGTGCTGGATTGGGCTCATCTTCTTTTTGCTGGTTGGGTTTCATTTTGAAGACTAGGGAGTGAGTGTACCTCCTGCTGGAAGAAAGCCTTCCAGACCAAACAGTGCAGGCAACTGAGTGCCCTTGCATGGTAGGTCTTCACCAAATGGGGAATAAAAACAAAGGGAAGGAATATGTGACCTTCCAACCTTAAGCTCTGCATGCCATGTGGCTGGTGGGAGGCATTAGCAAGGCTCCACTGTTCATTGTTGTGGGTGTCTTTATGAACATTAGTGACAGAGAGCCAGYGAGCTAGCAGTAAATACCGATAAGCACCAAAATCCACATTAACACTTCTCCACTCCACTGACAACAGAAAAGACATTGGAAGTGTTACTGTTTTTCAAAAGTTATGATGTGTTGAATGTGGTCTGCAAAGCAGAGGTATTTAGGGCCATGGTGACATAATATATCCCACCGAGTAAGCAGTATTTGCAGGCAACTGTGTACAAGCCAGCTATATGTGTGCTCTAGCCCTACTTAAAATAAACCTACACATACTATCACTTTCTTATTCTGGGAACCAGCTAAAGGGAACGAGGGCTGCAGCAGCTACATATCGGTATATACCGCACATACGCTGATTACTCCCACTCTTGTCACGGCCATTTCTACTCAGCAGTTGCCAGTGTTGTGGGGAGGCATAACTCCTGATATTTTGGAGAATGCGGGAAGAGAGTAGTCAATGTTTGCTTTGCTCCCTCACTGTTGTCAACCTAGGTGATGGGTTTCCAGCTGCGTGTGTGCATGCAGAAGCAATATGTGCGCACACAGGTTAGAATTCCTTGCTGCTGTGGAAGAGAAGGGTGTATTTATTGACTGAGGGGTGCCTGAGCCCTCATCCAAGCTTCACTGAAGTCAGTGGGAATCTCTCTGATGGTGTTACAGACGTAGTGTTACAATCCTGGAGATGGCAAAGCAGCAGTGGAAAATACACATGATGCTTACTCAGCAAAGGCTACAAACCCTAATGCCTACTTTCCCTTTCCCGGTCCCCGCCATTCTTTTCCACACAAGCGTGCTGGACGAGCTGGTCGAGATGAAAAAATAAATCCTTTGGGATAATGATGCTGAGTCATTAACCATGTGATGGAAACAATTCATCCAGTTATCACCAGCCAGCTCCAGCTCCAGCCTCCCAGTAGCCGGGGGCTGCTAAAGTGCTGTCCCTCCTCCTCGAAGCCTTTTGTGTTACAAGTCCCKCTGTCCACACGCAGGAGCGGGCACTCCGGTATATGACTCATACCCCGGGCACTGCATTAGCTACGATAATACTTTCTTCTCAGACCCTTTCATATCTAACACAGTTGGGAAATTCTGAAATAAGTAGAGTGGGGAGGGGAGAAAGATTAGGTCCCAATTTCTTTCCTTTTATGTATTTAAATTAGTACCTGAAAACTGACTTCAAAAGGGACCTCAGCTTGGCCTCTACAATTGTAGGTCTCAATTTTCACATCTATTTCTGCGTATGCACCATCCTGGATATAGGTGCGTACGTACTGCAGATGCTAGTATGCATATAGGAAAGCTATTTGTGCAGTTTAGGAGGTGCGGAAAAAGCTTTCCTAGACGCAAACCAACATCTAGATTTTGAAAATGTGTTACTAAGTGGTAGTTTATCACAGATTTTTTGCCTTCCTTCCTTCCTTCCAAAAGACTGTATGCATACGATTGAAATACTGTGCGAGCTGCTAGTTGGAACAGCATTTTCTGATTCTTCAGTAATTTATATTTACTTCCATCTAACAATGAAAATTGCTTACGGTGCACAACTTTCAGCCTACTATGGATTAAAATGCATTTTGGAAATCTCCCCAGATTCCTGGCACATTTATTACAACAACTCAAAAATATAGAGCATTTGGGATCTTTAATCTTCACATTCCTGTAATAAGAAAAGTTGTATAATCCACCTCTGAAGGACAAATCCTTATGAAAATATTGCAACCATATACTGATAGTAGGCTTTCTTTGTATTAAATCTCTCATCCATATTCAGTGAGGAAAAGCCTCTCATTTTCTCGTATTATAATATTTGTTTGTTTGTTGAAAAGCACCCATGAAAACTCAGCAGCCTGTTTATGAAGGTCCACTGTCCCCCCCCACCCCTCCTTTTTCTTCTGCACAGCTGGCTTCCTGCGCTGGCGCAGCTTGTGGGTGGGCAATGATGGGATCAGAGCAGCGCCCGYTGGAATGTTGTGCCACCTGGGAGAGGGGAGAGAGGCGAAGCCCAGGGGATGGACAAGCAGGCTGAAAGGCAGGGTTAAAGTATGGTGCATGTGCTTCCTACTCTTCCCTATTTGGAGTACTTATCACGGTCCTGGAAGGAGCAGTCTTTTTCTGGCAGAGGTCTTATGGRTCATTTCCATCCCTAACTTCTAAAGTGCTAAAGTTAATGGCATTTTATTGCTTCTTTTCCAGTTCACCTCTAATAACTTGGCCTCCGTACGTTGCAGCTGCAGATAAAATATATACATGAAGGAAAATTCCACTGAACATATTGTTTTTCACTTTCTCTTTGTTTCCAAACACCACTCTCAAAGCATGCAATGCCAAGTTACATATTATATATTAGTCCTTCTTGTTCTATTCCTGGGTCCCATACAGAAACCTGTTTGTCATCTGTAAGGGCAGCTGAAGAGCAAGAAGCAAATGGATCATTCTTTCATGTGCAGTCCAGATAGCAAAGCAGCTGAGCTGGTCTGTTGACAAAGAGCTAGTATTAGAAAGCATACAATTTTCTGGAAAGGTGTGTTGTTCAGCGATCATCTATCTAAGGAGTGATCTTTGGATGTGACACAACACGAAAAAGTCTAGCTATTACTTGGATCTTTTCAGGGTACAGAGATTTTGGACACAGCCTGCTGAATTTGAGAAGTGTTTAAACTGGAACACCCTACTATGGATAATAAACAATGGTTGTTGGTGACATTATGAAAAAAACTGGGATTGAACCTATCAGAACTTCAACAGGTTCAGTTCAAAACTTCGACAGTCATTTGCCATGTCATATCTATATTTACATTTTTATCTATAGATATAGCTAGACCTATTGCTATCCTTGCCAAATGAAAGGCTAGATATAAATCATCTACAAAAAAAGTGAGATATGGCACCATTCTTTAAATGATATGGAACAATTTCATTATTCTTAATTATTCATTTTGGTAGAACTACAAAGTGGTAAAAGCCTCTTTTTTTTTTTTTTTTTTTTGAAAGATAGGAAAGAAAGTAAAGTTAAAGCATTCCAGTTTCTTTCGCATTTTCATACTGATTATGGGCTTGTTCAGCTTCAAGACTTAGTGATGCTTAGAGCCCAGGAAGTTAAGGTTAAAAAAAGCAAATTTTGCCTTAACGCTCTGCTAAAGTACATTTGTCGCTTCCTATGTATTTCTAAGTGCAATTTTTACTGCTCTTTCCAGTGTGGCTGTCTAAAACTCTACCACAAATGCTGCACAGAGCAGAGCTGCTGTTTCTTACAGGTAACTGAACTTCTGTTTCTTTTTTTCATTCCTTYCTTTGTTGTTGTTGTATTGTGTATTCGTCCCCCAGTTCTGCAACCCACACTCACCTGCAATAGTGTTTGCACAAGTGTCCTGCTCGCATCTCTGCAGCAGGTGTAACACTGCAGTTAAACAGTTCCACAGCAGTTTAAGCCACCAAAAAGACAAGATTACAGTGATGCTGGTACTGCAGTTCCACAGTTTATGTTAATGCTGCCACCAAAAACATAGTCTCAYTTTGCCTCTGCTGCTCTTTCTTCTCCACATGCTCATTCATCTCATCTCCACTTGCCAACGCTAGCATTTATTTGGCAGGTTGTTGAGCCAAACCRTGGATTTGATATGGCTGAAAATTAACCAAGCCCCACAACTTTTCCACAAACATGTACGTGTGTGTATACACACATGCATGCCTTTGGAATTACTGTGGAAGTGCTACCATAGGCTGCAGACACAGGTCATCAGTGTGTAAATAGTTTGGGCTTTGTCTTGTTTCCTTTTCACAGAGTGCCTGGCACACACAAAGCACTAGACAAATAACAGCATTGCCATGGAAATGATCATAGCCAGTAAAGATGATTGCTAGTATTCGTATCTTCTGAAGTTGAAGGAACCACTGGAAGATCATTGTATTGGTACCCCAGGTAAGTGAAAACGTCATGTCATTTAATCATTGGCTACAGCGAAGACTTTTGCCTCTATCGCACATATTCTATGAGCAGAGAAATGACAATGGTGTTGTAGGGGGCTTTCTGTCAGCAAAGAAAATCCCTAGTCTGAATGCTGCCTGGCGCACCACCGGTGTCTGCAGTGGTCCGTGACCACTGTGGAGAGGTTGTTCTCCCCACTGGTATCAATCTGTGTTATCGCAGCGTGCCGTGGGAGCGCTGGACAGCACAGCTCCTTTGTGCATGGTTCCCTCTGTGTGCATAGGAGTGGACGGTTCAGGCTCAGTTGAAACCGCTGCCTAAATAGGTGAGCAAACAAAGGAAGGCAGGATGTGGTCTTACTGTTCTAATTTTACATCAGGAGATGTTGGCACAGCACTGAGCATGAGTAGTTGGTGGTGCCAATGGAAACATGCCAATATTGTCAGCTGCTGCATTGCCAATATTGGAGGGGAAGAGGGTGTAAAGCACTGGGTATAATTATGGGCATTACTGCCCTATTAACATGAGGTAGGTGTTTGGTACCTTCTATCTTATAATCTAGGTTTTCCATGAGAACTTGGGAGTGTGACACATTAAAGAAGCGCCAKCTGAAAGAAGTGATCTTGAGAATTACTGATTGTATCATATCCTCCGCACAATTTTGTGCAGGGAGGGAACTATGCAGACTCCACTGCTAAAAACCAAGGAAAGGAGTTGCTGTTATGCCCTGAGTTATTCTGCTGAGAATAGCACAAGTTGTTCTGTCTTGCAGACTTGTAACATCTTATTACACAATACAGACAATTCCACATCCCATAAAGAAAATGATACAGTTCATTGTTTCACGCTGTCCATTTTTTGTATCTAATTTCACCAGTGGAAATGGGAATTGCTAGAATAATTTTTGTGCATATCAGCATTCATAACATCTCTGCAAGGGGCTATTTGACTTCCTACTTTCCTGCAGCTGTCATCTGTTTTGCTGCATCTTCCGCATATTGTTTTTCACACACATTTGCTATAGAAATTGTTCTGTGAYTTACCTAATCCTAACTTCTGTACATAGATGCTCACATGTTGCTGGTACAATATACAGTTCTGAAAGCAAAGTTCTGTTCTGATTCACCTCATTTTTGGTAGCACTGTCAATACTGTAATTGCCCTGCATGCAATGCAAGTCCCAGTAAATGTGGCAGCTGGATCACCTTCCACTAAAAAAAGGTGTGACTCTTTCCCAGACACTTGTAGCTGCTGAAGCAAGTCTGAAAATCCTTATTTTGATGGGATGCACTGTTGAGGATCACTGTGGTACCTCATAAAGACAGTCCCATTTCATTCTCACTTGCTGGACAATAATGTGTGCACGCACCCATGTGTGTACACACACACACACACTTGGGAGGGCTGTGTGCATTGCTGCCAGACTCTGAGCTTGCCCTAACTTGCTGTGCTTAGTAACTCAGGTTCAACATACTATTGCTCCTACCAAGCTTGCTGTGCTGTTAAATTGTGTGTTAAATTGCTGAACAGACCCAGCAGGGCTGTAAGTAGAAAGCAAAACCTACCGATTTTCTGGAAAGCTAAGAAGTTAGAGATTTTGGACGCAGATTGGTATCTGTAAGAAATGATGCTGCAAACTGTTTTCATCTGTTGGCTGTATAATTTTTGTTTATTTTTTTGAGGTTGCGGTCCTGAGTGATGTTTCTGAGGTTTTATCCAAAGTATGGAAGAAATAGCTGATCCTCCATTTTTGCATTCAGATATTCTTGCTTGCAGTGTTTTGTTCCAAGGCTTTTGCTTTGTTACTTCACCATGCATAAAAAAAGACCGAACAAGCTGGAGCTTTTTCCCACTTACAGATGAGACAGAGCTGTTTACTGTACTGCATTGAGTTAACTCTCTGCAAATTCACTGAACGCAATGGGATAGCTAAGATGCCATTAAGGGCATAAAAAGGCCAATAAGCGTTATGGCTGGAAATGATGCATATGCTGTTAAAATACCCCTGGGTTGATTCTCAGAGCCCGTGCCTTTTTCAGGTCTGGAGGTCAGAGTATGCTTTCACTTCTAGGTGGAGCACCTTTCCTGCAAAAATCATTGAGACAAAAATATGGAAACCCTGATTCCTATTTCAGGCCTTTTTTCGTGGTAGAATCCCATTTAAAAGTTCAGACTAATTGGAAGTTTCATGCTCGCAAATGCAGAACTGGCCTGTAATTGTCACTAAGACAGATTTGTACTGTTCTGTCACTTCATTCACTGAGGAACTTGCAGTATATTACGCTGAAGATTTACTACAAGCTTCATTAGCTTTTCGAAAGCCACTAAGTTCTTAATGTAAATTGCTTTGAATATACCCATGATTTAAATACACTAGATCCACGCACTGATTTTGTTTGCTGGGAATGAGATATATAGCTGAATATATTTACCATGCACATATGTTGCATTGCTTACTATAAATCATTGCACAGAATCCCATATTTTACTTAAATTTTAAAAACACAATAAAAAGCGAGACAGCAGATTACTTATTTAGCATATGTGTTCATTACATTGTATTCCATGAAAAAAATTAGTAAACTTCTATCAGTTCCTTGTCTTAAGAGAACTTAAATTATACTTGTAGTTGAATCAGACAGTTAAAAACAAAGTGATACCAAAACCAGAGGTATTATCATTGTGTTATATACTCATTGTTTAGCTAGAAAGTTTCACTGGGATAATTTAGTAAGATAATTCTTTTTTTTTTGAAGAAAGAAATGGATCTGCATGAGCACAACAGGACATTCCAAATCAATCTATGATAGCGGCAGAAAGAACGCTGGCTTACTCTCCTTTTTTGTATCAGTATTTTTGTATTATGAAGATCTCCTATACTGCAGTTTTTCCCCAGTGTGGTTTTCCCCAATATCCACTGAGATGATTTAGCATTTGTAATACTTTAATTTCTGGTGATCATTTCTTTCCACCTGCACACTTTTTCCTAGCTCATTCACAGTGTTTTCTCTTCTTGATTTATGTAAGACAAAAACAAACAAAAACCTGAACAATTTTGGTTTTGTAAGATCTGGGTGAGTTGTCTTGGCAGAGCTGAATCTGCAAGGAGGAGGAGAAAGGAAGAGTGAGTGGTTTAGAAATCTGTTGGGAGTCTTAGTTCTTAAAGGTCGTGGATGATCCTGGTCTACCACCAGATAGCACCCCTGTGGTCTGCACATTTTATTAGGCACCTACAACTGCAAGACCTTAGGACCAAACACCAGTTTTGTACCCAGAAATACCTTTGTGTTAGAGATGATCTTCAACTAAGTGTTTTTGCCAAGGTTATGCTTTTTCCTGTGTGACTTGAGAAATGCAGAAAGATCAGAATTAGACAAGGACGCAGCCCCGCTCTCTGCTCTTGATTGTACTATGTGAGGTTATTCTAATGATGCAGAGGTAAGCAGGTGAGTCAAAACGTTTGTATGTTCATTAAGAGGAAGTGGAATGGTTTCTGAACTGAAGCTTGGAGAAAGCATTTCTCGCAACTTGCAGAATCGGGAGTGATTCTTTCATACTTCCTTGATAAATGAAGGGGCAGTGCTTTAAACTGTGGCAGAAGCTGGTGTGCTCGCTAGCCTCTTACAAAGCTTTTCCTGTCCCACCGTGACTGTGTTGGTCCTGCCTGATTTCAGACTGAGCTGTTCAAGGCTTCCTTAGCCAGCTGCTAACCTTCTATAAGCTATCTATCATTTTTCTGTGACACAGTTGACTGCCTTTGTTGAGAAGCCAAGAGATTCTCAAAGTCATTCCAGTGCAGTGTATATCAGGCTGTCTTATAACTTTTCCAAGACTTGGGTTTTTCCTCTTGTGAAAAATAAAGGGAGACTCAGTCATGAATCTATAATTTTATTCCAAATCCCCAAATCTTCCAGATCTTGGGGGAGTTCAGAGAAACGTTCTGGCTTTTAATTTCAGTTTGTAAGTCTCGTTATTGTGTGGGGTTTTGAAGCACTATCAAAAAGACATTTTGCTACTGAATTCTCATCCAGACAGAAATACAAATCACCAGAAATTTCGTAATAGTTTTAGAAAAACTGTCACTATTAAATTCTCAAAACCTACATAATTCCCAGGTGATCTCATTTCCCAGGTAGATGGTATCAGTAACATTAAACACCTGTAAGCAGCCTGACCTTTGTAAACGATAGTACATTTGCACAAATGTTAATTGTAGAAATTGAGTAACAACTGCATTAGTCATCTGTAAAAACTGAAGTTGAAGCTTCCGGTTGTAACAGTAGAGGCATCTACTGCAGGTTGCACGTGCATGAATAACTGTATTATCCGAAAGTTTTAAAATTCTCTAATTGAAATCATTCACATTGCACTGAATAGCTTTCTTAAGATAATATTGCTAGGACTAGATTCCTTTGTAGTATGACTCCAGTAAGCTTTGTTCACTGAAGTTAATATTGGGGAAAATATGGGATCCTGTTTGTTATGGACAATTATAAATTGTCCCTCCATAATAAAGAAACCAAGACTAATAGCAAGGCCTTTTTTCCCCATGACAATCTTTCTCTGGCTGGCAGCATGAGAGGGAAACAGAGAAGGTGCCTGATGAACACTCTTTATGTCATGCCAAGAGAGAATTCCTTAATCTTGTGRAATGAATGATGTGGGATACATAACACCTCTCAAAGTGGGAGTAAAGCATGTCACAGCTAGTTTACTTGCCAGGCAGGCAGCCTGGGGAGGGGTAGATTTGCCTCCTCATCTGCTAAACATACTTGGCATAAACTGACCGTTTCTCCCAAATATTCCTCTCTCTTCTCAACAGATTCTCACGTGCTCTTTTCCGTGCACCTTTGAAAAAGCATAGTGTAAGTTAGGGTTTAGCCTTATATTTTGTGTTTATTGAGTATTTCTAGTATCTCCACAGAGACCTACAGAGGCTGTTTTTTTCACTGGGATTTCTCAGACAAAAATACTTGCGCATATTCTGGATAACACACGTGCACCAAATCTGAGGCTTTTGAAATCATTAGACTTGCTCTGCAAGGTGGTATAGTTGGTCTGCAAATGCACAGTAAATCCAAAACATTCCTGTTGCATCAGAAGTCCTGCACAGATGGTAATCAACTCTACAATATACACACAATAGTTCTCATGCTTCTTGAAAGCATCAGCCTCACCATGCATGAAGCACAGAGGTGATCTGCAGGTGTGCAACAGGTCAGTCAATGATAGTTGGACATTTATCAGCCACGCTCAAAGTCACAATTCCAGTCAGACTGTCTGATATCTGAAAATTCTGAAGAAATGTACGAAACCTGCATTTTCTGCCCAGACACAATTTTTTAATGGAAAAAGAATAAATGTCCGGGGAAACCTGGGTATATGCTAACCTGGCGCAGAAGTTACTGTCTCCGTAAGAGAGGCAGAGACAAAGGCTGGCTGAACATTCTTTGTGTTAATAAACTAGAGTTTGGGAACAGAATAATCTGAAGCCATGATGCAGGGCTTCCCTCGAGAAGCAGGAGACAGGTGGGCTCCACTGAAACAAGGGAGAATTGTATTTGCTTGATTTATTTTTTGCCTTTCTTATATATTTACAAGATTATGAGCATACATATACATGTCAGCACTATTAATAGCAACATAATAGCATGGGGTTTGCATGTGTGATTTATAAGGGTGATGGGATCAAACCTCATCACTTCTCTAAATTAATCTGGTTTAGGAATTCCTCTGAGAAAATGTAGGTTTAAACTAGATTAAACAATTGGATCAGTTTATATTTCCTTGTTCATGTTATTATATTTCCACAACAGAATTTATTATCAGCAAATGACCTCACAGAGAACATGGCAAACATCTGTAAAGCTGGGGAGAGGCATTATGCATATAGGAGGCATCATTTTAATTGCATAGAATTACATTATCACTTTCATAGTGCTAGAAAGATGCCTTAGCAATATACACAGTCTGTGGTCATTGCCAGCATAAAAGGCAACCTTCACATGAGTTCTCTGTAAAGGAAACCTAACTGTTGAAACCAATACTGTTACAGTATGACAGCAGTGCAAGAAGATGGATGGTACTGGTGTGAACACCAGAAAGACCTGTGTTTTATTCCCACTCATGTCATACATGTTTTGTGCAACTTGATGCACGTCATTTCCCCCTCTTTGTACCTTTGCTGCTTCTCACACCATTTTCTTGGCTTGGCTATTTAGAACAGCAGGCCCCCAGGACAAGGACAAGGATTGTTGCCTCCCAAATGTTTGCAAAGCAATGCAACAAAAAGAGTCTTTCAGGTTCATGACAAAACCTTTCAGTCCTCTCGTAAAGGAGAAATGCTAGTACTTGGTTGTCTCCCAGGTGATGGGATTTCAAGCTCCTTTTGCCAGAAATGCACATGATGTAGCTAGATTCTTTTTTTTTTTTTTTTTTTGGCATAAGTTACCAATGAAGGTTCACCTGTAACAGGAAACCACTGCAGCAGTAATTCAGCCGTTATGGCACAGCCTGTGTCTATTTACAATTGTAGAAGGTAGGAAGAGACCTCAAGAAATTATCTTGGGGTCAGAAACCTTGCAAAGTTTGCATATTAGATCTGATTTCTTTTTCCCTGCTTTGAGGTTACATGCGCTGGAAGGCACTTACTGGGAGCTGAAAGACACTTCATCCAGTGATGACACTCTCATGATGCCATGACTCCCAGCTCCAGATGCTATGTATGCCTTTCAAATACGTGTCTGCAAGTTATTATGTACGYGTGCCTCACAAGCTGTTGCCCTTGGGTCTAGTACACTCCTTCCCAAACACACTCAACTATATCTAAATGATGCCTTTTTCAGCTGTGTTTAAAACCATCAGTGCTAAAGACTCAGTGACCTCCACTGGCACCAAGGCTTTCTTAACCTCCCAGCTAGGAAGTTTTTCCTTATATATAGCAGAAACTGTAACTCTAGATACTATTTAAGCTCCCTGCTCCCCTCTAAGCATTGAGAGTTACCAGCTGCCTTCCACTGAGCAGCTACCTTTTACATATTTGAAGRCTGTTATCATGTTTCTTCTCAGTCCTCTTTTCTCTAGATTAAACAAATCCAGCTCTTTGAGATTTCCCTCCAGGGTCAGTTTTTTAAGACTTTTGCTCTCAGGACTTTCCCTAATTGCCCATTCCTCTCTTGAGTTCAGTGACCGAAGTCAATCAGTCCATTTTCCAGTTTGAGACCTCACCAATGCTGAGTAGGGGTGGAGAAATTATTTCATATATCTCACCCAGCCAATTTATACATTTCAGCATAATACTTGCTTTTCCACACCAGTATGGCATTGTTAATTCTTAGTCAGCTTGAGCTCTTTTAAAATCCCCAAGGCATTTTTGTGCAGGTCTTTTGCCTTGCTGGCTGCTCTCTTGTTTGGGGTTTATTCTTACCTAAGTGTAACAGTTTACACCTGTTCTTACTGCACCGAATCCTATTGTTTTCAGACCATTTCTTCAATTCATCAAGATGCTAATCCTGCCAAGGTGCTTGTAGAACTTTCTCTACAAATTTGGTAGCCATACTCGATATGCTACCCTCCAAAACACAACGAAAACAGTGAGTGGTACGAGTCCTGGGAAGGCATCTGCAGAACTGCTTTCCATAATTCTTCCACTTCAACAATGAACCGACAATAATTTCTCTTCTAGTATTTTTTTTCAAGCAACTATGAGTCCACCTTACAATAGTTTCATTTTAGCTCGCTTACAAGAAATCACAAGAGACAGTGTTGAAAGCCTTGTTCAAGTCAAGATACGTAATATCTATTGTCCGTAAGACCTGCTACTTGTCAGAGAAAGAAATTAGCTTGGTTCAGCATGATTTGTTCCTGGCAAATCTTTCTTGGCCTCTACTTATCATTTCATTATTTCCCATACACAAAAGAAAACTTTGTTTGATTATTTGTTTCAATATATTTCCAGTAATTCAAGTTAGCCTGTTTCCTCTGCCTATATTCCTCAAACTGCTTTTCTTCTTTTTTAAAAACGGGTACTACAATCACCTGTCACCAGTCTTCTGTTCCCCAGGTGCTGTGGGAAAGGATCCCTCATGGCTCTAGCATTGCTTCAGCCAGTTTCCTATGTGCTCTCAGTTGGTTTGTCAGGTCTGGCTGACTGGAAAATAACTGACTTACTGAAGTAGTCTATTCTGTTCTTTCTGTTATTTAGCCTTAAACATTAATGGCTAGTCAACTGATCATAGTTATTTCTTTTTGCTGAGGAGTGAGGCGAAAAAGACATTAATCACTTTTGCTTTTTCTGTGTCATCTCTTACTAGCTTTCCATCCTTGTCGAAGGGTAGATCATTTTTTTGCCATTGTCTTGCTCTAACTTCCAATGCATAGAAGTGCTTTCTTGTTACCCTCTCTTTCCTTTGCTAATTATATTGACTTTTTGTCTTGGTCTTTCTGATTTTATTCTTACAGGCTCCTTTTATGCTTTTATTCTTGTCTTTAGTTTATGGTAGTGTGTGGTCACATTGGAGGGCTAATGAGCCACTTACTGAGATTTAAATAAGTTGCTGCCTGTAAACTGGGGCACAGAAACCGACGGTGTGCCTGCAGTGGCTCTGCAGCTTTCTTTCCAGGGTCTTGCTCTACCTGCTCATGCATTTATAGATGTTTCCTCGTCATCTTGTATTCTCCATAAACTATCATTTGTTACGATTACTTTTGGACTCGTATCACTGACCTGCCTACCTCCTACTAGTTGAAAGCCTTACTTACACAGTTGAGCCCTCTCTTCCCACTTTTTCCCTTGGCCCCACTGGCACTCAGCAGTTCTTGAAAACTCACTCGAGCCAGGTGACTCCACCTTCCCAACCACACATTAATTTCCAGTGTGCCAGAGCCAGTGCCTTTGCCTGGAAGAACTGGACCCTGTCAGAGCCCCTGACCCCTCCACTGTCACTCCCACCACCATGCAGACATATTTGACTTGCTCAGGGTCCTACCTGGCAGAACCATTAACACACATGCAAAGGAGCAGTAGAGGGTCGCCGTGAGAGGGCCAGGTGAGTCACAGCAACCTTACTGCACCATCTCAGATTTGGGTTTTTGGTGGGCAGGACAACTCCTGGGCTATCAGGCTGAAACAGCAGAAAGATGCCTCTTCCTCCCCTTTCCATAGAAAAGAATCACCAGCCATAAATACATTTTGCTACCTCTTGGGTTAGATGGTTTTGGGATGGGCTTGGGTTGGAATTATCTGTAGTTTAAGGTGTTGTAGATTCTGGTTACTTGGGTTGAGACAGTTAATATTTCAAGTGAATTTTTCAAGAAGTTGATACGTTCTTCATTCACTTTAGATGTGTAGCACCAGTTGAATTCAGTTTCATCTAGGATCATTCAGCACTTCTACAAATTAGACCACAAAATGTCAATTCAGATACTCAGAAACTAGGAGCATGGAATTCGTGGCCACCTGCAAGAAGTGTGGTTTAACTGACTTATCCAGCATCATACAAGTACTATGTGGTAAAGGAGGGATTGAATCCATTCCTAAGGCAGAGCTCAGCTGTTTTAACCAAGAGCTCATGCTTTTTCACATGGTCCTGTACTGTCATTTACTGCACATCTTCCATTTGCTGAAACAAATGTGGAAAAACTCCTGTAGACAGCGGCCTCCTCCACTATGTAGTCCTGACACAGCTCCAGAGCAGCTCCACCCTGAAAAATAAATGTGGCAGAGATCCCATAGGAAGAAAAGTATGCAATTATATACTTTGCATATGCATATGCAAAGGAGAGGAAGGAGAAAATAACACTCCTCATTATGTAGTATTGATTTTGCAACCTAGTCCTCATTTAAAGCAGATTTTATATGTGCAATTATCTAGCTTTTAAAAAAGCAAACAGCAAAAAAAAAAAAAAAATCAAACCCCCTTCTATCATGTAGCATCATATTGTTGTAAATGTCACTAGGGCTGAAGCCGTTAGCTTTACCGCAGAGCTCCCTGCCACTCTGAGCTAACGGGGAAACTGGTAAGAGCGGTGGGTTGTCATCCGTGCGTGGACAGGAGGAATATTGGACAAATTTACTTTGTCGGGGGATTCACAGGTATTTGCTGACAGAAGAGGACTGGTGGTGGGGGGTGAGTGGAGGTGGGGAGTCCAGAGGTCTGCTGTTTTATTAGGTGGTCTGAAATACGTGATTCTTCCTGTTCTCTTCTAGCACAGCCCATTCAGCTTCCTACTACCCCACCTTCCCCTGTCCTAGTCTTCTTCAAGACTGCTCTTTCTCCATCCTAGTCTTTTTCCATCCATTCTTACYTCTCCCTTTCCCCTCTCTTTTACATCCTTCCATTAGATCCTAGTCCCAGTTTGAGAGCACCACATCACAATCTCCTCCACATTCCTTCCCACTTGTCCCTGCTCGGGTCTCTTTGGCCCACACTTTACCCTGACAGTCCCACTTTTCTTTTGTTTCTCAGCTCTGTTTCCTTTCAATCCTTCCTCCAGCAGCAGCCCTGCCCACGTCTAAGAGCCATATTCCCAGCCAGATACTTCAGGAACTTACTTCAACACTGCGTCTCAAGACCCCACAAACATAAGACTGAGCCTGAGTCCACTTATATCTACCTATGCCCAGGATTTGCTCATGCATGTAGAAACACTTGTGCATGAGATCTAATAAACATACTCCCAGACAGGCGTTCCTATATATATTAACTGAATGAGATCTGCATGCCTGAGGGTCTCTCATGCATATCAGCAACACAGATACAGTGACTATATCTGTGTCTGAATGCCACACATGTATGGGTGTCTGGTCTCACGCATCATGCCTACATATAGCTATGCACACTCTCTCACAGACTGACCACTGCATACATCTGCGATGTCCCATATCTTTGTGGGAGTTCCTAATGCTTTCTGACTTCCTCGCTACTGATGTCGTGTGTCCACCAGGTATGAGCTACCTTGAATCTCACAAGTTTGTTTTTTCCTCAAAGCGCTAACCACAAGTATCCAAAGACCTTAGGAAACTCTCATTTAATGTTTAAAAGCACACGGTTATAGAGGAAGGTCTGAAAAACATGTAGTGGCCATGCCCTAAATACTCAGTAAGGAAATATAAACTTCCCTAATACAATTTTTTTTTTTTTTAAGTAACAAGTGTAAACTTCTGACTTTTGAGAGGCTCGAGTCATGACTTTTTCATGCTGGAGGTTGGGCGTGCTACAAAGGCAAACTGTCCGCTCTGCACCTTAGTGTCTTTCACATTCATCCCTATGCCAGAGAGCAGCACAGAGAGTGCTAATGAATAATGTCACTCTTTCTAATAAAGCACAAGATAAAAATATGTCCTCATGCATTCTATATGCATATGTAAATACAAAACCTATTCTGTGAAAAAGCTGTTGGAAATGTTTTAGGGAATTAAAAAATGTCATGCAATATCTCATAGACTCCTGACAAAGAAGCTAGTCCAGCATGGCAGGATTAAGGGGGAAAATGAAAGAAAAAGTACTGCACTTTTAAAACCTCAAAATTGCCATTAATAGCCTCTCTAAGCACAACTATATTGCACTTTGGTGATCTCTTTCTTATGATGGAATATACTTAGCTTTGAAACAAATACTCTGTGCACCACAGAAAAGCCAATTCTCTCCTCTTAATAAAAGCTTTAATTTCTAGCTGTGATACATTGCACAATATCAAACTAAAATAAAAATTTATCACAGGTTTAGGACTAGGATGTTGGCTGTCTTGAACTTCAGATCAGGACAGATTTTCAGAGGTGTTGTTAGTAGAAAATAGGAATTGCCTGTGGAAAGAGTACTTACTTACACTGCCAAGTGTGTTTTTGTTTGCTTGTACTGGTGTTTGTCTATAGAGAGGAATATAGATACAGATACAGATACACACCTATTCTCCCTAGTATTTATTCACCTTCTCAGTCAGGTTTGTAGCTGAGCACTATGCATTTGAGGTAACAGCAGGTGAACTAGGGAGTACAAAGCCTGCATGGGAATACTTGCATGGCCCTGCAGTCATGGCAGTGATTGTGGTCCAGACATACTCTGAAGAGGTAACAGCTGGGTCAGAACAGTGAAATATCAGAAGTCGTCTGGTCCCAAGCGAGCAGATGAGTGAGAAAAGCTGAAGTGAAGGAGATGATATAGTATTAATAGATGGGGCTCTTGTAAGCTCTGGGTGTGGGTGGGATTCACGAAAAAGGGGGGAAGGGCATGTTGGCCACATGCAGATGTGTACTTGCGGGGCTTGCACGTGGAATGTAGTTAGAAGTGAGTATGAACAGTGAATATAAATGTGTATCCAACTGAGAATCAAATATTGGCATTTGAAAGCAGCACTAGATATTTCAGTATATAGAATTGGGGATTTGCATAAAGTTCTGCGTGTGAAAGACTTCAGGAATAGGGATTGAATGCATTTCCTTTTTTCTGGCAGAGGAACGTATTAAGCAGGTAGAGTGTTGGTAGAGCGGAAGGGCGTAGGGGTTTCATGTTGTGGGAAGAGAACAGTGTGGCTCATGTGTGACTGTGCCACCACTGGCGGGGTGCACCGGGAGGGTGGGAACGGCTGTCCGATTGTGTGTGTATGGCAGGCATACCTGGGCAATCTCACCTCCATTGGGGACCATCACTTACAAACCATATCAATTTCCTCTGGAACTGCCCAGGCACCTGTTCAGAACAAAAGGAAGGAGCTCAGGCCAGACAACACCCTATTAAAAAAAAAAAAATTAAGCAAAGTAACCCAGGGAGGGCTTGTATGTGGTAAACACCAACAGGCAGTAAATTATACCTATCAGCTGACTGGCAATTACTGCCTAAGCACTGGGGGGGTGGGAGTTTGGGAATATGTGTAAACACTTCTGCATAGGCAATTCATCCTGAACAGCTGATAACTTGTAGCGGTACACAAAACAGCTCCTAGCACCCACATAGGCTTTGTTGCGCCTGTAGGAAACTACCTAGAACTCGCATCTGCTTAAGATGAGGAAGGCCCACAGCCCTACCAGTGCTGGCTGTGCTGCAAGTCACGATAGAAAGTGTTGGGAAAAGTTTTCAGTTAGCAATACCTGCACCTTGCATTTGTTTCACCAACTATGGTATCACTGCTGTGCACGCAGAGCAAAAGCAAGCGACCCTGCTTRTTGGTGTGGAAGGGCATGGCTCGGGTTCCCAGGTGACATGCTGAGGCCTCTCTTGATGGGGTGGGGCTGGTACTTTATAGATAGATATTTCATAAAAGGTTTTTAATCTTGAGATCTGCCTTCTTCCCTGCTTCCCCTTGAGCCACGGCACGGTGGCTCTGCTCTCTCATCTCCTGCCTCCCTCTTTTCTGAGAGCAGACAGGGCCAAGTGATGAGGCCTTCAAAACCCTGCGCAGAAACTCGGCACGAGCTTCTTTAAAGCCAGCTCATGTGTTGGGCGCTCTGGGGTACGTGCGAGTGTGAGGGACGGGGGTACCCCTGGAGGGACGCGACTCTGCTGTGGAGGAAAGAAATACTGTCGAAACAAGCCTGACATACCACCAGGCTCTCCAAATGCCCTTCTTTGGTGGATGCAGGTGGTTGCAGGCTTCCGGCACAGCCATGGCTGGACGCCAGCGTCGGATGTGCTGCTGACAGAGGGTATCTGTCACTGACCTTGACGGCTGTGCGTGAATACAATGCCAAGGGTGCGTGGTGAGCACCGCCGGCTGGTAAACGTTTGCCCAGAAGCTCCCTTGCTGGGAGCACCCAGGCATCAAGGCCAGCCATCCTCCAGCCACGCAGTTTTACCTCGACCCTGCTGCCCCTCGGGTCCCTAAGCCCAGCCTGCTGCGGGTGGGTTGCATCCACCTGCCTTTCTGTCAGCGGGCGACCGGCACTGAAGGGCACCGAGGTGCCCTGAGGCACTGGGACGCGGAAGGTTCTGGAAGAGCTGGGGTGCCCCACATGTGCGGCCCCGGCCCGCCCGCCTCGCCCTCTGGCACAGGGGCGCTTCTGCCTGGCCGTGCCGCCCGCGGCCGGTACCAGCCCACCCAGGTGCGTGAGGACGACGCCGCAGGGCCGCGGCCGTGGGCGCCGGCGGCTGGGAGCCAGGCGCAGGGGCCCCCGCCGCCGCCGGCACTGTCCTCCCCCCCACCATGTGCGGTCTCGGGTGTGTGTGTGTGTGCGCGCGCGGAGGGGGGGAGCGAGGGGGCGGACACAGTGGAAATTTCCACTCCCTGCAGCAGCCACAGCCGCCGCCGCGGCGGGAAGGAGGAAGGCGGGCGCAGGCCCTGAGCCGCCGCAGGGGGGAGGCGGCGCCCGCGCCGCGGCTCGGCCCGCCCGGCTCGGGCCCGCTCCCCATCGGCGAGTGTCCCCCTCCTGCTTCCCCTACCCCCGGGCCGGGGCGGCGGGGCAGCCCACGGGCGGGCGGGCGGCGGCGACCCCCCGGCGGGCGGGCGTGTGCGCGGCGGAGGCGGCGCTTGGCGCGGGCAGGGGGCGGCGCGGCGGAGCCTGCGCAGCTGCCGGCGCCCTTTAAGCCGCGCCGCCTGCCCGCCCGCCCCGGTGTCTGTGCAGCCTGGGAGCCGCGCGGGCAGGAGCCGCCGCCAGCACCGCCTGCCGCCGGGGACGCGCCTTCCTCCTCCGGTCCCCCCCTCTCCGGCATCGCCGCCGCCGCCCCCTCTTTTCCACCCTCTGCCCTGCCGCATCCCCGCTCCTCCCGCCACAGCCAGCTCTAAGATGCCCCGCTATGAACTGGCTTTGATCCTGAAAGCCATGCAGAGGGTGAGTGAGGGAGGGGAGACGGGAGGGAGGGAGGGAGCCAGGTGGGACCTGCCAGACCCCCCACACCAGCCCCCGGCGTCCCCTTCTCGCCTCCTCTCACCGCCGCCGCGTGCCGGCCTCCCCGCCGCAGCCGCACGCCCCGGACACCCGGCGGGGCGGGGGGCGGCCCGGCCGGCCCCTTCCCCCGCGGTGAGCCCTGCCCTCCCTGCCCTCCCCTCCGCGCTCTGAAGCGGAGGCGCGCAGCGTGCTTCAGGCTACTGTGTCTTTCTCTGCCCTCTCCCCCCTTCCTCTTTTTTTCTTTCCCCTCCTGCTTCTTTGGAGAGTTTGCTTCGTTGCTCCCCTAGAGCCGCAGTCCCCTGCTCTCCCCCCTCCCCTTTGGTCCGCAGGTAAGCAGATCCCACACTTAGCGAAATAGATGCTTCTCTCTCTCTCTCTCTCTCTCTCTCTCTCTCTCTCTTATTCTCCCCCCGCCCCTTGCCTGGTGCAAGTGAACTTAGCCCTTGCCTTGCCCCTATACGTTGGTGCCAGCACGTCCCCCTCCTCCTCTGCAGCACCAGCGCTTTCCATTGCCGTGTGCTTCACCCCGCCCCCCCCCCCCCAGCTATCGCTTCGCTGGGTACCTTGCTAGGTCGCAGCTAGGTCCCCTCGCTTCTGGGAGGCCTTGCGGTGAGCCTTGGTGGGGGAAAGCAAGGATTCGCTCCGGCAAGCTTCCCCTCGCGGGGTGCCAGCTCCCTGTCTCTCCAGCCCCCCTCTGTACCAAGGAAGTCTCAAGAATTTTTTTTTTTCCCCTGCCGTTGCTAACACCAGTTGAGCTCTGCTGATACGGCTCACCGTATCGCCCACGGGAAGGGTTGCTAGCCGTTGCCGCTGTTTTTGGCGGCGTGATGATAAGTCGTGGTGTGAGCGAGTGAGGTTATATGATGCTCTTTCTATTTTACAAGAGCTGAATCAGTGCAAGGGGTGTGTGTACTTGTGTGTAAAAACAAGAATTAAAATAGAAACATCTCAGTGTAGATGGGACCCTTTATTTGGAAAATAATAGCTGATACTGACCCTTCTCTAGTACCTTCTATAGCCTTTGTTTATCTGCTACTTTCCAGCTTAATATGCAGTGCTGGTGTTGGAATGTAGCAGCACTTCTGCTAGGCTGTAACCCTTCTGATCTGACCCAGTGTGGACATGCTTGCTCTCACATTTAACCTTCATTTAAGTGAACATGTATATTTGTCATAGAATAGCAGGAAGCTAAATAGCATTGCTGTGTTTCTTTTGTAGTTACAGGAGCATGTTTTCATGTATTACATGTGCTACATATACTAGTACATTTCCATTCATTTTACATGTACCATCCACATGTCAGGCTTGGCTTTTTTTTTTTTTTAACTTGGCTTAACTGCAGAAGCTGTAGTAGACTTCTCAGGTGAGTCCTCTAGTGGAGAAATACAGCAACGGGAAAATCTGGTGACATTGCTGCACCACCTCATGGAGCACAATTCGCTCTGACAAAACATGCTGCTTTTGGACTTAACTTGGGTTGTCGGCATGTGATGTGTGTGGTTTTTTTGTTTTGTTTTGTTTTTTTTTTTCCCCCACCCCCCTCCCCATCAGTGTATAACCCATAGGTAAGGTGTTGAGATGCTTTTTGTATACATGCTGTTAATGTGGGAGATGCATTATGCCGTGCAGACACTATAAACGCAGAGCAGGACAGAAAACATAGCAAATTTGACATAATACTGAGACACGTATAAACTGACTACTCTGAAAGGATGCCATGGAGTGCTGACTGGTGGAAAGGATCTTTGGTTCCTAGGATCTGAGCATGGAGATGCAGGGATAAGCTTTTATCTGTAAGATGCTTCTAATGAGCATTGATGCACTCAGGCTYTAACATCTGCAACCTTTTCCTCTTTGAAGTTTGACTCTCTAGTGTATTCTTTCCCGATAGATGTATCTTAAGGTGTTTTTTAGCTCTGTGATTGTGTTAAAACACTTAAGTTTTGGTTCAGGTGTACTGCTGTTTTTAACCTACCCTTGTTGTAATTCTGAAATTTAGAGACTCTATCTCTAGAGGTTGTTTTTTTGTTGCTGTTGTACTGTTGGCAGTACACCAGATCTAGGTGKTTTTTTGTGTTCCAGTATCTTGCTACTGCTGCCTTTCTTGAGTAATGAGAATGCTTGAAAAAAATTTCTGTAGTGGTTATATGCTGCATGGTGCTGCTGAATCCTGGCAAAGGGGTTGCTCTAATGACCCCCATAGCAGCGCATAATCCTGACTGTAATGCTAATTTAGTCAAAACATGGAGACCTGAATATGGGGCTAATAAAACAGTCTGAAATTACAAAGTGACTACATAACTCCTTCCTGTAGAAGTTGGAGAGATCATATACAGTCCTGAATAAATTACATTGCTTCTTAACACTGGTGCTTCCTGATGAAGCTACCCTGGGCAGGTGTTCACTGTCCTGCCATGTCAGTCCCTCTGTGCAGTGGCTGCGTGCTCCAATGCCTGCTTTGGAGGCCTGCTGACTCTTCTCTTGGTGTCTGTGGCATCCTTTCTCATCTGACAGCTCCCCTGCCTTGCAAAAAAAGTAAGCCCTTGCCGCCTGGCTTTCTTGCGCTTTAGGGCTGTCGTTAAAGCCTGTGAGCTCCCTGGCAGCTTGAGCGCAAACCTCAGAGATACAATCTGGTAGACTTCCATGACTCTCTTCAGAGGCAAGCTTTGTGATTCTGTGGGGTTTCCCCCACGCACAATTGTTTTTAATAGTTACCTTGGCATTTTCCTAGATCTAGGCAGGATAAATCCCTCAAATTCATTTTTGTTGCTTTAAACTCTGTTGCTCCCTAGCACTGCTTGTGTTCAATTTGGGGATCCCTCCTCATTCTTTTCTTGCATGTGGCTTCTGTTGTGAACCATGGAGTGTGTTGTGCAGCTGGTCTCCTCCCTACCCAGCTAGCCTCAACATGGTTACAGGGCGAGCATGACCCCTCAGTCCTGCCTGATGCTGCCGTGTCCCCTTGCTTCTTGGCAGACTTCCTCAGAGCCTCTTCAGCTTTCCTTTTGTGTCTTAAAAATGCAACACCCAAGAGCTTGGGGGGGGCAAGGGGGAAAACTTTTACTTTCAAACTTTGTCACCAGTTGTCTGCATGTACTTTTCAAAAAAGCACATGAGTTTATTCTGAAGTTAAAGTTGAGCAGCCATTCTCTGTCCTGTTTTGTAGGTAGTGTAGGACCAGGTAATTGACTTGCACTAGAAATACTGTATTTGTAAATTGCGTGTGGACAGAGTCCTTGATCAGCAGAGACCCCAGTCAGTTATTCTTAGGAAAACAATAATAAAAAACCCTAAAAGCACCCCCAAAATAAATAAATAAAAAGCTACTTCTCTGTGGCATCACTGTAGTTGAAGAGTAGCTGCAGCGAGGGACTTGGATTGTGTTACTCGGTGTGTGAGTATATGGAGGAGTTGCTTTGGGAAAAGAAAGGTACGAGGCCTGTGAAGTGACTAGAACTTAGGGTGGAAATAATGAATTTTGCCCATGTGTGTGGCTTTTCTACACTCCAATGTGCAAATAACAAATAGTACGGCGAGCTTGGGCAGTTTGATGGCAGACTTATCAGTAGCGTACAGATGTGTGTAAACAACACATTGCCTACCCTCAAGAGCCTGAGTCAAAGACAACAGCTGTGGTGAAGGTAGGGGTGCAAAATGAAGACACAGCTGTTCGTGCTCTACACTTTACTATTCATAGCAAAAGATGAATTTCTAATTATTTCTAACTTTCTCCCAGGAGAGTCATCTTCAGCTTCTAGTGGGGGGATTATGGCAGAACAGGACCTTCAGCAGGAAAGGGTAGTGACCCGCTGGTGAATTATCAGGAGTTGTCACTTSCTGGAGAAAGGAGAGCTCTTCAGAGAGGCTTCCTCTTCCTACCCTTCTCATCCTGCTCAAACTGCCTTGAGAGCACRGGGAAGGAAGTGGGGGGGAAAGGGAAGGAAGAGCTGGAAATGGCTTCCTATTGCTCTGATGCTGTTTTGCAGACTGACCACAGGGCGGCAATGTGAGACACCCTCCAAGATTGGCAGCCTGGGGAACCTAGGACAGACAGAGAAGGTGGCGGTATTCCCATGCTGTTCTTGCTGCCGCTCAACTCTTGCGAGCTGGGACACCCGTCTTCAACAAAACAACTTTGTAACTGGAACCGAAGTGAATGGACAGTYTGAAAATACTTTATATTAGAGTATTTCACTAAAAATGAGGAAGCATATCAATATTTTACTAGCAGCATATTCTTCCCCCCTGCTTCACAAATACATAGTATGTGTCATAGTCTAAAACCTAATTACCTTGTTTCAGCAAATATCTGGACTAGGGGACCCATCCACCACCCACCTCTGTAATACTACAGTGAATCTGGGCTCCCAGTTTGACTGGCATGTTCACACAACTTAACTTGTCTTCAGCATCTGTTTGTTGCCTTTGGAGTGGGTTGCCATGTTTCAAGAATTCCCTGCCTGCTGTGGAGATCGTTAGCTACTTTAGGAAAGCCAAARTGATGGGCAGTAGTGTTGCTTGACATCTTGACTATTACACTTAATTGCTGTGTAGGCAGCTGCAGCAATTGGGCTTTTGATATCTTAGTGCTAGGAAGAAKGGGGGGAGAATGAAGGGGGCAGTAAGCAGGCAGATACTGTTTATATTTTCTTTCCTTTCTGGTGAACCTGCCTGTTCTTACAGTTGAATTGTACATCTTCTCCGCCCCCTCCCCTACTTAGCAGGTTAAAATTACACAAAAGTTTTCCTCTGTTTCCTTTGACTTTTAGGCTGAAACAGGCTCTTCACAGTATTATGCCTAGCAGGGAAGGACCCTTGTGTTGAGGGTGGTGCTGGAAAGAAGACCAAAGGGTTGGAACTAAAAGGCAAGATTGGAAAACAACAAGATGTAGCGTTGACTCTCCTGTAGGAGTGAGCTTTTTGTTTTCTGCCTTAAGCATTTCTATAAAAATAACTGGATTTTGAAGTGTGTGATACAGACAGCATTTGAGAATTATACCCTCTTGGCTGACGTTTGCCACTTTTCAGTCTTAAGACTTGAGAGTGGTCCTCTTCTAAGTTTCTGCCAAGTGTGGCATATGTGTCTGGCTTGGGTATGGGGGGGAGGCAGAGAATTATTCTCTTCTACAAAATAGTTTTAAGCCTTTTTATAGCAGATAGTTGTTAGCTAGGTGAATTTGGCAAAGTTGTCCAAAGTGAGTACTAAGTTGGTGGCAAGAATAAAGGACTCAGAAGCCTCTTGGTTTATACAGGCTTCTGCAGTGTATCGAGTGATGTGCTTGAGTGAGTGTATGTGATGGCATGCCCTGGTTAACTCTGCCAGTCTTGTTCCCTAAGCTGTAGAGCTGCAAGCCTGAGCGCTGAGGCAGGACTGTGGGCAGGCCCTTGTGTCTGTGCTGGGACTGGCAGACTGGATTTGGCTAGCCCCTCTTCAGTGGGCAGGAATGGTGGCTTAACCTTTAAGATACGACTTTTCCTCTTTGCCCCCCTTACCTACTTAGCAATGTGCTCTTTTCTCTTGGCTGTGTATCTCTCCTCACTTGTTCACTGTGTGTATGTATACATGTGGATGCATCATGAACAGGGAGATGTAAATTTCAGCATGAGAGCAGGTTGTCTATCCTTTAATTGTTGAAGGAAGGGGAACCTGTTGTGATAAAATAGTATTATTGCTCTCCWTTGTTGTAAAAACCCTCAAAAGTACTGGCTCTCTTAAAGATGTCCATTATATCACTTAGAATAAGCTGTTAAATTAATTCAAGTATGAATGTGTGTATATGTTTGCTTTCTTCTAATACATCATACATACCATATTTTGTAATGGTGGAAGTTCTTGTTTTCTTTACATATCCTTTCAGGAGTTGATTTTTCCAGTTCCCTTGTTCCAGAGCCATACTGCTGGCAATTTCCACCCAAAAATTAACTTTTGTGATTGTTGATTATTGATCAAGTAACTTGCTTTTTGTCAGACTTCAGCCACAGCAGGCTGCTAATTCTTTGAGCCACAGCTGCCCAGACCTCCTCTGCTACAAGTTTGTGGCAATGTAAGAGTTGCTGATGTGGAAACAGTTGCTTGATAGAGCTGCATATACCAGCCYCTGTGCTGCTTATCCGAGGGCAGCAGGAACCACTGCGCACCAGGTTGTTCCCTTCAAAACCACCTGCCCAATGGACCAGCAGGAATATCTCTGGTGTGTATTCTGTAGAAGAGCTGATAAGAAGGTGAAAGGGGGGAAAAATAAAAGGGAGGACAGATAGGCAAAATATAACTAGTTATGTAGAAGTGGAACAGAAAAGATGAGAAGTAAAAATATGGAAAGCAAGGCAAGATCTGTGTAAGTGAAAGACCTGTACTGGGGGAGCGCTAGTGCAAATACTGGTGCTGGAAAAGAGATACTAAAGCAAATGCATCACCCCTGGTGAGGAGAGGGGAGGGAAAGAAGCAGATGGGGTGAAGGAAGGGTCATAAACCCTAGAAATATGATTGTGAGGAACTACATAGGAGCTATTATTCTGTTCTACATCTYTTTTTTTAATCCTGGTTTGTCCACTTGCAAGCCAGTCCTTGTGCTTCAGTTATGCAAATATCTAAGGAATGATAATTGAAAACAAAAGTACATGGCAGAGCATGGATACAGGAGAGGAATGTGTTCAGTGGAGTTGAGGTGTTAGAGACTATTAGAAAAATAAATCAATTTGTGGTAGGTTTTAATACAGGTAATTACAAAGCTTGATGTAGAATAGCACTAGTTGTTTTATAACTAAGATAACTTTATTTAAGCCTCGTTTTGGTGTCTTAAAATCCCCAAGAAGGATCAGAAATCTTGCAAGAGCACCCAGCAAACTAGGCAGCTTGGAGGGCCTCAAACTTAAATTCTAGGATTATGTATGCCCTTGAAACTTCTRTCTTGCCTTTCAATAAAACTTGTGATGCTTTATGTTCTTGGAAAGATTGTGGGCAGCCATAGATGTAGTGGGAGCTTGGGGAAGTCCTAAATAAGCTTAACGAGTCTGGTTTTATTTTTTTCATTCTCCCTAGAAATTCTAGGAAGAATTTCTTCCTAGTGTTTTGCCCAGTTGCATGGTGACTGACACTGCCACTACTCCTTTCTCATTCCCCAAATAACTTCTGAAGTCTATACTCTCCTAGCCAAAATCCTCTTCAAATGGGRTGAATGAGCACATTTTTCTAGGCTATGAGTATGCCAGTTACATCAGTTACTGCTGAATGTGATAACCACCAACTAGATCAGATCTTTGTACCTTGCAGCTAAAGAAAACTGTCATCTTCAGTAGTGGTAGAGATTTTACAACATTTTCTGATGGCGTGCTTGTAATAGGGTGATAACGTTTGTCTTCTACTTCTGGAAAACCTGATTATGTGGTCCCAGATCCTCTACAGAAATCAAATACTTGCATGTTTATGTTTGTTTTACCCATTCTCTTGCTGTTGCTCTTAGTGACTAAGTACTTCATTAAACTAATTTAGGTAAATGGTACTTGCCAGTGGCAGTGAAAATGTTTATACTTCTGAACTTCAGGTTGCCACAAGAAGGAATTTTAGTCTTTGGGCTCAGTGTCCCTCTGCAGCTTCCAACTTAGTATGTCAGCTGACGTCTTGACACACTTACCTGGCAGGGAAAATTCTGCCTGATGCTGCATGATGCCGGAATCTTCTATTTTTTGCCATCTCCTGGAGGAGACACCCCCTCTTGCATCCATTAAAATGGCTTGCTTTCTGTGTTTGCCATATTGTGCTCTTTGCTTAGTTACTGTTGACCATGTGCCACCTCAGTACCCTCCTTCCTCTTCTGCTTCCAGTTTCTGTGTAGAAGGAAGAACRTCATCTGTCGGCAATTGCAAAGAAAAGCATGGTTTCCTTGCTGAGGGGTGGAGCTGCTTATAGTGATGACCTGTCTTTGGGCATCTGAGCCTCTGGTGTAGTCATCTGGCTGAGTTATGGCAGAGGCATGAATGGTTCTGCTTATTTGCCAGGGAAGAGTGGCCCAGTTCCTCAGGGGTGCTGAGCAGCAGCTGTACTTTCTGCTCTCTCTGGAGAGCCCAGATAACATCTGTCATCCATGTAAACATAAGCCAATTCTTTGGGCTGACAAGGGGAAAAGGAAGTACTTACCTACATATTTTCTTTAAACTAATGGTCAGTTTAACTTAAACTAAGCTGATGGACTAGTCTTTCTTAAGACCCGAGTAAGATGACTACAGTATGTCTAGGTAGGCATGGAGAAGATAGTCTTTCTTTCTGGTATCTCTTTATTTTAACAAATAAAAAGGAACTTTCTGTCTCCTTTCTTCTGTCCCCTGCCCCTTCAGGTGTTTGGAATTTTTGGAAGAACAGTGGAAGCAAATAAATCCACTATTCCTGACAGAGTGCTGGGGACTGACTCATGGGGAAATGTGAATGCCACAGGCAGTGGCATGAAGTGGCTTRCTGAGGTACTGCTAGTGATGTAGGTTTCAGAAAATAAGCCATCTTCCTCTTGCTTTGCAATTCAACAGTACTGTAGCTTTTGTTGTGTTTATGGAGTACTGAATGAGCACTGCAATAAAGCTGCATCCTCTTTCTTCTGCCCTTCCCTCCCCCCTTAATTTGTGGCTTGGTGGGAGACCTAAATAGGTGTATACACTTGGGATGGGAGGGAAGAATGGTTTAAAAACAAAAACAACAACTAAATTGATCCTCTACCACTGTCAGTCATAGTGCCCTTCAGCTTCRGTTGGCCTTACAGTACTCCAGTTACTGCTTCTGTAGTAGCCCACAGTAGCATTACGTTTCTGACTGGCAAATGCTTTGTAGTTCTCCGTTTCTTCTGCTGAACTGCATGYTGTGGGGTTACTTATTTCTCTCATGTGTCCTTCAGCAGTCCTTTAGAAAAGAATCGAGAAGAATATATTGTGGAGCAAGCTTCTTTTTCTGTTGCTACAGTAAAATGAAGACCAGAACTGGAGCGATTCCTGAAACCCCAGACAAAAAAAAGTGCATTATGTGTTCATAACAACTCCTTTGAGTGACTGACTTGAACCTTGCACCTTAAGTTGGTCTTTTATGGAGTGATGATTTATAGAGTTGCCTCTGTGGCACCTGTGTTCTCCAAGGCCAGCAGAAGTGTTGATGCAGTACCACTTTGGGGCAGCAGAGCACGTGTGGCAAACAGTCAGGTCGCTGCTGGTTCAGGTAACATGTCAGTGTGGTACTCTTCTACTCCAGCTTGTTGAGCTGCTGGGAATGCCAGTCCAGACCTTAAGTTATTTATTAGATGCTACAGGTCAACTTCTGCCTCTGAGCTTTCCTGCTTCCTACGACATACCCTGTTTGTCTCAGGTGGGATTCCTGCCCAGCTCCTCTGCCCCAACTCCTGGTTTACGAGGGAAGGTCCTGAAACTGTGGTCCTGGATGTTTAGGGCTCTGTTGAGCACCTGGCAAGGATAGCCCCTGCTTTCTGAAGGACATGTACTACATAAGGATAAGTTGGTATGTATCAGTTATTCCATGAAGAACATCTGTGCTCCTTTTTTTGTGTTCTAGAGTGCTGCAATAAACGGAACGAAGCTTTTTCCTCTTTTTTTCTGAGAGATAGGCTACCTCAGACAAACTTGTGTTTACTGTGGAGCAGTGGACAGGTAGGAACTCACTTGCATGTCCGTAGCAGGTAGCCTGCAGCGTGAGCTGGCCAGACAGCACGCTGGAGGGGTTGAATGTTGTACAGGCCTGCTCAAGGCATAAGACTTTTATTCTTTTTTTTTTTTTTTTTCCTGGGGGAGAGATTGTTAATACTTTCCCTGTAGATGTTGTGCCTGGCAATCTGGGTACATTTCTTCCATGGAAGTGAGTTGTTCAGTAGGTAAAATGCTACCAGTATGAGTTAACGTACCCCTGCTTGAAGAAGGTGGAGAAGAAAAAAGTTGTTTCTAAGGAAGAACCTCAAAACTTCTTTGGAGTCTATGAACAAAGTTAAGTATGTACTTAATTTGCCAACAAATGATAGCAGAGGACACCTGTGTGATATGTGGGCATCTGCATCCTCAAATTAACCCTTAAAGCGTTGGCCATTGGGACTGAGTCTTCAACTGTAAGAGAAAAGGGAAGTCAACTGAGAAACTTTCAATCTGCTGAGAAGAGAAATAGACTGAGCAGAAAACAAATAATTGCTTTAGGGCTGGAGCAGTTTGATTCTGGCACATTTAAAGACCCGTCTTATTAGAAAAGCACTGTGGAGAAAGTTTTCCTTTAAAACAATCATACAAATTTCTCCTAAAAATCCCACCCTAAATCTGCTTCACATTATCTAATATCTCTTCAGGGAATTGCTTGAGACTTTTTTTTTCTCAAAGGACAGGCTGCCTGTTGGACAGACATATGCATTGTTTCACCAAAGCTGTAGCCCTCTATCTTCAGACAAGAGGGAAGCACATTGTTTTGTGTCTTTGATATGATTCAGCCAGAAAACAGCCTTGGGGGGGGGGGGGGGGATCAGTCCTTGGCAGCAGCGCTGTCTTTCTGTCTTTTTTTTCTGTCAGTGCCACAATGTACGCTGTTCTAATAACTTGAGATTAAACTCGCATGGGGCATCTCAAAAGTCCTTCTTAAGACTTGAGGTCATAACTTGCTGAAAGTTCAGAGGACGAGTCTCATTTTCATAATGAAAAAAAAAGTTCCAGGGTTATTTTAGAATTAGGTCTAATAAGAAACTGGTACAAGAAGCTACTTTAGTACAGTAATTTAGTGACAGTGCAGCAAATTTGTAGCGGCTACTGAAAGCTTTCCACCTTCCTGCTCAAGCAAGCTGAACCCTGCAAAATTCAGATGTTGATTTACAAAGGTGATGGTTCAGGTCTCTCTAGATTGCTTATTTCAAATGCATGGTCTGTCTGTACCTTCCAGTGGGAAATGCTCAAGAAACTTAATGTGTTGTTTATTTTGGTTAGAATGAGTGCATTGTAGTTTGGCAAGTATCCTAACTGAGAAATGTCACAATTTATTCAAGGGCAGCTGCATCTTCTACTTACACACTTTTCAGAGGGATTTAACATGCTTGTAATAATCATACTATGAGCTGGGTGCCTCTTCTATCAAATAGAAGTAGTTTTAACAAATATTTTTGTGATCTATGCATATTACCGTATAGTATAGTTTTGCAAGATCATTGATTAACCTACAGGGAAGATGGTGGGAAGTGAACTAAAGTTCAAGTCTAACATTTTTCAGGACAATAGAAGAGGGAGAATATCAGTTACTATTATTTCTTTAGCTTGCCCATTATTCTCATTTTCTSTATAGTAGTTTTTCTTCTTTCCACTGTGTCTGAGTAAAATCTCTTCCCCCCCTTTCCTTAAAATATTTATAGTTTTGGTATAAACATTATAATGTAGCTGCATTTGAAAAGATGCAACACTAGTGAAGTGTTACTCAAAAGTGCTTGAAACTAATAATAATACATTATACTTGTGTCTGATGGTGTCATATGATCTGAAGTGTTTGTAATTTTGTATTGGATTAAACTAATAGACCATTTAACTTCTGCTGCATTTGCGGGTGGGGATAAATGAGAATTCTTCTATGGAAGAATTTAAAATACATCTATCTGTGGTTTGAGGCTTATGAGCATGATAAATTTAGCACACTACTGTAATCAGCCCATTTTGTGCCATGTCTCCGTAGTCTCTCATTATTGGCTATAACTCCAGTAGAATGAATATCTGTATTCTCATGTGGGTTTGTGGTGGTGGTGGTGGGGAACCCTTATTATCTTTTTTGATTTTGAACTACTCTTGAAAAACAGCCAGCTCATACAAATAACGTGATTGTGAATTTCTCCTTAAGGCTGAAGTTGTGGTTTGCTGTAAGCTATTTTAAAAATACATCTGCCGTAATGAGAAGTGCACATTCTTACATCGGCACTGTTGCTGCCTTCAGTAATGCACAAAGTAAGGCAGACGGGGGAGTATGTGCATTTTCAACCGTAACTATAGTTTTTATTATGGTCTATCTGAGAATTTGTAATGTTTTTATTTACTCTTTTTTAAACAAAATGAATATGCTACAGGGATGCTAAACAGGAAACTGCCGAAATACTAGAATATGTTATCTGTGTGTTTGTATTAATCATAGATGAATTAATAGGGAAATGTGAGCTTCAGCATAGTGTCAAAGCACTTCTGCAAATGAAGTGGAAGGGAGAATGCCTGAAGCTGATGCTTGTAAGACTTCTAAGGCTGGTAGACCTTATGGTCAGAAAAAATATCCAGTAATTTTTTTTTTTTTTTTTTTTTTTTTTGGTGCCTGCATTACCTTTACCAGTGGGTGGGAAAGAGGAATGGAGTCAGACCCTGTTCCTTACTCTTGTGTAATAATCTTGAATACTAAAGATTTGTGTTCTGATCTTTAGACTAAACTGGTTCTTTGCTTTGGTCTTCTCTTCCTTTGCGGTGCCCATTCGGTGTAGGAAGTAGAAGAATCTTATGTCCAGCACTCTCTAAACCCATTAAATGGTTTTGGGTGGGTATAGGTAAATGATACTTCCCAAGGCATAAATAGGAGATAGGAGCATCCTATCTCCGTGGCAGAGGTAGAAGCCAATGTGCAGCTCTTCAGTGCCCCTTCCTTTCCCACCTGTCCGGTTGTCTGCCAGCAAGTCTTTTCATACTCCCCTTCCCTCCACTTTGAGCCCTTCAATCCTGCTTGCCTAAATGAGTGCCTGTCTCCTGACACGCTTTGGTTGCATTGGTGTGATCGGGGGTTCAGGAATAGAGCGGCAGGGTATGCTTTGCCTCAAAACCTTCTACCTCTGATGTTAGTGATTCTCTTCGTGCTTGGATGCAAATGGACAGTGCTGGGAACAGCACTCCCTGGCATCCTAGCAACTGTGACTGTTACCAAAATCCATCCAGTTCTCCCTTCTGTGCCTAGGGTGCTCCCAAAAAATCCTGAAACCATGTGGGTGTGGGTATCAAAAGACACATGGCAGACAGAAATACCCTAAAGCTGGATGCCAGGCATAGTTTTGCTTTTGTTACTTGCTTGCATGGGACTTTTCTTCACTTAAATTACATGGGATATATATGAAGAGCTTTCAGGGTAAAATGTAACCCTGTGATCATCTGTACCCCAGACAGATGCAAACTCGTTTAAAACCTGCGGAATAACCTTGAATTCTCCAGCTGATCTTAAATTTATGTTGTTTTTTGACAGTGTTGTGATTTCACTTTGATTTTTAGCTCTACCAGCCAGCTGGTGTCTCAAGTGCGTGCATGGGATGCCAGGATCTATCAAGATTTGTGGGGTGCAGTGCTAGAGCAAGATAGGAAATGACTGGCCAGGTTAACTCTCCTTAGAGGTTGTTTT
>JASVER010000012.1:3910024-3920558 GCA_030449065.1 Oceanodroma leucorhoa | reverse complement strand
AGGCCTGTTTAGTGGCTTGAGAAGTAGACTTGTGATACTCTAAAGAAAAATAAAATGTATTTCTGTTCCTTGCCCTGTTCTGAGAAATTTGGGTCATTTAATACTCCAGAATTGCTGCGTCCCTTAAGGTACTTGTAAACATTAAAGTTGACTTGTAAAAGGCATTACTACTTAGTTCTACAAATACTTAATTGTGTGTATTATGGATTGCATAAATACAGCAGGAAATATAAGGGGGAAAAATCTGTGGTGTTCAGTCATTGTTTTACTAGACTTCAAATTTTTTCTCATTACTTCATGAAATTCTTCTCTAATTCAATCTTTGTCTTTTGTCTTTGCTGCCTTGCAGGGTTGGTACAGTAGGCCTCACTAAACTTAGCTGCAACTAAGAATTTCTCCTACATCAACTGAGTTAAGGCTGATGTTCTTGTGGAATGTGGATTAAAAGTGCGTGCTAAGTTCCAAATTTCCATTTGAGAAGCGGAGAAAATAAATGTACCACAACCACCAGCATCAGGACAGCAAACCAAGGGACAAAGAATTTGATCCACAGTATTGATATATGTTAACTGGTTCACGTGTTGCTTAAAAGACGTTTGCTGGGGGGCGAGAAGTGGACGTCAGCTGTACGAAGTCATTTTGTTTACAAAAATGAGGGCTTCTTTGGAAACAGCAGACATTGCCATTGTGGCACTGTACTTCGTGCTTGTAATGTGCATAGGTTTTTTTGCCATGTGGAAATACAATCGGAGCACCGTAAGTGGCTACTTTTTGGCAGGGCGTTCTATGACCTGGGTAGCTATTGGTGCATCTTTATTTGTGAGCAATATTGGAAGTGAACATTTCATTGGGCTCGCAGGATCTGGAGCAGCGAGTGGATTTGCAGTAGGTGCATGGGAATTCAACGCCTTAATGCTTTTGCAGCTTTTAGGATGGGTCTTCGTCCCAGTCTACATCCGGTCGGGAGTATACACCATGCCTGAATACTTGTCCAAGCGTTTTGGAGGGCATAGAATTCAAATATATTTTGCAGCATTGTCTCTAATTCTTTATATCTTCACCAAACTCTCAGTTGACTTGTATTCAGGGGCACTTTTTATTCAAGAATCGCTAGGCTGGAACCTCTATTTGTCAGTTATCCTCCTTATTGGAATGACTGCACTGTTGACTGTGACTGGAGGTCTTGTGGCTGTCATCTACACAGACACCCTTCAAGCTCTGCTTATGATTATTGGTGCCCTAACACTTATGATCATAAGTATTACGGAGGTTGGTGGGTTTGAAGAAGTTAAAAGACGGTACATGTTAGCGTCACCAAATATTACGTCTATCTTGTTAACCTACAACATTTCCAATACCAATTCCTGCAATGTCGACCCAAAGCCTGATGCTCTTAAAATGTTGCGCGAGCCAACAGATGAAGATATTCCCTGGCCTGGATTTCTGTTGGGACAGACCCCAGCTTCTGTCTGGTACTGGTGTGCCGATCAAGTCATTGTTCAGCGAGTTTTAGCTGCAAAAAACATTGCTCATGCCAAAGGATCCACTCTGATGGCAGGCTTCTTAAAGTTGCTGCCGATGTTTATTATAGTTGTCCCAGGGATGATTTCACGAATACTGTTTGCAGATGATATCGCCTGCATTAATCCGGAACACTGTTTTCAAGTCTGCGGGAGCAGAGCTGGATGCTCTAACATTGCCTACCCACGTTTGGTGATGAAACTTGTGCCGGTTGGTCTGCGGGGACTGATGATGGCTGTGATGATCGCTGCACTGATGAGTGACTTGGACTCGATATTCAACAGTGCCAGCACCATATTCACACTTGATGTCTACAAACTCATTCGGAAGAGCGCGACGTCTAGAGAACTGATGATTGTAGGAAGAGTCTTTGTTGCGTTCATGGTAGTTATAAGCATTGCCTGGGTACCGATAATTGTAGAAATGCAAGGTGGTCAGATGTACCTTTATATTCAAGAGGTAGCGGACTATTTGACCCCACCGGTGGCTGCTCTGTTTCTTATGGGTATCTTTTGGAAGCGTTGCAATGAGCAGGGGGCTTTCTATGGTGGAATGGCCGGGTTTGTTCTTGGAGCGATACGGTTGATACTGGCGTTTATCTATCGTGCTCCGGAGTGTAACCAGCCAGATACTAGGCCAAGCTTTATCAAAAACATCCATTACATGTATGTTGCGACAGCTCTGTTCTGGATCACTGGGATTGTGACTTTTGTAGTAAGCCTCCTCACGCCTCCGCCTACGAAGGAGCAGGTTCGGACAACCACTTTCTGGGCTGTGAAAAACAGGAACATAAAAGAGAATGCCGCAACAGGGGAGTTGTACAAAGTGCAAGAAAAGAGCATCCTCAAGTGCAATGAAAATGCTAACCATATCATTCCAAACGGCAAATCGGAAGAAAATATTAAGAATATTAAGCCAGAGGATATCAATCTTCTGGTTACTTGCAGAGATGACAGCAACCCAGTGATTTCTGTGAGTCACTCTGAAGTCGAGACACCAGTTGATTGTTATTCGAACGGACAAGTGGCTTTGATGGGGGAGAAAAAGCATGAGGAAGAGACTGATGATAGAGAGAGACATTTGAAATTCATAGATTGGTTCTGTGGCTTTAAAAGTAAAAACATGAATAAGAGAGCTGTTCGGGAGATCGAGGAAGAGACTGTTTGTTTACAAATGCTGGAAGAGACCCCAAAAGTTAAACTATTACTAAATACTGGACTGGTCTGTGTCTGTTCGCTTGGAATATTCATGTTTGTCTATTTCTCTTTGTGAGTGAATAGTGAACTTTTAAGGGTATTGCTAAACATACAGAAGTTGATACAGGTCTCTGGAGATTTTGTTTATTGGGTTTTTTTTTTTGTTTTTGTTTTTTTTTTYTTTTTTTTTCTTTTCAAATAACATAGCTGCAACCCAGGCATTGTTTACGCTATAATTGTAAGATCAACTCAACTTTAGCCTATTTAGAGACCATTCGAGACATGGAGACATGTTGTCCTATCTCTGCTGAAGGCAGAATGTGTTATGTGGTGTCTTTTTTTTTTCCCTTTTCCCTTTTTTTTTTTTTTTTTTTTTTTTTTTTTTTTTTTTTTTTTTTTTTTTTTTTTTTTTTTTTTGTTTTTCCATGTATACATGTATAAATATACCAAAGGCAGGCAGGTTGCTGTGTTTGAAGTCAGGCAGGTTACAGAGCTCAGTCAGCATTAGGGTGCAGATAACAAGTAATTATTTACTGATGTGTAAAATCTAAATGATTAAAGCTGTGTCAAAAAATTTTTAAAAGTAAGGCTGCGATGCACATTGTTGTGTAGTTGTTTTTTGTAACATAGCTATATTACCTTGGCCAACTTAACACTTTTTAATTTTGGTCACTGCTTCTAGGTGTGTGTTTTTTTTTTTTTTTTCAGTTTCTCATTTCTCTTATGGCAACAGCAGGATGATATTTTGTCTCATCTTGTAGCACTTAAAACATGATAGCTGTTAGGAGCTTTCTATCTTTTTTTTTCCTCTGTAAGAAAACTTTTGTCTTTTGATTTTTATCCACTGTAAATTCCATTACTGAAAAGTTGCTGTATTTAAAAAAAGAAAAGAAAAAAACCCCACAGCAACCTGGAGATGACAAACTGGCAATGGAGGAGAGGGGAAAAGGAAAAAAAGAAATACTCTTTATTTGGGTTTTGTAGTATATTGAAATAGAAGAGTATATATTCAGTCTTTTCAGTCCCCAAACCTTTAGGACATAATTAGGGTTAGCCTCTTTTTAGAGAAAAATCTGTATGTAGGTTCTACCACATGGGAAAAAGAGAAGTGTGAGACTTCGCATGTCTTCAGTTTGGTAAGCACACTGAAAAATAACTCTCTTCCTCTGCTGTGTATGTCTAGAAGGAAATACTCTGCAGCCCTACCACTGCTGCATACTGAGTCTGTAAGGGGAAAAAGACAAGTGGGAAGACAAGAGGAAGAGGAAGTGGGGGAAAGAGGTGGAAGTGGTCCTTGATTTTCCGGAGTCCTTTTGCCTCATGTCTTCTTCCACTTCCCCTTTCACCCTGTCAAACCTTTTTTTTAAGGAATGACTCCTGACAGATTCTGTGCCAGGAGATAAGGAGCATGTGCAGGCATAATCTGTGTTGGCAATTGAGGTCTGCCCTTATGATTCTTCAAAAAAAAAAAAAAAAAAGTGAAACTTTTCCCAGGCGGTCACAGATGGTCAGTAGGTCTCGAGATGCTGAGGTTCTTTCCCCCTGTGGGATGGATGCCCGAGGCAGGGTGAACAGTTTCCTGGTGTGGAGGACATGTGTGTGCAGCAAGTTGGTGGAGTTCAGCAGGCCAAAAGGTTGCAGAGCTCGGTCCACTTCCCCCTTGGTAAAGCAGGAGAATGGTAAAGCAGGAGAATGTGTTGCCATCCTGGGTGCTCTCGCCCTTACACCTGTGTTTGGGCGCAGAGGCCAGCCGACAGTGTGTGGCTGCACTCGTAGTATTAAACTCCCTTACCCTCCAGGACAGAGTGGTCATATCCAGGCTTCCCCTGAAAATAATTCCTCCAGTTGTCTTTGCTCCCGAGCTCATCTAGGGAATTGGTTGGGAGAGCATGAACTGGCTGGGCCAAAAATGGTCTAAGGGACCATGCTGACAATTCAGCAGCATTGATTCAAGGGTCCAGAAATGTTTCCTTGGCACAGTATAATTTAATAATATAAACAAGAACCAATACCTATGGGTGAAATAGTTCTGTAGAGATTAAATTTGTGTTAATCCTGCCATTAACTGCTGGAGAAAGTTTGCTTTCCAGTACAGTGGTGCTGTAAGCTGCAGGCCATCCAAATAGCTTTTAGTAGTATGATGTACAACGCATATTTTTCAGATAACATTATTAACTTCCATTTTTGTTGGTTTGTTTTGGTTTTGTTTATAATCAACTGAATCCCATTAATTCTGAGACTTTAAACAGAGGCCAAGATGTCCCACCTTTCTCCACTTTGTTTAGTTGTTGCTGCTGGAAAGTAGACTACTCTAACTGGAAAAACAGTAATAAGTGTAGGAGCGGTGTTGCAATATATGTAGAAGAGGAGAGTTACCATACTGGAGTCTTGATGTTCATACCAGTGTGACAAGACACATTTTCTTACAGTTTGTGTGGCTGGCTTCATTCAGAAAAATACTTTAAATCCTTTTTAATGGTAAAATTGTAGTATATGAAATATGTTAATGGCATCTCAAGTTAATTCATTAGTGGTCTGAGTTGGGAAGGACGGTGCTGTAAGAAAGATGTAAAACATAGTTAATTGTTTCTATGCAGGATGAAGTAATCTAGGGCAAAATTTGATCTTAGTGGGACAAAAAATAGCAGCAACCTGTGGAGGATAAAGATAAGTCTCAGTCCAACAGTATCTTCTTGAAAAGGCTGGGATCTGGCTAATAGGCCTGATTTGGCACAGGGAAAGAGAGACTCGTGTACCAGGCACTGTCCCTTAGTAACTTGGCATGTCTTTCTATCAGTGACTGGTAGCTGGATTTTCCAGACCGGTCCTCTCTGGTCTCAGTATTAACAAATGCATTGCCACCTAACCTGTGAAGCCAGGTTAGCTCAGGGACCCTTTTGCTTGGCTGCCATTGCTTCATCTGTGCTTGCTTTTTTCCCAGGGTGCCTTACGTGGTTATGAAGCTGAAGGCATGGCTTTTATTGCCACCCGAAGTGTGGTTTGCTTATAATGGCTTTTCCCAGCTTGTTTTTCCTCCTCTCTTCCCCCCCAAAGTCATTTGCTGTTTAAAGAGTTAATACACAAGATGCCCGTATCCTGTGCGTTATAACTACAGTCAGATCCGTGGTGAAATTATCCTTTGGCTGTGGTAGGGAGTCATAATCCTTCAGAAATGTACGGTGCAGCCTTTGACTGTTGAATCTGAGATACTCCATTTCCCAGTTAATGTATTCTCACTTTCGCTAAAGTAACGAGCTGCCGCATTAATTGCAGTGGTAATTGGCAGTCAGTCAGGATCTTAATAAAGTAATACGTTGCATCCCTCCCATCTCTAGACCTGTTATTGTGAAGAAGCTTTTAAGCAAATTACTTCTCCACTGTTTTTTCTCTTAAGTCGTTTAAAAATGTGTTTCTATGCTACTCTCTGCCTAATGCTGGCCTCTTCAGTTGTATTCTGTTTTCATGTCTTAGAGGTCATAGAACTTGCTAATGTTCTTCACTGCATATAACCACTTAGTTAAAAGACCTTTATCGGGGAAAAAAAATAAGGCTTCAAGCAAACTGTTGGTGAGCAAGTACCTTGCCCTGTGTTATGGACCTTAGTATAAGAAGTTGCTTGAGGGTTTTTTATAGTGTAAACATGCCTTTGCTAATCTTCTGATGATCTGTGTGGAAGAGGTGTTAACCCAGGTTAATACATTTTGGTTTAAGCACCAACTTTTTGCTTCAGTAAAACTACAAAAGTGTCTCCCATAATGGACAGTTGGTTCCATAAATTTCAATGCCTGGCCTCTTCCTCGATGGGACTGGCCAGTCGTGCAGGCGTAGATCCAGGAGGACAGGTGCTTCTGTCTCGCAGCGACTGGTTTATTTATTGCCTTGAGCTTAGAACGAGAGTCTTGAAAAAGTTAATTTGGAATGACACCTTTTTTGTTGTTGTTTCCCTTAACTTATTTTTCTGTTAAGATATTTGAATTTTCTCCCAGAAATTTGTTAGAAGCCTTTTATTTAGAAAAGAAAATAAAAATAAAAAAGTAAGAGGCTTCTTGAGAGCTTAATAGTACTTTCTGGGAGACTATTCTTATTTAATTTTTTTTAAATGAATGATTTGATGCTATTGTCTGCCAAAGTTTGGGTTTTTGTTGTTTTTGTTATTTTTCCTGTTACTAATTTTACTAATACCTGAAAGGAAACGGTGAGAGATTGTAAGAAATTAAAATGGCCTTCAATATACCGCTTGTGTATTTTCTACTTCTCCACTGCTGTGTTCCCCTTTCCACCCTAATCCCAGAAGGGCCAGCATGAGACTTCTGATGCAAGTCATGAGAGTACTGTAACTGAGTAGTGAAAAGGACTTCCCACAAGGTTACAGTGAAGCGGGCAGAGCCATCAAAGGATCTCTGTTGCGAACACTTAAAGCGGAAGATGCTTACAACTTTAAAACGTACAGCTTTATTTTTTTTATATATATATTTTTTTAAATCCTAAGATAAAGGAGGTGTTGGGAGATGCTCCCTTTCAGAGAACAGGATACATGGAAGAAGTTAGAGTTGCTAAGCTCTAGCTTTCTTGAGGAAATCTTTGGATTTARCATGTATAGCGAAGCAAAAATACTCATCTGTTAATTTGGTATTCTGTATGTTCTGTGCCCTTAAATGTAATTGTTTTGGAAATAAAACTAACCTTGTTATGTGATGTTAAAAAGCAGACTTGTGTGCAATGTTTTAAATTTTTTTTAAGAAAATGTTTGTATATAATTAAATGGTTTAATGTGCTTTAATTGGCCTAAGGTAAAGAGTAGTCCTAGAATGTAAACATATATAATTAGAATTTCTGATTTCACTGTGAGATCTCTGAACTCTCTTGTTTTRCCAAGTGGTTTGTTTTGTTTACAAAACACTTTCTATTATTTCTTTTATGGTGTTGGTTTAAAGGCATTTGCTTCACTTCTGTTCTAATATTGAATTCATGGTATAGTGACATCTGGTGACACTTAGCATTATCAGTTTCACTGTGTAAAGTCAGACACTTTGAGCAAAAATGGTAATGATATGACAGTTCTCTGTGTCTATGAATACACGTTTTTAAATGAGGTGGTTATAAAAATAGTTGCTGTGCAAAATGTTAGTAGTCTTCTTCAAGAAGAAAGCAAATTTTCTAATATCACTAGAGCAGTCTCTTCATTCATCTTCTTATTTTTAAAGCACAGTGTCAAAGTGATGCTGCTTTACCTTGTATCTCTGATATGTTTTTTTAGATATCTGTGAAGTATTTTTGTTTTTTGTTGCTGTTGTATTTTTCTGCAGATTTTATATAAAATACCAGTTAATGAACTGCCTTTTTGTTTTTTTAACTATTCAACTAAAATACATTTCAGACCAAAACCAAATGATATCATATAGCATTTGAAACCTGCCTTTTTCCTTGTCCCTTGTTTTTTTGAAATAAGCCAAATGGGCATGTAGATAAGATCACTATAATGGATCCAGGTCTCTTTTGGTAAAGTGTTATTTAAAGGTCTGTTAAGATCTTATAAGACAATATACTGAAAAAAATTATTGTAGTAGGAATATAGATTTAGAAGTGTTAATGAGATTAATACAGCTTAATTATATTGTAAGTTGCTACTGTCCATAATGACAAGCTTTTTGTCATAGAAACGATGTATGATAAATTAATTTTGGTCTAGTGTATAGAATTATCATATTGCTATAAATCTTTGAAGTAAATCTGATGCAAAATTTTCATAGTTAGCATTGCTGGCCCTGTGTATACTGTTCTTTGTATACTGTATGCATATTATTTTGCCTACTGCATTAGTCTTCAAACTAAAACTCTTATTAGAGAGTATTTGGATACTTCAGACTGTGTTTCTTGCAGTTTACATTCCTTTACCATGGCATTTTTTGTCCTGTCTAAAAGTATTGTATGGAAATGTTTAAAACTTCTGTACAAAGTTTCAATAAAAATAGAGGAAAAAAAAACCCAACAAAACAGAATAGAAGTTTGTGAAGCTATTTTGGAGAACTTGTCCATAATCACATCATACAAATTCTTACTTGTGGTAAGCGTTGCATCCCTATACATATAAAGATACTTCTCGTTTTGCCCCCATTATTAAAAGGCAGACCTCTTGAAGCAGGGCATGGGCAGAGAAGTAAAAAACCCACCAACCTCAGTCCTTCAAAACTGCAAGAACTTAAGCATCCAAAACTTGGTTGTGGAGTTTGGCTGCAGAACTTAATGCTGATTCACCTTGTGGGAAGGTGGGTCTGGGGGTGGGCTGGACTGATCTTTCTACGGCCTGAAGCTCAGGATCTGGAAGGAAGGGCAAGGTGAGCCGCCTGAAGCACCCTGCAGAGCAGCAGCTTGCATGCACAACAAAATATGGGTGAACCCTCATTGAGCAGAGCAGCCTTGTTGGATATCATGCAAAGTTTTTGTGGGTGGTTTTTTTCTTTTTTCTTCTTTAAATGCCCTGTTCAGCTGCTGCTTAACCAATTCTTGAGTGGGACAGGACCTTCTTACTTGATTCTGGAGTGTCCTTAAATACCTCCACTTATGCTTCGGTATCCCTCTGGGACTGCCCCAGCCTGGATGCCTCGGTGTCCCTCTTGTGTTTATTTCTGACTGCAATCTAGAAATCAGTCCTGGTGCCCAAGTCCTCCAAGGAGCCCCTGCCAGCAGTCAYGCTCTGAGAATGATGCGTGTGATGCTGTCTTCTCCCTTGTAGGAAGCAGTTACAGCTTGTGGTCGTCAGTGCTTAGGTAGTTGCCTTTGGGGAGGGAAGGATACCTTCTCATGATTTTTATTTGAAAAAGATTAAAACACCAACGCAGTTCTGGAAGCAGAGACCAAACYTGAGTCTTCCACTTCCTTCTCCCCCCTGTCCCTCCCCCATAAGGATGTATTTGAACAAATAGCCAGGGAAGGCGCGGTGTGAATTACGACTTCTTCATTGTCCAACGGTGACAGTTCAGCAAGGAAGGGGGCAGGTTAATCACCTGTAGATTGGGGAGGAAGATGTCATTTTAGAGATGCGATTTTGTCATCTTTTTGAGATAGGTGCGTTTGCAAAAATTGTTGGAAGGACACTAAAGCCAGATTTTCAGCTGCAGAGGAAATGCTGCATTCAACAAAATTTATTCTTGGAATTCTTTTCTTTTGCTGCTGTGTTTTAAAAGAGAAGTGGARGCTGCTAGTTGGTTGAAGAAATGGGTACAAAACATACTTGGAGAGGAAGCTTTGGATTTGGGATGAAAAATAAGCAGAGCTTCCAGCCTGCAGACTTGGTTTGGATTTGCRATTTCCAGGAGGGAGGGACTCCTGTGTTTTTGTTAGTTAGCTGTTAATTAATTGGTTATCTAATTAGTTTATTAGGTGATTCTCTAKTCAGTGAGCAGCTTTCCATTTCATTGATTTTAAAAGAGGCACAAGAAGCCTCTTCGTCACCAGCTGATTCCATTTGTATTAGTTAGCAAAGACTCTGTCAATCTCCAATTTACTGATGTCACTTCTTTGGGTGTGGAGTCCTTGCCCAGGCAAGTTGTGGGCAGGTTCAATAAATGCTGCAGCAGCATTTATTTTGAGGGTTCACTGGAAAAACCCAGGGAGATGGTGGTAATGACTACTCTTTGCCTGTTGGCTCTGAAGTGAACTCTTCCCTCCTTGGATGTGGCTGTCCCAGTTTGCCCTGTGCTTGTTCTCGTGTCAGGAAAGTGAACCAGGTAGGAGGTTTCAGCACTCTGAGTTCTTCCTGCCTGTCTAGCAAGCATGTTTAATTGGGTTGTAGTTAGTGATTTTCTTTTTTGATGGTG
>JASVER010000012.1:3604541-3910000 GCA_030449065.1 Oceanodroma leucorhoa | reverse complement strand
TTTTTTTTTTTTTTTTTTTGAGGTGTTCATAGCCTGATAGGAGTAAGGTGAAAATTTGACTTTATGGTTGTGATGCTGATAACCCTTAAACTTGGCAGCAACTATTTTTAATACCTGAACTGTGAAACTAGTTTTATAAGTTAGTTTTGAGTACCCCAGTATATATGCTGTAGTGTACAGGAGAATTTGAGCAAGAAATTGCCAAGGTTCACTGTCACTTGTGCATACCAGTTAGTCAAAACAGTGCAACTTCCACCCTAAATGCTATTCTGGTTCAGAGCCAAAGATAGTTACTGTTTTGCAAAAGTGTGAGGATTTAAAAATTATGGCTATGGTCCTTGCACACTCTTTGGAAAGTTTTTTACTAACCATGTTCATTTTTTTCTTAGTCCTGACTTTTCTTTGCTCTTCTACAGCAGTAAGGATGTGCGTGATGGRTATAACAGCTACGTGTTAGGAACCAGATCTCTAGTCCTTAAAGGATTTCTCTCGTAGAAGGGAGATCTTCAGTGGCGTAGACTAGTCTGGATGGTGGTGTACCTAGTGGTACACCCTCGGTCTGGAGTGTTGGGGACTTGTTTGGAATATATCCTGATACCCGCCTGCTACAATAGATGCTTTGGACAGTTGCAGGTGTTTCTCCCAAGACTGGACAGTTGCTGGCACTCTGAGGCTGGACGCCTCCAACCCAGAGAATGTAAAAATTAACTGTATTTGGCCTTCGCAGCTGCGACTCAACCAAACTAGTGCTTGTCTTCTGGAAGCCATGCAGTGCCCGTTTCCTTTGCTGCCGCGCAGATTTCCCCCAATTACAGACCTGTGAAAGCTGATTTGAAAAATGCTGAACGTGCCCAGAGCAATTACACTGGAAGAACCTCTGTGGGTTCAGAGCTGCCTGCGTGTGTGCCGTGAGTGAGCTATTGCCTGCGGGGAAAAGCACCAGGCTCAGCATCACCTGGCAGGGAGGTGGCTTGGGTTGGGAGCTCTGGTCATGTTGTGTACTGTTTCCAATGCACCGAAACCCTTCTCCTTCTTGATACCACTGACTTTGTCCCTGAGGCATCCAGGGAAGCAAACGGTAACGGCAGCAGCCTGACGGTGGTTTGATTCGTGTCCCTTCCCCAACTTGCACAGAAGCTGGTGGATGGAGGTGCTGGGCCACTGAAGGAGCGATTAGCTCTGCATTCAGGCAGCCTTTTCCTGTCGAACACTTGGGGCAAGGGGATGATGGGCTTCAGCTCACCTTGGAATAGCAGCCGTCGCTTTTGGACCCTTTCTGTCAGTGTCTGTAAGTCTTCCAAGCTGGTGTTAAATATGTGGGTGAATAGAAAAGCTTAAAATAAGTTGATGAGAGAAAATACTAGGGGAGCAGTGTATGGAGATGGAAACAAGGCTGAGTTAGAGGAGAGAGATTGAAAGAGAGAGTTTATTTGAGAATAGAGATCTTATCCAGAATTAAAATTCTTACTTAAAATTAGTCTTGTCGTGAGAAATTTGATAGTGTAGGTGACATTCTTGAGAAATAAGCTTCCGAACTTAAGTTCCAACTTAATTCTGGTGCTGGGTTGTATGTGTTATTTTTCATCCACAGCCTGTTTTCATAGGAATTATATCATATTAAACATCTTATTAGGTAAAATGGCACCACAAGACCTCTTATCCAGAGGGGGCATATCCAGCTTTCTCAAGAAAGCAGTAAACTGTAACAGTCAGCTGTAATCTTGGAAGATGGGGAGGAAGAAAGGGCAAAACTTTTGCTCTCTGTGGTGGTTAAAATACTGAATACATCTAAAAACACTGTCGTGCACAGAATTTCTATTTTAAACTTGTCTAAGGATGACTTGATGCAGATCTTGATTAGAGTAGGCTGCGCAGCTAAGTCTGGCTTTACATTTTGCTTATCTCAGGGTCTTCTGAAGGTGGGTCCATGAGGTTGGACAATTGCAGTCGAAAGGCTTGAGGAGTCAAAGGGAAAGTTGGAGAAGTCAGAAAAAGTTCCAGGGTATCTTAAAGCCGGCAGCTCATTGCTTTGGGGAGAGGAATTGGTGACCTGCATTGGCAAACTGCAACCATATATCCCCTCGCTCGGGAAGAGGTTTACCAGTGAGGAATATGGAGATGGTGAAAGAAGCGCTGGCGTCTTGACTGTCGTTCCAGCTTCTGTATCACAAGATTGGAGAAGTTTTCTTTCACCTTGCCCTTTTTCTGCTCCTACTGTCATCTTTTTGTTCTCTTCATTGGAATGTCTTCTGTTTTCCATCTTAAAGACAACAAATATGGAAACAGCAGGAATTGTGTGTGAGTGCGTGTGTGTATGCATGCATTTCAAAGGACAGGGAGAAAAGGTGTTTGAAAACAACTCCCTTCACTCTTTTTTTCCCTTTCCACTCTTGATTATTTAAGCTTAATGAATATATAAAGTAAACTTGATGAAATGTATTCATATCTAAAAGTTCCGAGAGGAACAAAACTTACTTGTAGTTTCTGGTAAGCTTGGTCTTAGCAAGTTTCTGATAAGTAGACTTTAGCTGACCAGGCGTGTTACACTGAATTCCATATTATAATTTATCGTGGTTGAGAAGAAGAGGGTAAGTTTCTAAATGGAGTTTTAAGGAAGGTGTTCAATTCATTCTGAAGTTGTGGCCAACTATTACATTAACTGTTTCTAGTAATAAACCCTTGAAATGGCCCCAAATCATGGAGGATTTGGTTGCTGTTTACTTCAGACTTAAAGGACACCTTCTAGAGTTCTTTTTAGAAATTATAAAGAGTATCAACTCTCTAAAATTAATTCAGCTCAGCTAAGTTCAGTGTTGAGACTGATGTGTTAAATTAACTGTGACTTGGTATTTATAGGGTACTTGTATTGCTTGGTTTTTAGTTCAGTTTCTTTAATAATTTCTTTTGATCTTAAATGTTGAGATAAAAAAAAAAAAGATATATTGTGGAATTTAGATTCTTTGAAGAAAGGTGGATTTCGGGACAGAATAGATACTAGCATCACTTTGACTTTAAAAGTTGCTGCTTCCTCTGCATCCAAGTCCCGGGCTTCGTAGTTGCATCAGGTGAAGTTGCTAGTTCCTTGGCTTATACCCTGTTAAAATGCTAATTAAAGATCTGTTTTGAGGATGGGGTGTTATTTTTAATTCCGACTGAGTCAATTTTGATCACTCCCCCAAACTTATTTTTGGTGACTTGCTTGCTGTAACTTTCTTGCTATTTGCCAAACCTGTTTCTAGAATAGTATCATGCCTTTTTGTTCAATCAGTGTTTGATGGAAATACAAAATGGTTATCATGTTCAGGAGCACTGGTTTCTCCCATTTGTTCCTTATTCTATATTGGGAAAATTGTACTGTCGTAGTTACAGAAACCTCTGTCCCTACCTAGTGCTGCCCTATGTCCAGCTTTCCCTAGACTGATCCCTCCCCACCCCTGCCTGGGTCTGAACTTCCAGGCAGGTGTCCAGAGTCCTCACATTTTTGTTGCTCAGTTTCTGGAGATCCTGATTGCGCTCATCAGTCACATGCAGGCCATTTTTTGCAGGGGTGCAGCATGGTTCCCATGTCTTCTATTTGCTTGATCTACTGCTTTTCTCTTTATTTTGATCTTTTCTGAATAGTATGTATCCTTCAGTGGTTGTACCTACTTAGGACTGCTGCTCTGCAATGTTTATGCCTTTATAGTAATTGCAGCTTTTCATCTAGGCAGATAGAGCACAACCCTACCGTTGGCTGTGTTGTATGCCTGGCTGTGGTTTTTACTAATATTAGCACTAATTTTTTCTTTGCTGTCCATTCTTAATCTGCTGATTATTTTTTCATCTGTTTGCTGTGCCATCTTGTGTACTAAAACAAGGTGTGACAATTAAATGACTCTTTCCAGCTTCCCCTGGTTTCTCATTGCGAAGCTCTTCTTTCTTATACCAGTGTTGATCTTGGCTAGTTCACAAATGTATGCGTGTTTTTTTAATCATTTTCACTAATAAGTTTCTAGTGTTTTATTATGTAGTAAATGATAGTAAGGAGTTGTTTTTTCCCCCTAGTTTTGATGCTTCTGAATTGCAGCTTGCTTCTAAACATAGGTTTTGCATTCTTTAATTTCCACCTCAGTAAATAATCTCAGAACAACCTTTTGTAACTGTTTAACATCCAAAAACTACAATTTTATCCTATGATTGCTACATTGAAGGGGTAATCAAGCTAATTATGATGGATTTCTTTCTGTTCATAGTTTAAAGAGATGTGCCCACTGACTTTAAATGCTTCCTGTTGAACTGAGTAAGTGGCCAGAACAACTTGAGTACAGTCCTAGCCCTGAAACTAAGGATTTGGTGTCTGCTTCCTTTTCTGCCTCTAAAGACTCTTTTTGGAGGACCTTTGGTGGCCTGAGAAGGCTTATTTTTTAGCCAGTTCTGTTTTTTCTATCCCTTTGACTTTCTGTCCTCTCTTGAGCCCCTCTGGCCAGCTAACGAGATGGAAAATTGAGCAGTGGCACAGCGTCCTTTCACATGGCTCTAGTTCTAGCCACAGCATTGTCCTTCCCTTCAGGATTGGAGAGGTGGCTCCTTGTTTTTTAGGAGACATCAGCATTACCAAAGCTTTATTTTAAGCCCTTGTCACATTTCTGGTCTGTCACCAAGCTGTTCTTTGCAGCTTCATTGCTGACAAGCTCATGTCTGTTTGGCCTCCGGTAGAACAGGAGATACTTTACCATCAGAGTATTCCCCATTTTTTTTTCTGTTCGCCTATTTTTAATACACTTGCTGGTTGCCATCTGAGTTCTGTATGACTGATAAAAAACATGCTATAGTTTTCACTCACACTGGTGGTATATAACTTCCCCTCAAAAAGAGGTGGTTGGCGCTGTGTTGCAGTGCTTGCTGGTTATTACCATGCGTTTGTGGCTTTGATGCCGGGCGGTAATTGATGGTGCACCCCGTCCATTTCCATTTGCGCAGTCTGGTGAGATGCTGAAGAAGGTTGTGCATTAAACAGCTTTCTGCTTGCTTGGCTGATGATTATGCTAAGCTGGAAGACTGGCGAGGAGAAGGGGAGAAGCCAGAGGTATGGAGGAAGTGCTTAGGGCATGGTGTTCAGCTGTGGTTTGCGTGACACCTGGGGCTATGTATAATTTCATGGGAATGGTGGAGTTTTAAATAAACTGAACTGGACTCTTTGTGGGAAGGTGCCAGGTGATCTCAACGCGCGTAGTTCCTGCAGCATCGGCAGCAGCTGCGTGGGGCCTCCGTGGGTGTGCAGCCGCCTGGTAAGCGTGGCTGCGGCGATCCTCATCAGTGGAGAAAGCCAATGACACACAGAAAGTACATTTGGTAATGTTCCTCTGTTGTGATTGTTTTGCCTGGCGGATACAGGGTTGACATGCTAGTTAACATGTTTCTTCTGGGCAGCTCTAAGTTTAAACAACGTGGGGGTAGAGGAGTGGGGAATTTTGATCTGTCAGTTACTTCTTCCAGGGGCAGTTTTCCAACGAAAAGCCCTTGGACAGTCTGCAGTGACCTCCTACCTCTTCCTTCCATGGCTTCGTCGGGTCCATAGGGCTGTACCTTTCTGAGAACAAGATAACTACTCATGGCTGAATGACAGTGAACCAAGTTCACTAACGAAGTTCACCAAGTTCACTAGGGGTGAAGCCAGTTGCAAGGGCTCTGGCTTAAGTGAGCACGCAGGAGGGGGAACCAGAGCTAGAATTACATACCAGGGCTTAYGCGTTCTTGCTAGTGCTTCCTGCTCTCCGGCATAGATTATCCTGGCCCCGGCTTCCATTTTCTCCTTTTCTCTCCCCCATCTTTGGTCCCCCACATCTGTGGTACTGGAATTAGTGCTGGCTGTTCAGGAAAAAATGTTGTGGCTCCTGGGTTGGGAGCCAGGCAATAATACCATTTCCTATGTCCTCAACTGGTCTGGCTCTGAGGCAAACCAAGGAACCTGTGTCTGTGGATATTATGGTTAGCAAAAGCTAGCCTATATATAGTTTGGTTGATGGCTTTAGGCAAGCTATGATAAACCATGATCTTTTTTGGAGAGGAAGAATGAGAGGGATTACAGTGACAAGCTTTCAAAACCAACAATTAGTTTATGTTTTCAAAGTACGTCCACAAGTGGGGAGGTTGCAAAAACGCGTAATATTTTACAATCCTTAATGTAGAAATCTGTGGCTTTCTTTTCTTGTTCTTTTTGTTTTGTTTTTAAATACATGGGACTTGATCTTAGGCTTCATTGTGTTTAGAAAGTGCACATCATGTTGGACATGCAGCCACTCAGGGAATGTGCTGATCTGTTGGCATGTATAAAAGAGACAGAAAGCTTGTGTGTCATTTGAGGGTATGAGGGATGTAGAGGAGTAAGCTTACCCAATAACATTTAACTTAAATCTGCATGGTTAAGAAGAGTGCGTCAGACAATTCCATCGCTGGACATACAGCTGTTTGTCTAAAGGTTTCAATCAATTAAGATCTCTTTTGAACAGAGCTCTGTTTATGGATCAGCATTTTTTATGCAAGTGGGAGGCAAGTAACAACAGTAAACTTAACAGTATTTTTATTCATTGACCTGACAGATTTCTCCTGTGATAATTGTCTGAGCACCGTGGAGGCTTCTGTAACCTAACCACACACAGCAGGCACAGTGGGAGAAGACTTGAATGGCAGATCCTATTGCTTTCCAAGAGTGTATTTTCAAGCCTGGGGTTGGAAGCACTACAGGTGCACTGCAGTGCACAAAATATTAAAGCTGTTAGGTCAGCTGCCCTTTCTCTCCTAAAACTGCTCATTTTCCTTRCTAATGTGGGCAAGTAAAATCCTAATGATCGGTGTCAGATTCTTGTTTAAAAGGCAAAATGTTCCAGATAGTAATGCGTACCTTGGCGCCTGCTTCACAAACTCAGTTGTTCTTGTTTTTGTCTTCTTTCTTGAAGCCAGATTCCTGGTATGGTTCTTACTAGCATTAAACTACGGATATCACTAGCAGCTCTGTTACCCTAGTTTTTGGCTTGTCTGTGTGAAGCTGCTGCTTCACAACAAACCAGGGTGTCTCACCAGTAGCTCCTGATTTAGATGGGTTTGAGTGCTGAGATCCTGCGTTGATGGAAGCAGCATAAAAACCGTCTAGAATTTGGGCCAGCTTTTCTTGCCTTTGTGCCATTAAGTMGAACTAAAACAGCCATGAGGAGCTTGGGTACAAATTCTTCATGGGGAAAGTCTTAAGAAAAGAGCTTCTGCTCCCCTCTCTCCCCTTGTGTCTTGGCATTTGTGGAGTGTGGAGGACAGGGTCAAGTAAAGTGGAGCTGCTACCTTCCTCTGGCTGTTACTGATGTTCCTCCAGTAGCAGAAGTTTGAAAGAACAGTTTCCTCTATGGCAAAACCACATGTGGGTGTGATGCAGAATAGGAGATTTTGTTATACGTTCTCTCCTAGTTGCTGACATTATTGTGAAGACTCTACTTGATCTCCTTACTTGTCTCTTCTTGATTCTGTTTCTCACCTTCAGACCTGTCAGCTCAGCCAACAGATTTCACAGTCACCCTTCCCACTCCTTGAGTACAGCTGAAAGGACTGAGCGAGTAACATGCCATAGCTGCCGCTTCCCTGTTCTTCTCTGATAGTGTTTGCTTGTCCTTCTCCTTGGGTTTGTGGAGAGAGAGAGAGGACTGCATGTGACTGCTCGGTGGTAGTTGTCAGACATAATAGAGAATGAAAAGTAACACAAAATATGAGCATATACAGAAGGCTAAGAATCCAGTCTTGGAAGAAAATCCTTGTGTTGATGGGATACTCTCTAGTATTTGAATCTAGCAGAAGTATTTGAGAGACGAGATAGATTTAAAGGGGGGAATGAAAGTATTAACATGGTCAGTATCAACAGTTGGTCAGCATCATCAGCTGTAGCATCGACATGCAAGTGCCTACATGATTTTACAGAATTGGCTTTATGCTATTTTTCTAGCCAAGGGCTGTATAGTTGCAGTCTGTGTGTCCATCTGTCAGTGTCTCCTTCGTAAGTTTTGAACACACTGGTTTTGTTCCAGGTAAGCTCGAATGGGTTTTGAAAATCTCAGAAATTCAGACTCCTGTAACATTTGTGGGAGTGGCTTGCTTTGTGGCAAAAGGCCAAAAAGAATTGTAAGGAGACCCAATTAGTTCTGCAAACGTTTTGGGGAAGGAAGTCCTAAGCATGAAAGGTGCTTACTTGAAAAATCTAATGAGTGATAATGGAGGCAGCCATCCTAAGTCAACTGAAAAAGTGTTATTCCTGATTTTGAGCTAAAATATGATTTAAATTAATATAGTATAATCCATAAAATCTCTTAATACCTTCATCCTAATTTTTCACACTGTCACAAGAGATACCTTTAGTATTTGTCTGTTTGAGAAACAGTTTTAATGCACTGAAGAATTTTGGCGAGGTCACAACATTTCTTCATGTGTGAACATACTTGTCGGGTCCCCATAATTGTTTTACAACACAATCTAAACATATGTTGAAAAAAAAGTCCAGGTATTTTTGCTGACCTTATAACTGTTTAGGCTTTTTGTGTTGAAAATAAATTTCCAAAACAGTTTATGCAGCTGGAGAGAGGGGGATAAAATTTCTGATTGATAGTGAGGAGCGGTAGGTATGATCCCGTGATTCATTCTTGACTGCCACAGGGCAGTTAGCCCATGGAAATGAAAACATTTCAGGCCGTCTGTACTTCAGGTCTTTCAAAGAGCAGTCAATGTTGCAAAATGTCACGTTGAACATCTCTGCTCTGCATTTGGAGGCTTTTTCATATCACCTTGTATCCTCAGGAAAATGGAAGAGAAATTTCACAGCTCGGAGCATGGGCTGCACTGCATGTGATGAGATTCTGGTATCACCTTTTTCCACCAATTTCCATTAAGGGATCTGGACATTGAATATCTCTGTGTATTAGTCAAGGTGTACACCTCTACCTTAGACTTAGGAAACTAACTTTCAGTCATCTTATACATAAGGTGATTGAAGGCTTACACAGGTTTTATTCTGGCTGAGAAGGGACAGTGAAATTATTATGGTGGTCTGATTTAACAAAATAAAATCTGAATAAAGCTGAAATCAGCTCTTTCATTACTTTTCCATTTACAGCTGTTGCCGTCTCACTGGACAAGTAGACTTGAGAATATGTCTTGATGTGAAATGTTGCAAGGAACGCAGAAGAAAGCTATACAGTTCCGTTTGTGTTCAGTTGGACTTCCATTTAGTTTCCTTTCTCTGTAGGAGATCTGTTTCTTAAAATACTCTTGCTGCTGAGAGTGTGTAAGTTTGCAGTTGTTTTCAAAACATTCTAATTTGTACTTTATTAACATTTTCATAGATATTGTTGAGTGTCATTACCGAAATGATTCAGCAGTCTAAAGAGCTCTGATATGTAATGAGCAAGAAAACRTTGCATCTGTTTTACCTACTGTTTTTTGGCTGCCTGTCCCTCAAACTTGTTTTTCTAAAGAGTGAAATCTCTGCATGTTAGACTAATTACTGCACGTCAGTTCCTTAACTCTTAAAAAGGCTTGGAGGTCAGCTATGCAAAAGTAATGAGACGTGGTGACGTAGCCAAGGGTCCAAATATCTATTATGCACATGCAGTTGAAATGACCATATAAAATGAATGTGGTGTTAATAGTTGTCTCTGTAGCAAGCCATGGATTAGTGTTCCCCCCACACGGTTCACTGTAAATATTGTGGTGAACAATATTAATGAGCATTGATGGTCCAGAGACCTTAAAACTGTTGCCAATTCAAAATTGCTCTTTGCCACATAGATTTACTTACACCTGTGCAAGGGCCAGCCAAAGTGAATCCAGGTGAGTTAAATGCATTAACTATATCCTTTTTCCTGTTGTTGTTGGGACCTGACTTTGAAATTGGTGGAAACTTTGCTGTTGCCGTAATTCACAGAGGAATTGGCTGTTTGTTCTTAAAAATTTTCTTCCCTAGGAGGAGGTCTGCTTCTGCTTCCACTTTGCCCTCCTGGGTTACGGAATGATCTCTTCCAGTGCTGAGCTGTGCGAGTACAGGTGTCCCTTCTAATCGCGTAAGAATAACCAGATTTGTGTACATTTCCTTCTTTCTCTTTTCTTTTTTTTTTTTCTTTTAAAGCCTGAGACTGCAGCTGTGCTGAAGCGCACTGTTGAGGCTCTTATGGAGAGAGGAGCCRTTGTGAGGAACCTAGAAAACCTGGGAGAAAGGTCTCTGCCTTACAAAATCTCCAAGCACAAGGAGCGCCACAGAAGAGGAGGGTATGCATGATGCGTTTTGCCTTAAAATCCTTTCAGTGCTCCTTTATAAATGTACATATGTAACTCTCATTGTTTGGTCTTCCTTGTGCTTTTTGGGAGTACACCTGTAATGTCTGTGATCTCAGTAAGGTGGTGTGTGGCTGTGCATGATGTGTGCATTCTGCTTCAAATGTTTTGTATTTTTTATTCTGCCTGGTGTTGGTGTTGGCTTTTTGTTGGTGTTTAGTCTTTGTGTTATGAGTAGCCTGAGTCCAGGCCTGCAGAACTACTTTACCCAACATACACAATGTTATTTTGTTACGTCATTTTTACGTAACTATTTTCCAAGCCATGCAGGCTGTTTACCGATAAAAGTCGTGCTTAATCTGCTGGTTGCTAATTGGCAGGATTGATTCTTTTTCTCTAATGCATCTGAACTAAATGTTAGTTACTGTGTGTACCCTGTAAGGCTTGCTTGTGTTTCTGATACAGTTTTTGTTAAGGATGTTAAAGATGACGGTGTGGCTTACGTGAAGGACGATAAATGTTAAATGAAGCTGTGAATTGGCATCTCGGATGTCGGGCTTCCCCCACAGTGCGGGAGGAAGGTGCTGTGGATCGCACCCCCTGCTCCCTTACGCTCGTGTGTTTGCTCCTTGAGGCTACCTCCGAAATGGATGCTGGCTCTGGCAAGGACTGAGACATGTTGCTAGGCAACCCGCACTGTGCCGGGGCTGCCTGCCGTAATCAAAATAACAATTAGCAACACGCTCCTGCTAATCCCTGTAATGCAACTGTGCATGATCGGATGGATGGTTGGCCAGCCTGCCTACCTGCCGTCTTCCCTGAGGGGCGTTTGGCACTGGGGAAGGCGAGGTGACTCCAGAGGTGCACCTTTTACGAAGCCCTCCTTGGATCATCTCCCCGGGGTGACTCACGGTTTCATTCCCTCTTCTGAGGACCTCTTCATTCTCCTGTGAAGTAGGAATGGTGACAGCTGCCAGTTAAAGCAGACTTTCAGAAAGGGTAGGGGAGGAAATCTTCACCATGTGCCTGTTACTTAACCAAAAGCAACAGCGTTGTGGGCATGACTGTCTTGCGCTCCTGCTCCATGATGTCCTTTGAAACGTGGCTTGATCCTGCCAGTTTTGCATTTTAGGATGAAGACTTGTTGCACAGGAGGTAATCAAAGCCTTGTCTCAAGACAGAATTACTAATTACCTCATCCTTCTGTTGGAATAGAAGCATTTTATAAACATTAAAGTCTTTTCTGGCTTCAGCAGAACAAGGAGCTGGTGTTACTCTCCTTGTACAGGTGGGGAGCTAAGGCAGAGGGACTAAGTTCCACTCATTTTGGATGCTGAAGTTGAGACTTTTAGCTTCTAGATTTTTTTTTTTTTCTAGAGTACTTAGCACGCACTAACATTTCAGGACTTTGGATGACAGTTTCCTCTTGGCTGGGATGTCAGTACTTCTGAAGATCAGGTCTTGGGTTCTTCAACAGGGAAACCAGGACAGGAGAAGACAGTAACCAGCATCACAAGAACTATGTAGCAGAGATGAATAGGAGCCATTTCTCCAGGGGATCTTTCAGACATGTAAACTAGCTTAACTCATTTACTATAGCAGATTACCTACTTAATAAGCAGGACGAGGGGATCTGTAGACTAGAACCCTCTTCTTTGCAGAGTCTTCAGAGCAGACATATTTTGTATTCTGAATGAAGCAAGGTTTTAGTAGCAAATAATTGTGATTGTGTCTTGAAATATGGGCAGGAAGCCATCAAATTAATGTCACCATTGCTGTTCCTCCTCCACCTCCCAGTTCAAGTATCTCTAAATATTTAGCAGTCATTCTGCTTGCCCTGGATTTGGATCTTCTGTATGTGAATATGACAGTTCCCTCCCCTAAATTGCTTGGCTTCTTGAAAGGGAGAAGTGATTGAAAGAGGGTACTACAGGAAATAGTTGGTTTTGTGTGCTTTTAATTGGAGAACTCAAATTGAGGAGACATGAGAGATTAYAAGGGGAAGCAGCAGGCAGTTTCAGTACCTGGTAATGTGGGAGAATTTATTTCTGTAGATTTTGCTGGGGAGATTGCAGTTTTATGTATGGGTACAGTGGATTCCTGGTACACCATCCAATATTTTATATGGTCTGGAGAAGAAGTTACTCAGGATATTAAACATAATCTAGGAATAGGAAGTGAAAAGTCAGTTCTTGATCCACCTTACAGAACCTACAGTTCTATTTTACAGCATCTGTTAAAAGGAATATTTTTTTTTAACAGGACAAATTTAAAAAGGAAAAAAAGGCTTTTCAAGATACCTCACTAAGCTGAATATACACCTGTACTTACTAAGAAATCCTAAGGTCTTTTTTCCTTCATAGCCAATTTTTAATTCTGTCTATGTTCCCTTTCTTAGCAAGTTGGTGTAGAGTGATGTATTAAGTAGTACAGAGTGTGTCACCTTTTCCTTAGTCTGGGCTTTTTCTGAATTAAGTGAAAGGGCTTCTATGAAAGCGCAAATGATACTGTGTGTCTGGGGGGGGAGTGTTGAATCTTTCAAAGTTTGGGTTTTTTTTTGTTTGCCTTTTTAATTTTTTATTTTATTTTAGTTTAGTGATTCTTAGCAGAGCTTCAGCTAGTTTATTTTCCAATAGCATATAGATGGTTGGAGACTTAGGATGTACACTGAATTTGTTACTTCCTTGGACCTTCTGACTGGTGAATTATATGAAAATTAGTGGAACACAATATTTGTAGCAACAAATTGTATGACAATTAGTGCATGGGTCGTACCTTAATAGCCTGACTCTTAGAGACAGGTCTTGTCCTAGTGACCGCTGCACGAACCGTCTTCCTGTCACTCAGAATGGCATGGAATCCCCCCACCTGCATGGGGTGTTTGTTTGAAAAATAAAACAAAACAAAGTAATCTTCCTTTCCAGTGTAGTGAGCCTGGCTTTGCTCCCTTATAAAACTCCCAGTGCTGTCCAGGCTGTGTCTCTTAACCTCAAATCAAGGGCCATCGCAGGTCACCTGAGACCTGCTCTGTGGCATGCCTAGTAGTCATCCTTCTCCCAGACTTTTGCTGTACGTTTTCTTCATGTAGTTAGTTCCATTTTTAACTGCAATTCAAGTCTTTATATACAGCATATCATACAACTGAGCAATTGACAGCGAAAGGACACACAAGTGCGATGTGCACAGCAAAGCTACTGCTGGACTTAGTCAGATTTTGGTAGTGTCTTTAGTCAACAGTAGAGAATTAAACTGGAAAATAGATATTCATAGGTCAATAGGGAGAATAGTTCTATCCTTAATAAAGCGCTTTTTCCCCTTTGAGTTCTGCAGTGCTTCGGTATCATCTGTCTCGGATATACTGCATTACAGGCACATTACAAATTTAAGAACATCCAGGAGACTTTACAGAGAATGAGAATTTTACTGCCAATTGATCTGTAAAGCTGAGATTTTTCAAAGCCTGCCATAGAGGATTGTGGCCCACAGCTGTCACTGGAGTGAGCAGTTTTACTCTCCCAGGCAGCTTTGAAGACCTCAGATCAAACATATAATTGACTTGTTTCTTCTCAGGAAATTATATTCACTGAGCAGGTGGTGCATGTGCATTGAGGGTATATTAAAACAAAGTTAGGTCTTTCTCTTAAATACATCTCTTTTGGCAGAAAACACCCTCCATTTTTTAGAGACCTAATATTGACAGCTTTTGCATTTAAGTAATTATGAAGATAGTATGTTTCAGGAACTGTGTGGATACATCTGAAGAATCAAACTTTTAAATCACTGGTTTACTGATGTTTTAAACTGAAGTTGAATTAGTCACTAATTCACATGTATGGTATTAATTGCCGTAATAGAACATTAATATTTTGTTTTTAAAGTATTTAAGAGCGTGATTCAAGTAACATCTCACAAAATTGTAACAAATACTATTCACCTTATAGATGAATAAAATGTGACAAGGACACATTGGTTCCAGCGTGGGTTAAGTGTGTAAATTTAGTTGAGGCATTGAGCCTGAGTGACTTGCCTATGGCCACCATGTCTTTGAAAAAACAGTGGAAGAATGTAAGTAAGGATTCCCAACTTTATCTCCTAATAGGCAATAGATTTGTGCCAAATACTTGTTCTACTAGCCACTACTTGTTTATCATTTTTAATGAGTTATATTTAAATTGCATTTAACATGGTGCTTTTCTTTTGATATTGTATTACATGTGTCAGGAGGTGCTTATTTCTGGAACAAACAAAAGTGAACTGATTTAAATAAGGTGTGTACTAGTAGTTGAATTCAAGGAATGTTAAACTTTGGATTTCTTGGCTGTTTAAGGTGATGCAGAAGCATTGAATCCCTCAAAGCAGCTTTCAAATAAAGGGTCGAGACTGGGGCTGGGTGATGATATTGCAGAGCCATTGCTGCATATTTGGTCAGTGCTAAACTGGAGAATATTGCAACTGCTTGTAAAATGATAGATCTCAGTAGCACAGTCTGTGGGTTTGCACTTAGTGGCATACCTGTTTTCTTTGGCCTTGCCAGGCTATGCCTTAATCATATGCTTGTGACACTTCATGCTTCAGGGCATCAGATAAAGGAGGTGGTTTGGGGGACGTGGTTGGTATGTAGGATATTTTTACTTCAGGGGAGATGGTACAACGGTGGCTGCAAAACAGATCTTAAAAAAAAAACCAAGATTGAGACACTCCTTTGGGAAGGTAATGGCTCAAACTTTTTGCAGACCAGGAATCTATTAAACTGGAAGGAGCTATGACAGGGGCTTTGGGGAGAAGAAAGTGCCCAGGTGTAACTGGGTTTTGAATACTGGGTATCTTGCTATCCTCTAGAGATTTGTTGTCAGTGATTTTATCCCCCCCCCCCCCAGCGTTGCTTCCATTCTTATTTTTGTTATCTCTGTTGTAGAAAAGATGATATACATCAGCCTGGTCAGTGCTCAGATTTAGTATGGTTTTGTAAATGGGTAGAGCACTGTGGCCTTTCCCTTCTACTTTGTTGTGTGTATGTGGGTGCTTTCCCCCATTAAATCTACCTGTAATACAGTAATGTTTTTAGACCTTTCTCCCCACATTTTTATTATTTCATTTACTTTATTTGTGAGTTCTCCAGCTAAACTGCGCGTAATTCTGATTATTCATAACAATTTCCATGTTCTATTTTTCATTGCCTTGTTGTCTTTTTCCCTTTCAAATTTGATTTTGAAAAGATGGCAATTTTCTTTTGTTATTTGGTGCTTGTCTCTTAATCTTTTTGTTTTGCCATTCACTCCCAGTTATCTCATCAGCCCACTTGTTCTCTGAAATAACAAACTTCTCAAGTCTTACTATTGTTCTTGCTGAATTGTATTTTGGGAGCTTATCTGAACACGTGCACGGGGAATTTTCTGTAGGAGGTGTGCAGGGACCCTGGTGATGGGCGGCATCCACTGAGGAGCACAGGGTATATACCGATAGCATCTAATGGGATCAGGAGTCCCAAAATCCAGGTTGCAACGTTAGTTGTGCTGGGGACTTGTTTGTGGGATGGGGGAAAGCGGCAAAGCAAGGACGTTTCCAAAGACGCAGGATGATGAATTCAACTTGGCTTCCAGGCCCTGCAGCGCTGCGGTCGCTCCCCAGGAGGTGGGAGCACCAAGCTTCAGTGCCCGCTTCCCCTCTGCTGCTGCGGCAGAGGAGGCTTGGGGGCTGTCCTGGCCTGCCCACCAATCACTCCCACCTCCTCTGGGTGGTTTCGGCTCTGGAGCGGTTGGCCCTCCTGCGGGAGCACCTGGTGTTTTGCCTTCATTATGTAGCGCGTGACGTAACGTTGCTTTGCCAAAGTGCGTGCTCAGGAAAGGGGGCATGACTCTCCCATTTTGTGGTGACTCGGTGGCCCAATGCACAAGAAATACATAGTTTTTAAGAGGAGTATTTCAGTAATTGAGCATCATGTTATTTAAGGGATTTGAATATTTTGGAAACATGTCAATGTAAATTACGTTACATGCTCAAACTTTTCCTCTTTCCATAAAGTATCTGAGCTTAGGAACTGTACTTAAGCAACTTATTTTTAAACAAGCAGCTTGTGGCAGAATAGTATTCCATGTGGACAAGAGATGCTGAAATGTCTTCCAATAACCCACGTTGTCTGGATACAATTTTATTTACTTTATTTGTAAGAGTAAAATAATAGTTACCCATCAGAACTGTTCTCTGGAGTGTTTACAAGTTTTAACAACCCTTCTCTTCTCCCCACCCCCTGGTAAAATACAAACTATTGCATAGTTAAAGGACTTCATCCTGCAGATAAATGTACCGACATGTTTAGCTTCACTCAGGTAGACTCTCTTGATGATTTTCATGGCTATTGAAGACCAAAGAGGAGGAAAGAAAAACAGATGAAAGAGGTTGCAAGCTTTCCTTTCTTAAGACCACCAAACTAAATTTATAGCTAATGCACAACCTGTATTGTTTGTTTCTGTTTAGATTTTAGAACATCTTGATCTGTTTCAGCAAAAAGGAGTTCTGGGTCTGTGATGCACTTGGATGAGAACAAAACCGGTTTGACTATTTAAGTATTACGCACATTTGTAGTATTTTCTGCTAAATTGATTGTCTTCTTCCACTAGATGGGGCTTTCTTCATTGATGAGTTGAACCATTACTTTTCCGTAAAATGCTTTTGTCCACATGCATATAAGTGTGCATGTGCCTCAGGTGTCAGAGCCCTCAAATGTTTTTTTTCCCTCACCTTATCTGTGGGAGTGCAATTTGCAGTTTTGGTGCTTTTCAGAAGCAATGGCACGGTGCAATAGTTGGTGATGTTGACGCACCAGTATCATTTTCTGATGCATTAAATTCTGTTGCATCCTTGTGCAAGCACATTGATTAAATGTGATGGCCGCTCTTAAATAGTGGGCTTGATGGGATGGGAATCAGTCACCATGTTGGTGGTTTTTAAACTGTGAATTATACAGAAGGCAGAGAAGTGACACAAGCAGAATTAATACTCGCTGTGTAACTTCAGCCCTGCTCACAACAATTTTGCAAACTTTTCAAATGCTGCCCAGTGAGCATGGCTTTTCAAATACTCCAAATATGTCAAGCTGGTTTCTCTTTTGCAGTGTAACAGTATTTTTTTTTTATTTTTCTGTAATGGGGCAAAATGTCTTTCCATTATTTAATTAGCTTAATAACAGGTGTCTGTACATAGAATTTGGCAARTGAAATTTCTGAAGACTGTGGATGGTAAAATGTATTTTTCCCCAAAGTACTTGCTCATTATGGATTATTTGCGTCATCGCTGTGACACAGTCTGGTTACTAAGGTACCAACTTTTGGCTTTGATCTGGTACTTCCCAGATGCTGTCCTTGTGATTTTCAAGGGACTCCCATCTATTCCATACCTGTTTTTTAAAACCTAAAAGTAACACGTGTATGAGTCCTTCCAGCTACCAAATTATAATCCTTCTGAGCATGAACTTGTCTGCCTGCCCTGCTGAGGAAGGGTAGCTACTGCCAGAGTGGAGAAGAAAAGCAAACTACCTCTCTTCAGAGCAACATGGTGGTCCCAAAGATGAAGTGATCATTCAGGTAGCAAACCAATTTCATTTCTGTAGGATTACCTCAGTGAGGACGCATGTCCACTGCTGTCACGCGAGTGCCTCAGCTTGCTTTCCTCCAGGCGGTTTCCTGTTTCCCTGTTCGATGCTTCACCGCTACCTCTTCGTCAGAACATTTTCTTGCCTTTGTATCTTCCACCTCCCCACTGGGGAAGCTTACATAGACTTTACACTATGTAAAGGAGAAATTTAAGCATACAGAGATTTTTTGGGCACAACCACGGGACCACGCAGCCTCTTCCAAGTCCACCATATGTGTGCTTTTCCCTCGGCTCCCCAGGCTGACAGAGTTGTATTCTAGGAGGATTTAAAAGTGAGTTTTGATCCAGGTGCTTTTCAGGGTTCTTTGAAGTCCTAGACTGTCCATTTGAAAGCAAAATATTTGAGTATCCTTAGGACTCAAGGTTCAAACAATTTCTGGCTTGAATATGTTAAAAAGAATAAATGAAACCTGGCTTTTTTCTTTTTTTTCTTTTTTTTTTTTCTCTCATATGCAAAGGCATGTTCTCCTTTATTTGAGATCATATGATTTTTTATTTTTTTTTTTCAGTTAATGCATAGTTTTAATATGTTTTAGTCTGCTCTCCTGTATTTCAGTCATCCTATTTACAGTCGAGCAGGATGACAAAAATAACTGTGGTCTCGTAGTGAATCAGTGGAATTTTCCTGCATTTCTCCCCTGATGACACAGCTGACTCCTAGAGAACCTAAATGCTTTTGCATTTTTGCTTGCAAGAATGAGGTGGTTTCCCTCCTGCATTCCTGTATTTTTCCTTATCTTTAAGTCTCACTGGGATTTGGTTTTGTTTACTACACAAACAGTAGCTATAGTGTTGTGTATTGGGTCATAGATCACTGCCTGAAATTAAGGTTGCTGCATGCCTTGTTGAGGGTGAGTTAAAAAAACCCCCACGGTCTTGTGACAGCTCATTTAAATGTGTATATCTGGGGGGAAGGGGTTGCAGATCTCCTCAGGGATTGCATTGTCAATTGCATTTGGTTATTGCTTTTGTAGCCGTTAGTTTCTTCTCTTTAATGAAGAAATAATATTTTTCACGCTGGCCCTCTTTTCCTTCTCTCTTTTTTTGGCACAGGAAGGTAATTGTTTCTTGCTAACATCGAAGAGTGGTGATTGTTTTTAAAAACTCGCATTGTCCCCAATTACTGCAGTTTTGTATCCTCAGATAAAATACCTATTCTGTGAGGAGTCATAAAGATATGCTGTAACAGCTCATCCTCCCATCCCCCCCTTCTCCTTCGGTTATCAACAGTGCGTCAGTGGAAATTTCCACCCTTCGCTAATGTGAGAGAAAGCACAAAGTTGCAAAGCAGCCTTTGGAGAAAAAAAAAACCTATTGCCGTTTTAGGAGCACAATGAAAAGCAGCATACGACTTGCAAGCAGAAATGAAATTAAATTCTTGAGAAATGGTGGGACTAAAATGGTGCAGCAAAGAGCGCGGTTTGCAATTCGAACGAACACTCTTGCTAAGGGAAGGGGGCATGAAAGGTGGTGGTGGTGGATCACCAGCTAGAATTTCTCCCCCCATCCTCCTTTCTGTTAGCTGCAACTGTGAGAGGATTTGGAAGGCTTCTTCCCAAGGAGAAGAGTGAAGTATCATCTGTTAAATTTACCAGTGGCTTTTAATGGCTTTAACAGAAAATAGGACTTTCCCTTTTTAAGGGGTGTGCATCCTTTAGATGTTGCTGTGCGGTATTTCTAACGAATTGGCCAAGCTTAAAAATTGTTTCTCTCCCTAAACTTTTAACTGGGTGGCATTTTTTAATTCTGGAGACCAGAAAATGGTAGACAGTTCAGTTTTCCAGATATATTAAGCTGAGTCCTGTTCCCCATTGAAGCCTGTGAGGATTTGCGAGGAGGACCGAGCCCACCAGAGTTCCTCCAAATCCTTCTTGAGGCAAATTACTCTTGTAGCTCTCAGTAGCCCTGCTGCAGTCAGAGGAGCAGCATCTTCGCTGACGTGACCTGGCACTGGTCCCTTGGCTTCAGTGATGCTCGGCCACAGCCCGCACCAGCTCGGCATCTCTTCTGGAGGACTCGTTGCTTCAGTACGGGCTGCAGGGAGATTTCTTCCATCAGACCCCTCACATACGAGAATTCAGTGCTTCAGTCTGGTCTTCCTGAAAAAGACTTCAGAGTCAAATTGTGGCTATTAAGATTTTCAGGATTAGGATGTCTGGCTAAGGAGAATTTTCTTCGCTGTGTTTTCCATGGGTGGATTCCACCCCTGTGCAGTAATCCAGCACACACTGCTTGAGTCATTTCTGGCCCAACGGGTCTGCTCTGTGTGTAATATTTTTGATGTAACACATTTAGTTGGATGAAACCGAACTCTGTGCAGCATGAAGAACACGCGTGTGTCTGTTGCTCATGACCCCATCCTCCTGTATTTCCTGTTCAGACTCAGAGTTCAGCTTCTGGTCGTGGGGACTTACCATTCAAGATTACCTTAGTGAAGGCGGACTGTGAAGTGTGATGCTCACGCTATACTTGACTTAGTAAGAATCCATACCTTCTGCAGAACAAATTCCTCTGTTAGGTACAGTTTTTAAATCAAACTGGGATGCTTGATCCTGCTTGGGTAATACGACTTCTTTTAAGGGATATCACTTTCAGGTTAGACTGACGCTTCATGGGGAGGTGTGCTTGAGTGGACTAGGAGGAAAGGGGAGCTTTTAATGAGAGGACGCATAAAGATTAAAATGAAATAGCTAGGTGGGAAGTGCTGTGCTGTACATTTGGCCTTTAAATTACTGCTAGTCTTGGAAACGAGGCGAGTGGTTAGTTCTCTTCAGTAGGATTTCTGAGACAGTTGCGGTATCTTTTTATTGTACTATAGTTAGTGCCATGCCAAAAGCAGACAAAGTGATTAAAAGGTGTTCTGGTTACAGCTCCATTGACGATACTGGTTCGTTCACAGCATTTCGAGGGAGGAGGGATGGCCAGGTGACATGGCTCACTCATTTTTTTGCAACAGTGTGATGGCTGGCACTAGGTCGCTCATAACTTGCAGCAACAATAGACATAACGTTGCTAATGAATTTAAGGTACATCTCATGTTAAGAGACGGGATCTGAATTTGCATATCTGAGGTTAAGTTCATGCGCAGTGTGTAGTTGTGTCCCTTGTCTGAAATGGGGCTTATGAAGTGCAGTAGACCTCTTTGCTTGTTTGGGTGTACTGGAGTTTTAAAAGCCTCTTGCAAAATTATAGTTGAGCTCATGAAGAAGGTTCAGTTCTTCAGCAAAGGAGTTTATTGCAGAAGTGACCTCAGTGACCTAAGATATTAATGGGGAGCAATATTCTCCTTCCTGTAGATAGGCGGTTGGCTTTTTCTTTATAGATGTCAAAGATAGCTGTGTGGTGGACGCGAAGTGCTTACCTGGAGCAGTGCGTTTTATATGTGCTGTGCGTGTGTGGAAGTAAGACCTTTTCAGTCCCACCAAGGTCAGCACGACACCGTGCTCGTCAAGTGCCAGCTGCGCAAGTGGGCATCGCCTGGATGCGGCTTCAGCTTCCGCCCTCAGATTGAAAATTTAAGACATGTTCATGTCAGAGATGTGCCTAATTTGGGATAAGTCCATCTCCTTGGGTTTCTTTTGCTGTTTTGTTTTAATTTCCGTTCAGCTCTGAAGCAGAACTTCAAAGGAAGAAACATGCCTGTGTATGTATAAGCTTGAGATGTTTCATACTGGCATCTGTTCCCCAGAGAAACAATGCTGTGAATTTGAAGAAGGAGAATGCATGTTGTAACTGAAATGAATGTGCCACCCTATGTTTTTTTTAAGACTATTCAAATCAAGGTGTGGAAATGAATGGGATAGGTACAAGAAGAGTAAGGTCTCTTTAATCTCCTTGGGTAAGCAGTGCTGTACAACAAAGAAAAGTTCAGGCTGAGCCTGCTTCAATTGAACTTTTCTTATTTGAAATCAAGATAATACTGAACTTTTTGGTACCAGAATTGTTTTAAATAAATGTAAGAAAAAATTAGAAAGTTTCATTTAAGAAATCCCACAGAACAGTTACTTGAATTAAAGTTGTTGCGGTACAGGTATTTTTTTTATATTGTGTGTATGTTTCTCATTGCAGGTATTTTTTGATAGACTTAGAGGGCCCACCTTCGATTGTATCGCCTATGATGGATCATTTAGGACGTGATATTGATGTAATTAGACGTGCTTTTGTAAAGCATCCTGTATCAAAGACAGAAGAATGCAGTGGCATAATCCCAGTCAACTATGAAGACAAACTAATTGCCAAGAAGAAGTGAATATTCCAAATAGCATGTTTTGAAACTTTTTAAAAAATATTTTATTCCTGCTTTGGAAAACAATTGTGGTAACTTATGTCCATCAAAAAGAATTAGTTTTGGCCATGTTATGTGTGTGGTATAGTACACTATCTTAAGTTATTGTAACATTTAAGGTTTCTTTTTTTTTTCCCAAATAATTTGAGTAGACTTAATCTGTATGCTTATCTTGATATTTGACAACTCTGAAAATTGATTTTCTTTTCTCTCAGAGCATTACATTGATAATGAAGATTTATCGATAATCAGAATGCTAAGAATAGCATTCTTTTCTAAAGACAGATTACTTCAGAATATGTATATTTACATAAGAGATTAAGAAGTCTACAATGTAAATATAGCAGTATAGGATGTGATTTGTTGGAGGGTTTTTTTTGCTTGTTTTTGGAAAAAGGTAATAAAAGTGTGATTAAAAAAAAACTTGACTCATTTTTTTAAAAGCAGAAAAGATACAAGAAAAAATAACTTACACTGTCAAAAGACATGTCATACTTCTTTCTTTAAGGTAATAACTCTGTTCAAAGTACAGGTAAAAAATTATTCTCTATAGAAAAGGCCAGAAAATTCCAGGTGGCAGGCTAGAGAATAACCGTGCTTATATATGAACAGAAGAATAAAAGATGCTTTGTTTTACCATCAGTTAGATCCGGGTGGACATTTCAAACAGAGAAAAACGTCAGGACAAAAGTCTTAACGTATATTTTGGCTTTCTTTTGCTCTTGTAAAAACAGGAGAAACAGCAGTGCGTGTGAAAGGTGACATTAATGTAGCACGACTTCCTGCAGATCTGACATAAATTCAGTAGTTTCCAGAGGATCTCTATATTTCCCCCATGCTACTGAAGGAATGCACTGGCCATTTCTCCCAACTAAGGAGTGCGTGTGGAATTTCTGTAGAAAAAAGTAAGTTGACACAGATACGTTGTTAGGCAAAGAGGATGTTCTTTACCTGAATAAGCTTCATCTAGAAGCTGCGACCTCCGGCACTCCAGTGTTGTGCGTTGCCAAAGGGAAGGCCGAGGTTGGATTCCCAGCGACCTGTGACGCGCCGTGCTCCAGCGTGCTATTCCATCATGAGTTTGTCTGTTCTCTTTTGTGGAGGTAGCTGGGTCATTTGTTTTGGGGGGATGCTGCTTTATTTTTTTTTTAGATACAGAACTTTGGGGGAGGAAGAAACGAGTGTTTCTTCTGAGTATCTTCTGTTTTTTAAGGAAAAAGTGAATTGGAAAAATGAAAGGAAATTTTGTTTCTGTACATCTTTATTTAGGAGACATGAATGCGTGTGTGTTTGTGGTTTTGGTGGTTCCCCCCTCCTCCCCCGTGGTTTTTCTTTTTCTGTTTTTAAATCTGCTTTTCTTTTAAGAGCAGACTCACATTTTGTCTCTTCTTTCCTGGAAAAAATGTTGGGAGAATAGAGAGAATGCACTACATGCTTATTGAAGGCGGATCTATATTAGGTGTGCTTTTTTTTTTTTTTKTAGTTACTGCCAGTTTCGATCATGTGGTTGCTGTGTGCACCGGTGCCTGCTCCAGGCAGAGCTTTTTTTATCAATGATTTTTGCTTGTAGGGTGTGAGCTTAGCCAGGAGGAGCCGTGGGTTTGTAAGGCTGTGCTACAGGGTTGGCTCCCTGAGCTGCCCTTTCTGGTGGGCTGCTGAAAATTCAAATTTGCAGCGTAGAAAGTGCAAACTACAAGTAGGGAAATAACAGAATGCTTTAAAGAATGTGTTTTACTCAAAAGTTTCTCAGAAGCTTTTCTTAAATAGAAAGTTAACAGAAAGCCTATAGTTTAAAGTCACTTTGCCTCTGGCTAGGACTTTGGGCCCTAGGTTTCATTTGAGTAGAAAGGAGAATATATAAGCTTTCAACTTCACCAAATAAAGAAGATTGTCAACAGAGGCTGTACACATACAAATGTTGTATGTTTGTCTTTATTCAATTATTTCCTTTAGCATAGTATTAAATTTTGCATTTAATTTTTTCCAATTTCTAGGTTGATGCCTGTGTTTCAGTAGGAAAATCCCAGATGCTCATTAGAGATGAGCCCGTCAGCTTATTATTAAATATGTGACATTATTTGTTGTGAATTAGGACCTTTGGTCAGTCAGACATTCATGCCCCTCTTTTCTGTGGGGCCCATTTCTGATCTTAGCAGAAGATTGATGGATGTCAAGAGCAGAAGAGTTGGGGTCCTGAGTCCAGCTCATCCCAAGAGCAGATCAGCAGTAGCACATCTCTTGGAGCCTCAGCTGATCACCAAAAAATACAGCAGTGCCAGCTCTGAGGGGAAGTGGTCTCCAGTAGGCCACAAAACAAGGTATAAGGAGATGTTACCGAGCCTGTTCTCCTGTCTTCTGAAGTACTGAATGTGCAAAGGGGAGTGTCTGAAAGTCATCTTTGCCTTTGGGGTAGAAACACTGACCACTGAAGCCAGTGGCCACAAGCAGAGCTGCGCTTGCTGGACTGGTGCGTGGTTACATAGGCACTGGTGCTTTCTCAGCAGCAGGATTTATTTATAAAAAGTCTGCTGAATAGTTGGCTCTCAACTGGATGTACTATTTTCTTCATAATTGATAGTTTCTAATATGAACACTTTTTTTTTTTTTTTTTTTTTTTTTTTTTTTTTGGGGGTGGGGTGGGGTGGGGTGGGGGAGGCTAAGGAAGGAGTCTTGGGTTGCAATTTGTTTAGCCCAGTCAGCCACCCTAGACTGGTAGTTAGCTATTTTGGGAAGCTAATGCATAACAGTGTGCGCCTTCTCTCTCAATAGCTGTAAACGCAGGAATGGGCACTGGAGTATATCAGAAGATTTGAGGAGTTCTGGGTTTGAGCAAACAGTCTGAGTTGTGCCATGGAAGAAAGCGAGTAACTGTACCCTGAGCGCTCATAAATTCTCCCTGCAGAGGAAGGGAAACCTTAGCATGTCTTTCAGATATGTTTGCCTTTTTGATCGTCGATAGCCGGTTTGTCCCACTGGGCTGCCAGCAACTCTTGATCTCCAAGAATAAAATTTCAGGATGCTATGTGGTGTCGCTGGAGAGCCAGAAGAGTCTGTGCAGCCAAACCATGGCCAAATACCTAAAATGTCAAACTCCACTGGCATTCCCAAAGGCCTAAACAGTCTGAATACCAGTACTTTAAATTTTGTTTACTAAAGAATCCAATAGTGAAGCTCTTCAACCCTTCCTTAGATTATGTTCCCAAGTGTATAAAATGTAGTTTTATGCTCCTAGATACTCTGGTTTTCTTGTTTGTGGATTGTGGAGAAACACTGAGTTGGGTAAGTATTAAAATAACAGCTGGCAGTTTTCCTGGCTCAGGAATGTTTTCTCTGTCTTAACCTTCAGCAAACTGAGCACAAGTGGTTTTATGGTGAAGATCTTAGGTATGTCTTCAGTCACTCCTTTTTCCTGATCTTCTTGCTCTTTCTCAGATKAATTGTGCGCTCTGGAGGTTTCTTCAGCAGACTGAGGGCTCTGCACCGCCAAAGCACTCAGCGCTCTGCTTGCAAAGCACTCGGTGTGGCCACTGGCTTGACCCCAGGAGGTTTGTGCATGCGGTGATTTACTCCCACAGACCCAGAGCCGGTGCATCTTCCGTACATCTGACTAGTCTGTCAAAATCCTCTTCGTTGATAGTGTGAGCTTAAAGAATTTCAGGATCCTCAGTGTCAGCAGAACGTCTCTGTCACTAAACATTTTAATGGCACTCTGAAAATCATCTTTCAGCTGGACTTAGGAGTAAACTGTTGGAGCTGCAGGCTGAGCTGGGTACAACAAACACGCAGGGATGTGGTGCTTTGGAAATCATCCGCGGAGCAGTTAGAATGGCAACAGTCGCCATGACTCATGGGCTCCTACTGTTGAATCCTGGCTTTGATCACTGAAACACATCACCTGTCACTTAATGAGATCAGTTTCTGTTTAGTAAGTTGCTACACTCTGTTATGAAGGAAGACTTTGAAATTTAAAGCAGTCCTGTTGAGTCATAGAAATTTCTCTTAAGACATGACCCATCTGCCACCATGATGTCTGCTCAGAGAGGCTCCTAGGATCTGTCCAGCACTGCCAGTGTCTCCATCATAAMTGTTCAAGAATCATAAGGCAAACCCCCCAGATATTTTGAACTCGTGGCATGTAATCATGGGCTTAAAAATCATGAGTATTGTTTAAAATGTGAGGTTCTTTTTACTGGCCTTTTAGATTTTATGATTCACTTTTTTCAAACTTTGTTGCTGGCATGATTTTCATGTAACATCTGACTGAAGAGCTCTCGGAAAAACCCAAGCTAGAGCAAATGAGATGCTTGATAAATTCATTGGGACTGATGCTATGTCCCTCCAACCACTGAAACAGAACAAGGGAAGTTAAAAAGGGAACCATTATTGTGTCCTTTCCTAGAATTCTGAGGTTCAGATAGGATGAAAATGAGAATTGATATGGAGCCAAAACATGCATTTTCCCAACTGCTGCACGAAGGGAGGATTAAAAATGTGTTACTCTCCATGACCAACGTGTTGCTTGCTTAGTGCGGCTTCAACAGACCTTTAAAAACACACAGGCTGCAGCTGGTGGACTACCTTAGGCTAATGCTGCTCCTCTTTGCACCGCTATTTGTGCAATGCTGCGGAGGAGTGGGAGAGTCACCACTTATTGAATGCTGGTTTAGAGGGAGAGTGATGCATTGATGGATTCCAGTTCTGGAGTATTCAAGGTTGCCTTCTAAAAGCATTTTTAATGGGAGGTAATGCTCAGTGTAAACCTGGGAGAGTTTTCGTCCCTGTTATTTTTGCATTGTGCTTAGGCTGCTAAGTCAACCTTGTTTGGAGAATGCTAACTGGCACATAAAAAATCTGGCTTATTAAAATCTTCAACACGTTTATGCTGAGGATAATTTTGGGGGATAGTGCAGCTCCACTGAATCAGTAAGAGGCCTCTGGCTGAGTTCTGTAGGAGCAGATGTGTCCTGACAGTACGATGCACTTTCTCCCAAGGGGAATCCTTTTGCCATCTTAGCAGACTTCTGAACTTTTGTTGGTGAAGACTCACATGACACTTCTATGTAGGGGCTGGTTGGTGCACTTTGGAGAATGCCTAACACATGCAGGGCTCTCACGGAGCTTCTGACTGTGGTAATGAGGTAAGTTCAGCTCAGTTTTCTGCTGAGGGCTGGCGTAAAAGTTACATGCAGGGAGAAAAAGGCTTTAATTTTGAGTTTCCCTTCACAATTCACCTTGGAAGCGGCTGTGGGGTGAGGCAGGGTGGAGAAGGCTTGTTGCATACTCAGTGTTCTTGCAGGCTGACTGCTCCACTGTTTTTTGTATGTGACAAGCAGCGTGAAAATGTCATATGTAATCTGTTCCGTCTGTATGCATTGGTACCTGGGAGATATATGACTGAGGAAAATGTGAAGAGCAGGATGTTTATTATCTTATTAATGCATGGGCATCATTCCCATTCTCTTGCTTAGTGAGTGGGAATGTCATGAAAGAAATACACTGACTCCTTAAATGTCAAGGAGGTGGGCACCTTGGAAGTGCTAGGATCCATAGCAGTGGGGTGGAGGGGTGAGCACCCCCTTCAACAGTAAGTGGCTACAGCCATGGTCATAACAGACCATGCTGGGTGAAAAGTGTGATGGAGAAGGGTGTCAAAGGAGTAGAGGGTCTGCATGGAGGAGCTGAAGGGACCCACGCTAAGTACAGGCCACAGAGGCATGTAGGGATGTTGGAGGGGGAAAACCAACTGCCCTGAAGCAATCTGTATGTTTGCACAGAGGAAGCAGCTGGTGGGTATGGGTCTGTGCCCAGCGCGCTCAAAGTGTAGACACAAGACTTGTGCTGTGTCAGCGTGCTGGAGGAGAATCAAACAAAAGTTGTTTGATCTTCCAACTTGCTAACTATGAGGCAGGGTAGGATATTGCAAGTTGTACCAGCCACTGGAAAGTGCACATGGTTTGCTTTAGTAATCCCTGTAATCCCCTATAAATAATGCCCTCCCCTATATTGATGAAAAAAATTACRTAACAGCTACACTCAGCCAAAAGGGAAAAAATAAAGGAAACAAAAAATGAACTAGTGCATTCGTGATGCTGGTCAGATTCATCTGAGCCGCATTAGGACAGCTTAGGATTCCTGCCAGAGAAAGGAGGACTATCATCAAGAAGGAAAATCTGCGTAATCTTGGGCTGGAAAAGTAGTTTTCAAGAAACTCCAGACCCCGAGGCTTTGTTATAAAGGATGCAGGCTGAGCTGGAAGGTGGGGGATTGGTATGTTGGATCGCACTCAGCTACTCGTTCACGGGGACTTTCACCCTGGGGTTCCTACACTGACTGGCCTCCAGGTCAGTAGTGGCCACCCCCGCTTTGATGTGGTGCTCTTCCACGTTCCACATGCGCAGAGAAATCGCTACTGGCTTGCTCTGGCACCCTTGTTAAGCTTCGCTGAAAAGTGATTTAGTGGATCGGGAGATAGAGCTGTGAAGGGTTTCTCTCCTCAGGCTGGATATACTGGCAGAGCTGCTGGGAGATACTTGCACTGTGACTGAAGGAAAGTTTATTCTCTGGTTAGAGAATTGCAAAAGGACTGTCAACTGCTGATTGATGGGCCCAAGATTTGACTTTAATAGATGTGTGCATATTTGTTTAATGTACACTTAGATGCTTGGGGTTGTCCTGAGATCTTACGATGTCTCAGGCTGTGCTTTGGGCTGCAGTCCTCAGGAGTCGCGATGATCGATAGAGCTGACAGTAATGCCCATTTGATGGTCCTTGGATATGCCATAGGGGTTATGGAGTGCACAGAGAGACATGGCTAGTGAGTGCTGGTGCTGCACCTGCCTTTCTCCTTTGTCTTTCCTCCTCTCCTGCCTTAGCCACCTCCCGAGAGGCGCTCCCCCACCATCTTCTGCTACCCCTGCCCAGAGACTGCCAGCTCAGCTGCCTGAACTTCTCATGAGACCTGGGCTTAAATGTTGGTGGCAAGCCAGAAAGAGGTGTGGGCAGGTGGCCTGTGGCAGAGATCGGGGGTGTCACAGCTGCTGGTAAATGGGTAGGCCAGAGCTGGAGTCACTTCATGAATCCTCATATGTGCCTCCTACTCCGTCCCCAAGGGACAAGTGCATGACCTTGGTTGGACTTCATGATCTTAAAAGGTCTTTTTCAACCTAGATGGTTCTATGATTCTATGACCTGGGGTCTCTGTGTGCCCGGAGGTGCATTCCCATACCAGGTGGCCGGTGCCTGCCTGAGTTGGAGGCAGCACCGGGTGGGTTTGTCCCTCTGCAGCACCCTGGCTTTGCAGCTTAGGTTCCAGGGTGGGTGGAGAGGGCTTGGCTGGGACAGGGAGGATGGGGAGCAATAGCCTTGCACGTGACAAAATGGTGTCAGGCCCGTGCATGCGGTGCTGTGCCCAGAGAGGCTTGCTGCGCCGGCTGGCGCTGCCCAGGCTCTGCGTGGGTGGAGGGGGTCCGTGGGCCTGGTGGCAGGACAAGTAGCAAGTGGGACTTGCCTCTGGTGCCGGAGCTGGCTGCGGTCCCCTCGCACTGGTGCGCCGGCTGACGTGCGACCTCGGAGGAGACACGCTGTCTGTGGCAGGGCAGGGAGCAGTTTGGGTGTGCAGTGGTTTGGCCGGCACCATGTTATCCTGCGGGTGCATAAGGGGTTTGGGCAGCTCTGGGAAAGCCACTGATGAGGTTCCCAGCCTGTTGTACCAACCGAGGGGCTCTCGTGGCATCCCTGCAGACAGTCTGAGGCCAGGACAGCATGGAGGGTCAGGGAAGGGGTGCCGGGAAGCACGCCGAGAAGGCAGCATAGACGCAGCCTGTCTTTCCAGTTGAAGAAGGCTGCAGCAGGTTTCTCTGAAGGCTTTCTGTGCTCGATGGGTGAATCACTACCGAGAAGTGCGGCATTTCTTGTGTAGGTCTGTGCTGCTGGCTTCTCCACAGCCTCCACTGACACTGAGTAATCACTCAGATACGAGTGGGGCCGATGACTGTGGAAGGGATTGTAAATCACAGCATTATAATCGCTCCTGCACGTGACATTCCTCTTGACCTCTGGTAACACTAAAAACAGCTGTGGTCTAAAACCCCCAGTTAATTGCACTGTGAAGAGCAAGAGCCCCCTCTGAGTGTTATTTTGATTTGAATTACATGGTCCTTAAATGCTGGCATTTAAGAAAGTACAATAGTGGTCTTCCTCATGTGAGAATCCACAGAAATGTTATGGGTTCTTTTCATGGTAAATGTGGCCAACCCACTGAAGCCAGTTGGAGTCCATGGTAGATGGTTTTACCAAAAGTATTTGCTAAAGTATTTTTGTGAGGATGAGAATTCAGAAGTCCAGGTGGTCACCAAGGTACCTCATTCTTGCAAACACAGGCACGTGCTTTGGTTTATTCCTATGTCATTGATTTCTCCTTGCATCTGGGGGAGAACGTGTGTTTACTTTGCTTGCCCTGTTGATTTCAATCTGACTGCTTACTTGCACAAAGCTAAGCACATACCTGAAAATTTGCAGGATCAACAACTTGCTGGATGTTATCCAGGTCCAAAAATCAGAGCTTTATGCAGAGTTCTCCTAAAAGATTTCTAACAAACATTCCTTGAAAAATAATAGGTTGGTTTTTTTTTTAAATCCTGAAAATAAAGTCTAGCAGGTTACCCACATACCAGTTATTTCCTCATTCAGATGTCAGTTTTTCCTCAGACCTGGATGAAAGTAAAAATTTTGCAAGATTTTACTGGGAGTTCAACTGTTTTGACTTTGATCAGTGCTAGCAATAGAGTTCTTTTTAAAAAAAAAAAAAAGAAAAAGCAACTCTTGGCAGAGAGAAGACTCTCTAGGTGGGCCAGTTAACTTTAATGAGTTTTCTCCTCTTTGCTATGTGTGTCCGTTATTTGCAAATACCTTGTAGCGTTCGGTTGAGAGCCTTCTGGAGTTTATGGAAAGCATGCTGGCTTCTCCAGGCTGGTGTGTGGTAGGCATGCTTAGGGAGAGATAAAGACCTTTTCTGACTTCATATAAACAGATGCCATTTCTTTCTGTCATCTTTCAAAGTTCTGTCCCTTACTTGGATGTCAGACAGAATTTCAATGGAAATGCCTGAATCCTCTTTTTTCCCTTGTCCGGTTCTTTGTAGGTTTTCTCCAGTACTTTTTACCATAAAGAAGTTCAATTTTAGCTTTTAATTTAAGCCTCATTGTCAGGAAACAAACCATTTCAAACAGGATATGTCAGTCCTCTTTCTATTATAGGAAACTCTGCAGTTTGGAGGTACTTGCACTTACTTGACTTTCAAGCTGTTTCAGGTGTCCTTCTACAATTAGATTAATTTTCACATATTCTTCTACACTTCTCTCATCTCTTCTTCAATGCATTCCTGAATCAATTTCTTCTCTTTTGAGTTCTAGTTGGGCGTTTCTATCATTGTCCATGGCCAGTGAGCTGTTTGAGGAACTTCCTATCATGTCCTCTGCAGAGATTATGGAGGAGATCAGGTGAGGTGTACAGCAAGTCTCAAAGCATTTCTTTAGAACTGCACTTTCCTGGCTTCATAGAGTCATACACACCTTGAGGGCCAGAAGGCGCCTTAGATCGTTTAGTTTAATCTACTGGCTATCACAGACTCTACTTATTGCCATTCTCCAACCTGTTTTGAGTTGGCCCAACAAGTTTGGTTTGGCATAGATTTTCTCTCTGAAAGGAAGCCAAACTTCAAATGAAGATTTCAAGTGAAAGCTAATCTAGTCCCTCCTCTGGAGAGTCTCTTCCACTGGTTAATCACTCTCACTGTAAAATATGAGTGTTGTTTCTGCCTGGCTTCCTACAACTAGCCATCTGTTTGAGAGAGGCAGGTTCCCACTTCTGGGTTTGAGAAATCCATGGATTTAGTTTCTGAAATGCATCTTCCCCTTGTCTCATGGACCTTAAAGAAAAAAGGGAAGATGGGAACTCTGGTTCTCCACTCTCCCAATGACATGATAAAAGCAACCGATTGCTTTTAATATCAAATATTGTTAAGGTAGTGCTTTTTAGATGCAGGGCTTTTCCAGATCTGCCTGCTGTCTCCGCTACCGTTCATATTGTCTCTGGTGTTGCTTTGGTGGACAAGCTTCTCCACATCCTCCATTGTTGGAAGTGAAAGAAGCACAAAGTGGAAGGTGTAAGCTCAGAAAAAAGGCAGCATGAGGCACTGTGCCTGTCACCTTCAGAAGCAGAAGTCAAGATGAGATCATAAGAACACTTTTTTGTAAGTCTTATGCTGCTCATGATTATATTTCTCGGATGTACAGCGTCCCATTAGTAGGAACAGTCTTATGAGACACTTTGCAGGAAGTCTTCTGTATTTATATAGCTATTATGTTTATTTGTAGCTTTGTGTATATTACCAGCAAGTAAGTCTACTCCTTCCAAGAGCCTTTCCCTGGAGGATCAGTAAGAGGCAAGATATCTCATTTAACAAGAGAAAAAGGGAGAGAATCTGGGGAAATAAAAGATCACAAACATGGAGTAAGGGAAAGAGGGATGGCCAAACTTGATATTTTTCAGTAAAAAAAGGGAGAGACTTGAAGCAAAAGAAAATAATGAAATCGTTTGAGAAAACACTTGACTAAAAAAAGCAAGTGGTCTAATCAGGAAGAAGAAAATTCAAGAGAGAGTGAGGAAATAAATGAATTTTAGAAATAAATCATCCAAATCATGGCCTTCGGCGCTCTTATATTTGATTTCCTAAGTTGCCCATAAATTGTTTGAGATAAAAAGGTGTAAACACAGAAAATGTATGTGTAGTTACTAGTTAGTTTAGGCCGTGTGTTCACACTTTAGCCTGAACTCCCTGTTCACACTCTGTATGTGTTGGCTTTCTCTGGCCACTACCTGGAGTGCAGCGGTTTGCTCTCTAGGCAGGAAAGGGTAGGTGTAGGAAGGGATTAGCTTACACTCAAGCTCTGCTCCTGTGAGCACTTTCGATGCTACCAGCTCACACCATCTCCAAGCTCAGGTCTGGACTCTAGGCCAGCCACCTTGACAGTGTGGAAAAAGTCAAGGTGACCAGAGACGAAAATTTACTACTACAGCTGAGAGATCTGCCTGACTAAGGTGGCCCTTGTGTGGTCCACTGCTTCCAGTTTGCTGGCAAAGAACTTCATCAGCCTTCAGGACTGACTGCTGTGCATTTGGACTTGCGTGACCAAGAAAACCCCTGTCCTCTGCAGATGGGGCTGCTGCAGGCTGGACTAAAGAAGGTAAGAACACAGAGCAAGGCCTGATGGCAAGAACCTGAATGGTCATAAAAGGCTAGGGTCTTGGTTTTATATTTAATAACCTGGTATCTGAACCTAGGAGAAACTCTCCTGCCTCAGATCACTTCCCATTACACAGGAGACTCTTTCCTTACACTGAACTCTTGGCGCTTTTCTGAAAGCTTAGGCTTGGTTACTTGGCTGGGAACAAATACTAGGGCTTTAGTTTCACTGTAAAACAGTTTCCAACTGTTTGCCCATCAGTAAGAAGTTAACCAAAATCTGCACACCAAAGCCCATAAGCCAGGTTCTGATAGTCTTCTAATGCCTTCCCGCAGCAACCTGGGTCTGTGTTTTCTGGATTTTGTACTTACTGCCCATTCACTGTGTGTATGCCTAAAGCTGCCTGCTGGCATACGCACACCTGCCTAGCATTTCAGTCTTGTATCGTGAGACTCCATTTCTGCATTGCTCTGCTCTCTGCAGCCAGCTGCAGAAGATGCTGTCCCAGTCTGCTGACAGTGGGCCAGAGGATCACACTCTGGGTTGTAGCTAACTACAACAGTGAACATCCTTCTGGAAGGGTCACTCAGCTTCCATACTTGTATGGAAAATTGCCTGGGAAGGGACTGGCATCAGAATGGCTTGAGAAGGCAGTAAGGCTGGAGAGTGCCCACTGCAAGGCAAGCAATGGTAACTCTGGGTTGTGTAATTCTCTGCATACTAGCTTTTACTGCAGGGAGTTTGTCCCACCTTGAGTCCATAAGCTGTTTGCCCCGGGATATCTGGAATTTAGAGCCTCACAGGCACGCAGGCACTTGGCTTTCACTGGAACTCCTACCTACATATCTTATAGGGCCAGGACCTGAGCACCCTCTGCGTCCCTGCATGAAATCTGGGTCAGTGCAGTTCCAGTATGGCCATCTATGTTTAGACAAAAGGTGCATGTAGCTCTGCAGATGTATACTCAAGAGCTGCTATATCCCAGCAAGGGCAATGAAGATGCTCGAGGGCATCCTGTTGCATTCCTTAAATTATGTCCTGCTTTGCACTGCTGCTTTAAAAAAAGGAACAGGCAGGAATGTGCTAATGTGCATGTGTGCCTATACAGTTTTGCAGAACCAGCTGAGTTTGTAAAACTCTTTGAAAAACACTTGGCAATGAAAGGCTGTATCTGAGTGTGTGTCATTGTAACCCGTATGAGCTTTATAGATGCAGAGAAATTAAATTAACTGCTTATTATAAAAGCAGGTGCCAGAGTTTCCCTTCATATAATGCTCTGTCATTCTCAGGTTGTGAGAAAAGTCCCGCTCGTTTCTCCTCGTTGACAGCTGTGCTCAGGTTAAGATTTGTAGGAAGATGTTAAGACATGGACAAGTCTTCCCCAATCACACCACCACAATTTAATGAAATAGTTTCCTGTTAAATCAGGGACAATATTAAGATACAGATCATGCATCCTCCAGCTTCAAATGTTTATTTCCCCTGAGAAGATGTGGGGTTTTGTTGTCAYTGACAGATGCTGTCTCCGACCTCGGCCCGCTGCAGAGTTTGTCTGGAGCAGGTTCTCAAAATCCAATCTTGAGCACGGCGGGGGGCTGCTTCTGGTGATGAAGCTGTTTTCTCTTCTCCACTCTTCATTAGGAGAATTTCTTCCATTTATGTAAATCAGCTTCCTTACATCTCAGGTTCTCTGCGAGGTGGAGAAAGAGAGAAACCGAGCATCCAACTGACTCCGACTTGCTTCCTGCCAGCACCTTATGCTGTTCCCAGCGATAAGCACGGAGATGTTCATCCTTCATGTAAGAGCAAAGGGTGGCAACGGCCATGGCCAGAAAGCCTCGTGTCCACCTCACTGCAGGGCTCGGCAGCCAGCAGCAGAAGGGGGCCCTGGACACGCGGCAGTTTTGGGATGTGCCGAGCGGGGTAGCCATGATGTGAGTGATGCCTGTCTGGCGGCCTCCTGACAGTGGGGACTTCAGGAACTACCGTCCACCCGTTTGGACCCTGAATCTAAAATAACCCTTTATTCTTTTTTTTTTAGTTTTACCTTTTTTTTTTTCAGTTGCTGAGGACACCAGTTAGGTACGTCCTGGCAGGGCCTGAGGGGCAGGTGGGGGCCTAGTGGTTCCTGGGGATGTAATGGCCGCCACACACCACTGTGCGCATTGCAAATGGCATGTGGAGGGCCCAGAAACCTGGGCCCTTTTTTTTTTTTTTGAAACCTAGTTAAATAAAATCTGCCTTGCAGTTCAGGCAACAGAAATGCTTGAGCGCTTTCTGAAAAATGCCAATATTTCAGCGCGTTAGTTCGGCGCGGGCCCGCTGCTGGCTCTGAGGAGCTGCCCTCCGTGGCCTTATCTTCCAGGAGGAATGTGCCTCTGCGCGACTGCAGCTCGCGGGTGTTGTGCCTCTCTTCTGCTCTTCACAGCTGCAAATTCTAGTTTTATCTTTGCTCGGCGGTTTGGTGGGTCCCTGTCGGGTCGCTGGAATGGATGGACGGTGCTTCAGGCTTTTCCCTTTTGTTGCAGAGGCATCAGCAGAGCTAAAGATGTTGCATAAGTACCTTTCCCTACAAGTGAAGTCACGAAGAGGCCGTGCGTTGAATTTGGTTGTCTCGGCATTTTAAACGTGCTGGGGCAAATTACTCCGGTATTATCCCAGTATATTCCAGGTCACCTGAAGGTTATCAGAGAAAACTTAAGAGATAAGGTGTGATTGTTAATCAGTAGTAACACAGAAGTGTTTAAAAAAACCAGAAGAATTTGGTATAATTTTTTTTTTTATCACTTCCTTCTCTTTGGGAAAGACATTTTCCGAGCCAATTTTTTTTTTTGCTATTCTCAGAGAAGTGGTCATATCAGCTTCAAAGAAAAATGCTTTCATCAGTAAGATGGAGTCAGATTTGGGCTCAAAAATTGCAGCAGAATGAAATGGATTGCTACTTACTTTCTCCTGCTGCACATTTTGTTTTGGAAAATAACCTAATTTTACATAATTGTAATGTTCTTTTTTATTTAAAAATATTTTTTTATTCTGTTTTATTTTGTATTTTTCATTGTTCTACACTATTTCTAGATATTGTATGCGCTGTTAGCATTGATGTAGTACATACAATATGACATGCAGTTCAAACATTCTRTCACCTAAATTTTATTTTTAATTTTATTCTAAATGTAATTTAGAGTAGCTTCTGCTCAGTGCTGACTGAAATATTTTATCTTCCTTTCTTTTCTGTGTCAAAGCATCAAACTATCCTATGAGAGAAAAAAAGATGTTTTGATTGGTACTAGGCAGCAACTGCCCTTAATGGTTTTAAAAATAACACTTTTTGGTAGAAAGAAGGATATTTAAATTATGATATGTCATATTATGACATGTCGGTATTAGTCAGTGCATAATTCTATTGATTAGTCATGAAATAACAGGAAAATATGAAGTAAGAGAACTTCCATAAAATAGAATATATTTTGAAATGAAAAATCAAAGTCCTAAAATTGACTCTGGAAACCAGATAGCTCTTAATTCTTGTTTTCCTCCAGATTGTCCATTTATTAAAAAATTGCTGAAATACTTGGTTTTATCCTTGGATCAAAACCAAATTTCAAAACGTCAAACTTTGATGAGAAAAGAAGTTCTGAGTTTCAATCAGCTCTGAAATGAATGTATGCTGTTGGAACTACAGTAGTAAGATGATCTCAGGTAATTTTCTTTTTCTTGTCTGTATTTTATGACTTCATGCTGCTATACAAATATTGCATAATATCAATGATTGTCATACATGGAGAATTTTACTTTTGTGAAACCTGTTGTAGAGATTTTATGAGTAGAATAGAGTTTTATTTATGTTAGAATTTTAAACTGCTAAAAAGCTCTATATAGCATCTGAGACACAAGAATGGCTTTAAGTATGTGCCTAAGTTCCTTTTGACAGCAAGAGAATTTAAGTATGAGCCTACAGATAAGCAGATGATTATGCTGGAAAGGCCACCACATTCCCCTGACCTCACCTTTCCACTGAAATGCTCGTGGTATTAAGGGCACTGCAGTTGCATGCTGTGCCAGGTTGATCATCTGAAAACCAACCTAACAGGAAAAAAAAGATCTGTTTGCAGATGAATTGGTTCCCTGATCTGGGTCACTGTTTGGCTACTTAATTTCTTGGTGCACGAAAGCCCTGGGCTGGGAGCAGGAGCATGCTGATGTGCTCTGGGGTAAAGGCAAGAAGAGCCAAGCAGCCTCAGCCAGTGGCAGCATAGACTTGGATTAGAGTAACCATGGAAGCACAGCCTAAGTAACTTCAAGCTTGTTTACTTGGCTGCATAGGACTGTTTGGGCATACTGGTTTGGGGCTAACAGAACAAGTACATACAGCGCTGCGTGAGAGTGATGATTACAGATAAACATAACACCCATTTCCTCCACCCCCAAACAAACAATTCCAATGTATGTATCCTTTTGTGGCCAAAAAATGTGAGCATTGAGAATGCAAAAATGGGAGTACCGTGTGATAGCCAATGTCTATCTACTTTTAACTCTTTCCTCATCCCTCTCCTGTGACAGAGCCTGCGGAATTCAAACTGCTCCCTGCATGTCTATTAGATAGCGCCCCGTGCAGTGTAAGTGAATGGAGAGTGCTGACGAGCCCAAGCCCTCTGTATACATGGGAAATGAGCTGCTGATCTAAGCAGTTAAGGCCTTGCAGCTGCCAGGATGACCACAAAGTTTGCTTAGCTTCATCTCTGAGTGCTGGGGCCACTACCTGTGCCTGCCTGCATAGTGGCGAGAGGATAGGGGTGTTACCTCAGCAGCCTTGGGTGCATTTTGGAGTTTCTAGTGACTGTAAGCATTTTACCCTTGGGTGCTAACAACTGGGACAAGTCACAAATGCCCTGCATAATGTACATGGAGAGATTTCAGTGAGAACACACTCTCAGTTTATTCTTCTGGATCCTCTCGGCTTAACATTTGCCACACTAGGCCTGGAAAGATTGATTCATAAGACTGGTACTCAAAACATTTTATCTACCATCACATTAAAACACATTAAATGCACTTACAGTTAATGGTGTTAGATAACTGAATAGCCTCATTGGAATTGCCTTCCAGTTTTTGGGTACAGTCAATCCATCCTGTTTCTGGTGCTGCAGTTAAATGTTGTTGTATTCTTTACCCCTTCACACTCCTCCAAGCTTGTCCCCAGCTATTTCTCACACATAAAGAACTTATTTTGTCTCTGATTTGATGGCATAATTGCCTGTGTGAGTACTCCTTAACCTGTTCCAATCAAAGTGAGTCTACTGTGGCAGCAAAACCCTACTGTATAAACTGTTTAACTTAGCTTATTTTGACTGAGTTGGCAGATGGAAGAGGACAACAGGAGGTCAGTGATCAGTAGTGACTTCTGTGATGCTGACTTTGAAATGAGGTGACCAGTACATTTTCCCAGCTGTGCCTGCACCTCCGCTTATGTAGGAAGCTGGAATGATAATCTCTCTGCATTGTTCTGCAGGCCATTTCTTCTACAGCCAAAATATCTTAGTACTTTGACTGCACTCAAACCCTGAGTCAGGGTACCCTGGACTCATCTGAAGTGGCACACGTAGCCCTTTGCTGAGCTGATGCAGTTCTGGCAGTGATCTGCAACAAAGACAGACAGTTTTCCCCCGCACTGTGCATTATTTATGAGCATTAAATTTTGCTTGGCGTCATATAGCTACTGTCCATCCCTCTGGAAAATCTTATTGCCTGAATAACCTAAATAACTGTGCACCATTTGGAAATGTTGCTGCCTCCCTGCCTAATTCCCTTTCCAGATCATCAGTGCCTGTGTTTAAGGACAGCAGACATAGAGTGGCACTGGAAGGGTCTCATTGCCACCTTTGGCCATGAGGAAAATTGACTCTCGATTTTCACGTCATTGTTTCCTGATTTTTAGATCATTTTTGCCACATGAGATTGCCTGGTCTCACAGCCTAGGATCATTTTGTGTCTGCAGAGCATGGACACCTGATTGAAAGTCACTCTGTTACAAGGGCATAGAGAGCCTTGGCAGATCAGGTGATGAGTACTGCCTCATTAAACTGCAGTGACTCTATCACATCCACCCCACACCTGTAGTGACTTCTGCAGGGCCTTTGTTGGCAGTCTTTAGAGCGCCTGCAAAGCTTTGTCAGATGGTTCTCCAGTGCCTTTAACAATATGTTCTAGAAAACAGATGACACGTGATTTTTGTAGGACAGAAACCACATTTGTGAGAAATGACCATGTCTAAGTGATTTTCTGGGGACATCTTGTTCTCTTTTTAAACAATTTCAACCTATGAGGCCTAGTGGTGTGTAACTCAGCTCTTCAGCTTTCTGAAAAATATGTACAAAATTGTGCTGTCCTCCCAGCCATTGAAACAGGGACTGTTTTTAATGAGTTTACTTATTTCTGTAAGAACCTGACTTGATTTCGCCCAGACTCATGAAGGTAAACCTAGAAAGTGGGTGCTTTTTAAACTCACTCCTGTGCTCTAGCATAAGCCACTATTGCTGACACATTCATCTCCTAGCCAGACTGTTTTAGGAGCTAAAAAATGCAGGTTTGGAATAGGTATCGCCTCAGCATCTTTAGTGCTAAAGATGGGTGCAGAGGAATGCCTTAGCTTTTCAGAAATGTAGTCTCTGCTGTGACTGTTTCCCTAAAGCCTCACAAATCTAGTGAGTGCCCAGGTTACTTCACACATTTGCTGGTTCAGATTTCATTTCAGATTCTCATTTCAAGATTCAGATTCTCATTTCAAGATTCAGAGTCACTGAGGCTGTGTATATGCTAGCACATGGTGATAGCCAGTAGGAGAAGGCCTGCAAAGCAGAATGGTTGGTACTGATGAGGATGCAGGATCCACACACTCTACAAATTTCAAGAGGCTTTTATTTTAGATTGTTCTGGCTTGGTCCCATAAAGTGACCACCACTTAGCAACTGGAGCACATTCAGTGCATTCCCAGAGTGCATCTTCTGGTTTAGTTTCATCTGAGAACAATCTAGATTGTCTGTTCTGAGACATGAACACAGCACATTAAGTGATTTGCTTCAAAAGCATGCTCCTGATCTGAACTGAAACACTAATGTAGACAAATCCTGAAAGGACCTCTAGTTGATTTGTTTTAATAATTCGGGCTATGTATTTTTCAAACTCAGTTTTGACTCTTCTGATTTCCCTCTTGTTCTTTGCTCACAGTCATTTATTGGCTTCATTATGACTGGTTTTCCAAACATGCAACTGTACGCTAGTCCAGCCTGAATAGCCTCTTGAATTTTCCCATTTAGCCATATGTTTTTTCCTTAGGGCCTTTTCTTAATGAACTACCATTGGTGATGATTCTGTGTTGGCCCCAGGTGGCTTGTTTCTTTTCCCTCTCTAATTTCAATGATTTGTGAGTCTGAACACAGTACCTCTCCAGCTCCCCCCTGCCCCCCTTCATGTAACAATTATACATTTATGAATGCATTTGTCATAGTTGATTATCTAGGACTTACAACATGCTTGTTTCACAAGTGTCATTTCTACTCTATTGTTCCTTAGGTCCTTGTTCTCATTTGCTTGGAAGCAAGACAGAACAAGCAATTACTGTCAGCTGCTTTACGATTGAAATGAGGGGACCGGCTTTCCAAACTGTTCCAGGAGATGGAGCAGAACCAGTGCACTTTACCTTGACAAAGAACCTTCCTGAAGTTTATATATGGTCTCACAGCGGTCTGAAGGATGACTGTAGGGAAGGCAGTTTAGTAGCTAGGAAAAGTCACCTCAAAGTCAAATGCTCAGAAGTGGATTGAGAACTTAACTGAGTGCCATTTATTTTCATGACAGGGTCATAGAAGACATTTGGAACTAGACCTTGCTGGCTGCCTGTCACCATAGACCTTTTAAAGTTCACTTTTCAGAATGCACATATTCATTTTGCAGGTGGATTTGCATATTCCAGCCTGGCAGTTGAACGCACAATTAGATGGCTGATTATATGTGAACAATTCACTGAGTTATTATCTCGTTTGTGCTCAGCAACTGGGAAACTGCAGGCAGGTATCATTATAGGAACTGGATTCTTTACTGAAAAATTCTTTTAGTTCTGGCATTTTCCCAGTCACCCTTTGCAGCCTGTGAAATCAAGAAGCGTGTCAGCTGTCTAAAAGAAACCTACACTTCGACTCCCAAATTCAGCCATGTTTAACGTCAAATCAAAATTGCCTAATTATAGGCCTGCCTACAACAGTGGCTTATCTGAAGTCCTGCTTGTGTGCACGAGAACACTTTTGTGAGCACAGGTGGCCTGGTTTTCATGGGTGCAGGGCACCTAAAAGACAGTTCATGAAATTCTGGGTTTGGCCTGACTCGGCAAATTTGTACCGCAATGAAAACACCCTTAGGCTGGGAACAAATGTGCTCTGGCAATTCCTCGTCCTGGTGAGTTTGCCTGAGGTGAGGTGTCTTTCAGAAGGAGTCAATTCCTCAGATGCTTTCCCACCTCTGCATGTTTTCACTGATTCCAGGGTAAAGGCTTTTTGTAGCTTTGTGGCAGAGGTGAGCCTTGCTGCTGTAGGATTATTTGTGTATCAAACAGTGGGGGCTGCAGGGCAAGGTGGGTAATTTTGGCTTCTGCTGTTCCTCCTTCGCCCTCCGTAGGTGCCAGTGTGTCGTTTGATCTAATTCCTGGGAATGCTGTCTGAGATAATTGATCCCAATTTTCTTGAATGTGCTCAGCTTCTAATTAAGGCTCAGCAGATAGAGAGATCTAGTGTAGATAAGGTGTGCCTTGTTTACTCCTTAACCAAATGGGTGTACCAAAGGGAAGTGGTGCTGCTTTAGGTACTGCAAGCTGCTCCTCAGACCCAAGGGATTCAGAAACATCCATCTTGTCTGAATTTTTCATGTTGTTCAGTAGGAAAACTATAACAAGCTCAGGTTTCCCTTACAGCTGAGCCTTCACTAAGGCAAAACTGAATTAGTCTGTTCATTGCTTCTTTATGGCCTGATAAACAGCTATCACAGCAAATGGATTAGGGCTTGCTGATGCTGGATTTTTTCCTTTTTTTTTTTTTTTTGTGTGTGTGAGAATTCTCAGGCCTTACTTCCCCTCTCTTAGCTGGGGGTTTTTCTAAATGAATGAGGTATCACTTGAGGTTGAAACCTAAACTACTGCTCCCCTCCCTTGCCCCCAAGGAGGGGGGACTAGTTGGATTAAGCTAATCCTCTTGACTCGAAACCTCATTGACTTGGATATTAAATGACATTCCAGATGGGACCACACTAGGAGCTCTGTGCTCCGTTCTGGGCATCGCAATACCAGAATGGGCCTCTTCTCACTTCAATTTCTCTTGTAATGTGGGCTGTGCGGTGCTGTAGGGCAATGTTTGACCTAAAAATGAAGGAATTATTTTCATATGTCCCCAAGAGTGGCACTTTCAGCCATGGTGAAGTAGTGTCATCTTAAAACAATTGATTAGAAGAAGTGGTGGCATCTTTCCCAGAAACTGTACTCCCTGGCATGAAACTGTAGGATGCTTCCTTGATGTAGTAGACTGCATGTGGGAACTGTGAGGGTACAGTGGGCAAGTTGAGTTTGGATTGCTTTCAACTAGCTGAACCTAGGAAATTAGCTGGGAACTGACTGCGTCTGACTCGGTCAATGCAGACAGTGAGTAGAAATGAATGGAGAAGGACTACAAACTTGCTCAGGCTTTCTTTTTTTTTTTTTTTTAATGCTTTTCTGAGCTCACCTAGCCATGTGCTCTGGATGTCCAACCAGCCAGGTAACCTCCTTATCAGGTGTGGGCTAATGGAAAAGGCTAATGTGAGGGTTTTAGCTCAGTAGCTATTGTTTGTCCACGTGGCCTGGGCCAAACGCCTCAGGGCTACGTGACAGGCTCAAGCCGTAAACTGTAAGGTGCTTAGGGCAGGGATGTGGACTGAAACTGGGTCTACCGTACACCAGCGGTCTTGTGGTTGAAATCACAGGCTTCGCTGCCTCGTGATGGGTATTTCCTGAAACAGAGAAGCAGGCCTTCCCCTGTTTCACAAAGTGCCGTCTGCATTTATGGTGGCAGGCAAATAGTGCAGAGCTSCCCCTCGAGGTGTTTTCATGGGGCTTGTGAGTGGTGGAATAGCTGCAGGCAGACAACACAAACAGTTATTCTGCTCTCTGCACCCACCAGCAAGTTGGTGTGAACTCATGCCAGTACATCTGGGCTGCCACTAAGCAGGGGTAATGTTTTTGGCTGGGACAACGCGGTACATGTAATCTTATTTTAAGATTTGCTCTGCTAAACATTTAGATTCCCTTATTGGGACTGTTGAGAAAACAGAAGCTTAATCTCCAGGGAAGCGCAACATTTCCATGGGGCTGAACCACCTTCCCTCATTCCCTCCTTCCTTCTTCACTCCCTCCTCCCTTGTCCGCTTCACAGCATGCTGCGGAGTGAGTTCAAAAACACACTGCGCAGAGAAACTGAAACTGTCAGTGCATTAAAATGGGTAGCCCAGTGTAGTAAAACGTGGCAAAGCCTAGCTGCAGGCAGCGAGGCAGGGAATTAGCCTCGTGCTGCTAAGAAATAAATGTGTTTTCCTACAAAAAGAAAACTGTAAATCTCTCTCTCTGTGATATCACAGAAATCCTCTCTGGGATGGAAACACAGTTACTAGGGCAGCACAGCATCTGTGTCCCTCCTCAGCACTCGCTCTTGGACACATCACGATGGCTGAACCAGGTTGTGAAAACCAGGTGTGGAGGGGAGGGTCTCTAGGCTCTGAGAAGTGCTGGCCAGTTCGCAGGGGATGTGGCTGCCCTTTTTGGGGAGCTTCGGCACTGCACACGCATGTGGGAAACCTCCACACGGAGCTTTCTCTTTGCTTTTGTTCCAAGTGGTGGGGTGGCTGAGGGGGGAGGAGTTCGGGGAGCTGCATTCAGGAGCAAGTCTAACTTTCATATTCTGCCTGAGTGYGGTCTTTAGCTCAGGGATGACACATTTCTGGTGGCCTATACGCAGAGTGTATTGCTGTAATTTTTTTGCGGATGCTGAGGTGAATGTGTGCAAATTTCGCACTTTCAGCATCCCCTTGCTCCTCCTTCTTTTGTCTGGCCAAAGTGAACTGGCCTTCTCTGGCAGCAGAGCTAGGCTCAGCCTTGTCCCTCCGGTCTGAATGCTATTCGCTATCAGTTCAATGCTATTCGCTATCAGTTCAATGCTATTCGCTATCAGTTCAATATCAATGCTATTGCTAATCAGCTGTTTGCAGAAGTGTCGAGCTGGATAACAGTTCCTAGCACCAGGCTTGGCTCTCTGGGTTTTGGGTTGCATTGTATTCAACAATTTTCTTTTAAAGCTGTTTTTGCATGCCATTACAGCCCAAGATGGCACCAAGCTTGTGAGAAAGATGATCCCATAAGATTTAACATTTACATGAACTCTCATCCGACTGCTTATGGGATTTGCAGTCCCTGAACTCCATAAACATTTTACTTCTGATTCACACTTGACCTAAATCTTATCTAGAGGCCTGAATCCTGCCCTAGGCTAGCTCTCTGCCAAGCTCAGGCAATGGAAATTTTAAAGTAGGTTACTTAGAGACATGAATATGGACTTAACCACAGCAGCAGACCAGTGCTTTATTTCTGGAGCTGCCTCTTTTCATTGAAGGCCACAGACAAGACTGAAGAAATAAGGCTGTCCTTGGAAAGATTGTGTGTGTTTCTATTTGTCCTTATCTTCACCAACATAGCTGCTTAATGTCCAGAAAATGATCCTGTTCTTTTCAAAAAGATGGTTGTGCTATTTATCACAATGACTTTCTTTCTGTTGCAGAAAATTCCCCAGACTGGCTCTGGACCTCTTTGAGAAGTATTTCCTTTTACTAGTTCCAAATRTATGGAACTGTAATTTCATCAAGTGTGTGCTTGTTGCTCTTGTATTGTATTATGGTGCTCGGTAATGTGGGTATTAATGTGGGTTTTATTATCTTCTGATCAGCAGCAAAGCGCAAATCTGTTGAGTAGCGAATTATTTTCTCCAATTGAATGGAGTTTTTCAATCTTTCTGTAATCCCTTTAAATGTCATCAGCCAGAATATTTTTTTAATATCATTTGTATCTGGAAAATTGAAATCTAGAAAATAACAGGTTTTCTCAGGGAGAGTAATAAGTTAGAAAAATACCATTAGTTTGCTACCTAAAGTGTGGCCATATCATCATACATATTGTGCATACTCATACTGCAGTTTTCAAACAAAGTATCAGAATGGAAGGCCTTTATTAAATTACTCCTGATGTTTAAACTTGCAGCTAAATCCATTTCTGACCAATCTGTAACAATATGACACAATGCAAACGATATGGTTTAGAGGCAAGCTCTCTGAAGATGCTTTGCACTTGAAAAAGGTGATCAAGAGCAAACCTCAATTTTTGATGCAATTGGCTACAAAGTTCAAGTGCAGTTCAAGCATTATTCCAATGTCAGTTTAATGGCACGGTAATCAAACAAAGAAACAGGTTCTGAACCCAAAGGCTTACGCTAGTTTTCTATTCACTCAGAGAGCTTGTTCTTCTCCCTTTGTACATCAGACTTGTTGGCTTAGATGTGTTGCATAAAATAACTGTGAAAAAGCTATGTTGACATCTAGATCAGTTATGCACACAGCTTCTCTGCTGACTGAACAAGTCATGGGGAATTTCAACGATGGTGTAAATTTCAGGTTAGTAGTGAGTTAGTAGCAAAACTGGCATAGTGAGCAGGATCCACTGATTTTTCTTTCATTGTTTTATGTCTTTCCATCAGTTGTTGCTGTTCTAACTCAATCCTTTCATATTTATAATATAATAGTTAAACTCAGTTTGGGATTAAGGCATAAACTCAAATGTGTCTGTGTCCTCAGCCCATGGAATGATGATGATGAGCTGCCTGAAGACCTGAACCCAGGATTTGCCAGAGCAGTGGTTTGTTTAGCCTGGTGTGTCGCCTCCAGCAGCTCAGCAGCCACTTAAAATACATGTATGTATGGATTACACATCAAACCTGCTATGTGCAATGACAGTAATAATGCCTAACTCTCAAATAGTGCCTTTCATCAATAGTTCTCAAAATACTTTAGAAGTGATGTCAATATTAATGTCCCTATTTTACAAAAGAGGAAAGGGAGACCTGGGGAAGCAGATAACCTAGCTGCGGTTGCCCTGCAGGCTGGTGGTATAGCTGGTAACAGAACCAGGGATCTTCATCCTRTGGCCAGTCTCTAAGGTGCATGGCTCTGAAACAAATGCTGATTAAAGCTGAATAAAGTTCTCAGGCTCCTGTTCACTCAGAAGTTAGGCAAGGCCAGATTCAGCACTGCTTGCTCTACCTTGTCAAATATACAGTGGGATTACACAGGGTTTTTAACAGGATACAGTCAGTAGGGTAGGATTATTCCTCCAGAGATGAATCATGGTGTAGTGAAGGAGGCTGCTGCCTGGAGTCTCGTCACTTGTCGCTGAAGTAGGAATATGCGTAAGGTACAAAACATGGACTTGCAGGTGGTGGAAGGACAACTGCCTGATAAAGAAAAACCTCATGCTGGCCTACTCTGGTGCAGGCTGTTGTCCATGTTCTCTGCCGCAAAGCCTCTGTGTGATCCTGGGACAATCATTCATGCAGCCACAGGTGGTCATGAATGGTGTGTTCATTATTTCCTGAATTACTTGCAAGCCTAGGGGCTCATTTGAGGCGCATGCAGAACTTCTGCCAATACTATGCTACAGAAAGCAATTCTTGCCTATTTCAAATTGGGCACCCACTCTGACCAGACACTTTCATTGCTTCAATTTCCTAACGAGGGAATAATATTGTCTGCCCTGCCCTCCGGGAAGTGTTGTGAAAATAAATGAATTGATGTTGTGCAAGCACAGAGCGCCAGATTTTCAAAGGTGTTTATTCAAATACAGACAAATATGTAGGGCAATATACCAAACACTCCCAGCAATGCTGGTCCTAATTACTTAAAACTCTATTTAAACGTCTGTCTGCATTCTTGGGCTCCTGAAGAAACTATTGAGTCTTCAGGCCTTGGAAATACTCACACTGTGAATGCCACAGAGAAGGAAATCAGTAAGGAAGTGAATAAGGATATATTTAAGAATATAAGCTGTAGGAAATTTACTGTGAGAGATAATGACTTTCGTCAGAGACAATTTGAATTGTGTGCTGTAAATAAGGTTTGCCAATGCTGAACAGTTATAGGAAAACAAACTAGTGAATAGGTATTTGTTAAGAGAGTGTGGCCCATTCCACATGTGGATTGTGGCATAGGGCTGAAAGAAAAATGGGATGTGATTGTGTTGTTAAAAGCTGTTATCTGAGCATATAGATATGAGAGAGGTAAACGAGGGTTCTACCCAGGGTATGTTTACAGCATGTGCAGGCACTTACGCTAACAAAAGAGTTGTAGGCAGCTGCTATTCCCAGTCTGGACCAACAGCAACGTGTCTCAGAGGTGCACTGGAAAGGTGGGCTGCGAGCAGCTTCAGTTCTGCTCAGTGCTCAGCTACATGACAGCCCTTTGGTATTGCTTCATGTTCCCCACCTTTCCCTTGTCCTTCCTTGGGTCCTCTCCTTGCTGACCCATCCTCCTGCCCTATCCCAGTCTCTCCTTCTCAAAGGTCTTGACTTGATTCTGTGACCCTGGTTGTTCTCCTCACTTGGCAAATTTGTAATTCTTCTCTCTTCCCTCAGGAATTACTTCTGATGCACAGCATACTCCAGGTCTCTGTCTGATATCTCTCTCTTCTACGATTTTTATTTGTGCCCCGCCTCCACCGTACAGCCCTGTCTTTCGTCCCCTGGTTTTTATACATTGTAGTCTCCTTCCTTGGGCTTCTCTTTCAATCTTGGTCTTCTCCTATTCCTAGACCCTTCCTCCCTGACTTCTTATCTCAGTTTCTTTGCCTGAACAGGCTCGTGTTTCTCAATGTTGTGTATGCCCAGACACCAGTAAGATCTGACTCCCCATTCTTCCTCTTCTTTCTTTGCCCTCTTCTTCCCCCAGCTGCTCCCCCTCCTAGTGTCTCTCTCCAGTCATTTGCTGCCAGTGTGTTTCCTCACCTCTAAGCTCCACATCCATTTCTGTGTCTCCCCTTCAACTGTTTCTCCCTTTCCTTCCATGGCTCCAGGTCCTGCTCCTAGCAGGACCAGATCCCCTGTCCCCTCCATCCTTGTGCCTGCCAGTCACACGCTCTTTGCCTTGTGGTCCCAGCTCCTGCCTTCCCGTGCTGTCTCCAGCTCCTAATCCAAGGAACTCCTTTCCCGATGTGCTCCAGTCCTTTCCTCCAACTCTCCATTACAATTTCTCTCATATTGTCTCTGAATCTCAATATTCTCTTTTTTCTTCTCCTGAATCCTTTTTCTCTTTTCAGCGTTTGAGTCACTGTACTGTTGGATGCCAGCAGGGGCAGCATCAGTGTAGCAAAGCAGTTTCCTGCTCTCAGGTCCGGTGCCCGGCCTCATGCCAGCCTGGGAAAGCCAAAAGCAGCCTTTGCAGGTTTTCCCTGGTTTTATCTACGGCTTGAACAACACTGAGAGCTGTGAAAGGAACAGGTTCAGAGACGAAGAAGAAAGGTTCAGAAGGAACTGCCAGAATTGTTAGCTGCTGAAATTGAGGAAGTCTCTGCTAAGGATGTGTGATGTTTCTCTAAGATTTACAATTAAGTTCACTTGGACTTTTATGGCAGAAGGTAAAGCCATAACATAGATAGGCTAAGTTTTAGGCTTCTGCTAAATTTTAACATCCTCTTCAATGATATAGGAGTGGTAAAGCTCTTCAGAGGAAAGTTCATTAGAGTTTTTGCTTTAAGTTGATAATTTATCAACTCCAAATCTCATTCTGGGAAACAACACAATGATTTTGGCTGAACATTTCAAAACAAACAACAGACAGAATTCCACCTGAGTTTAGTACCTGTCATACAAACTTTCATCCCAAATTGTTAAAGTTTGACTAGGTGATGGGTGCACAAAAGCAAGGTGTTATCATCACAGACACATTGTGCTGTGTCACTAGTTGGCAGTTCCTACTAATCCCAGTTGGACTTTGTTAATATCGTTTCATTTTCTAGCTTTCCCCTTTGCAAAACTATTAGCATTAGAAATGCATTTTAGAATTTGGCCTTCAAAAATCATGGCACCGAGTGGTACTGGCTGCCTACCAGGCTATGTGTGTGAGAATTTTTTTTTTTTTATCCTGTTTGGAATTTGGTAAATTTATAAGATCTCCCCACACCCTTTCTCTGCAGGCGTCACTTAATTTCTTTGTGAGCTTTGCTGCTAAACTGTGCATAATTTGGGGTTTTCATTGTTCTTACCCTGCTTTTGAAGTTGCTTTGTGATTTTTGAAAAGATGTTAATTTTCCTTTTGTTGTTTTCTGTTGGCCACTTAATCCTTTCCCATTCTAATTGTTATTCTTATTGGTCTCCTCAAACTTTTCTGTTGTTTGAAATGTCTGTCATCTAAAACTTGCCTTTGTTCTTCCAACAATGATTTTGGGAGCCTCCCTGCTGAGCTGCATTCCAAATGTGTGTGTGGCTGTGGATGGGGGGATTTTGGCCTTCCTTGCTCTTTGACGCCTCTCTTTCCTATATCTGGGCTATCAGCAAATACAAGCAGCTCAGAGAAAACACTCCAGTTCTGCTTCCTTTGACACTGATTGCCAGACAGCACAGAATCACAAGAAGCTGAATTTCCAAATCCCAATGCCATTGTGTTAGACTCTACCATGGTGCATTTATCAGATCTATCTAATTCAGCAGTTGTGGGCTGATGAGTCTGACTGCACCTTAGTTCAGACAATCCTGTTGTTTGTTAGAAAATGAATTTCTTTTTAAGTCTCTTGAGCCTTCCAGCTGCTGCTCAGCAGCTCTGCAAACATTTAAGAGCTATGCACTTATCTTTGCTATAAAGTGGAAGCAAACCAGACTTATGAATTATTCCTTCAAAAATAGTTTAGAATGGGATGGAATACCTGAAGGTATCCCTGGAGGTATACACTGATCAGAGTGGAAGTCCAGGTGTTTATAAGGGATTAAATATTTTCATTTCAGTTCAAAGAATTTCACCTCAAAAGACCTTGGACCCTAATAACCATCTTCAAAGAGGATGTAGGAATCATAGTTGTGTTGACTTCTGAGAAACTTGGGATCTTAAGGTCCAGATTTTAAAGCTATTAAAGTACCAAGGGTTAGATACAGCCGTATAACAGCAATATTAGCTACCTAAGCCTAAAACAGAGATCCTCGACTCAGCTTTCAGTGGGTACCAACTCCATGGCCTGGAGGAGTGCAATAACCAAAGAGCTATTGAATGAAAATGGGACGTGGGTGCTTCCTTTCTTGGCAGATATTTTTTTCTTTTTTTGTCTCCAAAAGGATGGGTGTAAGTGCCGAATATGAGGAGAGGATTTATGGCTATGACTTCTGTGGGGAGAGAGACACCTGATTTTCGGGGGTGGGATTTAAGGAACGTGCTAGTCCTTGGAACTCCACTGTTGGCTGGCTTAGGCAGCTCCTTACTCATTGCATTCATTTCTGTGGATATCGAAGCAGCTCTTCCCTGAAGGCCTCGGTGCTCACACCAACATCATGGCTTCCAGTCAGTGATCTAGCAGCTCAGCACTCAGCATCAGAGTGTGGAATTCCCTTCTAGGGATCTGACCCTGAAATGCGTGTGCCCTTTTACATTTACACATCCTTTGTCCTGGGTGGAAATGTCTTAGGAACATGTGTCACTGCGGTGCTCTAAAAAATGTGTTCATTTAGGAGAATTTGCCCCTCGCTGAACTTCAGGTGATTGGACATGGTAGAACTGCGACAGTCTGTGGTCTGTCTGCAGAAGACAGCTCTTCTTATCAGTGACTGTGTTGTGCCTGGCACAAACTAGTTTGGTTTGAAATATTTGTGCCTGCAGAGCTCACTTAATATTATCAGCTATTATCAAGGAGAGGGCAAAAACCTAAGGAAATGGCCTTTATGTACCACAAAAGCTGGTATTCTTGATCAGTGCTAAATGTTTTCTCTTTCATCAACATAGTAAAGACTCAGTCCTGAAAGCTTTACTCATCAGTTTTTCAAGTTATTACAGCACAAAGTCGTAACATGAATATACCCACAATCCATGCTCTGTTTTGCTAACTACAGTCATGCAAAGACTACTCAATGGCCTCTGCATGTTTCTTGGAAGCCTTAAATATTGAGGCAGACTCTTTCCCACTTCCACTCTGTTACTGTAAAGCCTTGCCTCTTGGCTCCTTTGTGGTCTCAAGCCAGTGCTGAGAACTGGCTTTGAGTTTGCTGAAGAGGCTAGTGTCTTGAACTGGCCAGTTTCCTGGCTGGCTGCTGGCCTAGGGCAACACTTGCTGGTCTCAGAGAGGTTTGCAGGACTGAAAATATTGGCCTGATGGCACACACATTTGCAATTTCCATCCAAAGTGTTTTAGTTCCTGAGAAACCAAGCTTGGGATTGACTATGAGGCTTTGTAAATGTATGCCTTTTTACCAAACCATCTTAGACAAGAAAAATCCCAACCCAAAAGGAATGCTGCAGAACGTCAAACATTTCATTCAGGGTCTATCTAAATATGGCTGGTTGTAACTGTGCTAGGTATTACAGAAGCAAGTTTCTCTTCCCTACCAAGGGAAACTAGCAATCCTGGGGGAAGTCCAGTTTTGCCAGGGTAATTAGGTCAACAGTTGGGCTTGCAGCAACTGAAGTTGTATAGTTGGAAGTCACATCTCCTCACCATCCTGACCATCTCAGCTGGCCCAGTGCAAGCCTGCAGTGTCAACTTAGCCTTAGCCCAGCCCCCCGCCCTCTTCATAGCTTGAGACAAATAGCGGATAAACCAAAATCTACTCCATCCTACCTGCCAGAGAAAGGTCTTCTCCTTCTCTGAAAGTGTGACAACTCCCTAATGAATCTCCCAGCCCTGATTTGGGCAACAGTCTGTATTCAGTTCCAGGTGGAGAGCAACTATCTTCCCTATATGAAACTTTTTTAACTTGACAGTGTCTCTTGAGCTAGTGGCAAACTGCGCTTTCATGAAAACTAACCAGTAATTTTTCAGTGATGCTGGTTTGACTGGAGGTGATTTGCCCAGAACACACTGCTGGGAATCAGTACACTGCTGTAGTTCAGTAGTTGGTCTTTGTCAGATACGATCTTTACTTCAGTAAATTCATTAGCCTTACAGTGCTGCAGTAACAGAAAGACTCCCTTTTGACAATTAGGACCACAAGGGAGGGTTTGGGAAGATGATTGCTCCYTCCTGGGAAGAGATGAAAGACTACAGTGGTAAAGAGAAGAGATTTTTCATTCTAGATCTTCAGATTAAACCCGAGGGACTGCTTGTGCTGGAAGTCTGCCTTATGTTTTGTATCAATAACTGAATTTCAAATGCTTGGCTCCTACTCATGTTTTTAAGTAATGGTTCTCTAGTTTAGCTCAGTCTGATTTCTTGGAGGTGAATTAGTACATAATTAAATATGTGGAACAGTGTAACGAAAAACATGATTCTATCAAAGCAAATTAATTGCTAGGTCTGGTTTTGAACTTAGTAGAATCACTGCAAACAATGAATTTGCTACATCTTCCCTAAGTACTTTCCTACTGCCCTGTCTATTTACATTATAATCCTTGGCATTTACTGTAAGCAAACACAAAAGTAATAATTTTCTTGTGCAAATAAGAAATAGAGGGGGAGACCTGCTTCTCGTGTATATTAACGCTTCCGTGTCATCTGGTGGAAACTACTTGGTGTAAACTATATTTAAGTCCCTATTAGACTACTAGAGATGTATAAAGGAGCCTTCTTGGAAATAAAAACCAGGTCATTTATCTTCTGTCGCATCTGTAAACAGAGTTTTTCTTAAATGGCAGAGAAACCATTAGTGCCTGTCTAATAGTGCATCATCAAATATTGGCTTCTGTGCTAAGGACTTCATGTGGAGACGTAAATTTAGGAGAAATCTGAGTGAGATGTGGTTTTGGTCTATGGCTCCATGGGCAACTCCAGGTTCTAAAATGCTTAACCTGGCACTTTTCAAGGCTGCTAAATGGAAAGGCAATGCTGCTGCTCTGTACAACAGGGCAGGGAGATGTTTCTGCTAAAGACAAACTTTTAAATGTGAGTAAAGCTGAAACTTCAAGCAATGCTGTGAAGGTTCTTTATGCTAAGAGGCTGATTTGAAGGTAGAAGAGTCTCCATCTGTCCCATACACCCTTTCCCTGTACTCAGCCTCGGTCTATCCTTTTAGGATTGCTACATCTTCTGGAGAGGCTGAGGAGTAGATGGAACAGGAGAGAAAAGAGGGTCTGGCTACTCAAAAGCTGCTACTCTGTTCCTGTGGTTGCTGGAATTATGTATGTACTTATGTATGATTTTTAAGTGTGAGGTGCTTATATTATGTTAATGCAGTTCTTTGGATTTATTTTAATTTCCTTTTTGGTTGTTTCAGTTATTTTAAATGAGAGGAAAATGTTTGCTCACAACAACGTGTAGCAGACCTGTTTAATCCTCTGCACCTCGTCCATCACTGCTGCGAACAAGAAGGAGCAGAGAGCCGTCCACCTTGGTTGCTGCTGCTGTCTGACAGTTCTTGGCATGGCTGGCTTTCCCAGGGGAGCAGCAGCCCAGCTATTTACACTGTGGTTGTGTCTACAGTAGCATACTTGAGGAAATCTCCCATCGTTAGACTGCTGGCAGAGACAGTAACAGTGGGAGAACTAGTGTTGGCAGAGCATTGGAGCTTTTAACCATCAAACTGGCTAATCCTCTGGGTATTCTTTGTGAGTCTCTAAGTAAAAATGAGGGCAAGCAATCCAATCCAATCCTGAACACGGCTTTACTTTTCTCAACTTGTTTGTTGGGTCCACTTCGCTGGTTCAGTGCACACTAATACATAAGCCTTACTGAGTTCTCAAGGTATCCTCTCACTTCATGCAAACAGATAGAGATTTGCTACTGAATGTTGTGAGAGCAGAATCAGGCTTTAATACTGAATTATCAGCCATTTATAAGGACAGAAACCAATTCTATTGATTATTTCCCCTTTGGCATAGCTTTGCTTTATGCTAAAAGCACACATAGTTGTTAACCTAGTTTTCAGAGCTGCGATGTGTCCTCCAGCATGGAAAGAACCASTGCTGCAGTGATAGTTTTTTCTGTTTGCAGTCAGAGGCTTTTGTTTTTCTGTTCTCTGAAATGCAGGCTGAGGGAGTGAAGAGCTAGGAGCATGGCATCGTAAGGAGGAGATAGATTTAGAAATCAGCTTCCTTTGCGGTAATATCTGAAAGCAATTTTAAAAACTCCTTGGATGACAATAAGAGCTCTTCATCTCCGGGTGTCTTACTTCCCATTAACCTGGGTCAGCTCAGAGTTTTTCTGAAATAGTAAAGAAACCATTAGTGCCTGTCTAATAGTGTATCACCAAATATTTGCTTTCATGCTAGGAGTTCATGTGGAGATGGAAATTTAGGAGAAATCTGAGCGAGAGTATCGGTGGTTTTGGTCTATGCTGATCTTCAGGGGCAGAGAGGCACCTTTAGGTGAGCACTCATGACCCTGCTCCTTTAGACCCCTCTGGACTGGTTGTGTCAATCTGAGTGGTATCCAGCACTGTTTCTTCTGTGGGATGTCTCTTTGTATCAGTCCAGCTAGCCTTGCTGTATCTACGCTCTTCATCCTTATTCTCCCTAGATACTACACCTATCTAGACACCCACTTTCCGATGGCTCCATCTGTGCTGTTCCTCCTTCCTGCTTCTCTTCAGAAGGCGTCTTCCTGGACAGCCGTTTGCTGATCCTGTTGCTCTAATCTACCTTCAACAGAGTGTCTGCAGAAAAGCCACGCAGATGAAAAAAGAACCCGCCTAAGCACAGATTCCATCAGGCAGCCTACCTCCTGGAAGCGTGATTTCTGGGGTCAAAGTCCTGTGTGTCAGATTTTCTTCTCAGTTTCTGTCTTCCAAGGTAACTTTATAATGATATTCTGCATTTTGGGAGCCTTTCAGATTTTGTAACTTGCCCTAAAATATATTTCAAGAAGTTTCTTCCATTTGATGCCAGCCTGCTGGCCTTCGTGGAGTATTTGTGTTTTCTAGCCTTCAGGTTGCTTAATTCACCTACAGTTTTACTATGAGTGAAACTCTTTAGGCTGTCTCAGATGGGGCTGATGACCTTGGTCACCCAACCTGAGGTGCCTTCAAGAGTCTGATTTTCAATAGTCACTGAGCAACCTGAATGATTTCCCTCCCTGTTTTTGTCTCTGCTATTCAAACCCCTATCTTTCACTGAAAGAGTGTCAGGGGTGGCTTGCTTTCTTGACTGTTACAAGCTCCATACCACATCCTTCAGAGAGCTGAGAGCAAGGGAAGCCCTGTTGTACCTCACAGGCGGGAAGGAGAGGGCTCCACACCAGATGCAGTACTCTGCTGTGGTACTGGGCTGTACCTGAACCAATTATTTTATTTATTTATCCCCTGAAAGGCCAACCCACATGGCGGGGGAAACTAGCCTGGTAGCTAGTATGCTCATATGGGAGAGAGACGTCTGAATCTCACCAGAAAAGGGAAGTGGCCCTGGACCCATTGAATGCTCCATCAGTTCCTCTTACTGGCTGGGATGGCAGCGGGACCCCATGCAAGACAGGAGTGGCTTAGCCCTGCTCTTTCTGAAAGAAAATGCTGAGGTGCTTCAAGATAGGGGAGGGTTGAGAGAGTGGAGTGGCATGGAGGCAAGTACTTCATACAGCCCAGAATAAGGCAGCTGAGCCTTGGGGTGGATGTAGGATTTCAATGTATGTCCTTGGCACTTCCTCTAAGCCATCTGAAGCATCTGTTGTCCATTGAATGGCCTCTTGTGAATCCCTTTGTATGGGCAGATCCCTAGGCACCCTATAATGAGCCTGGCTGCCTAGCTCAGTGCAGGGAATCCTACTACAGAGCCCAGCACCCAGACATGAAGCAGCTGCAGCGTTGAGTGCTGTATGTCCAGGTCCCTTTGAAGGTAGGCACCATGTTGGTAACCTTGTTTAGAGAAGCACAAGGCTCTCACTGACTTCAGATTGATTTCTGGGTCTTCAGGATACCTTAGCATGTTGTTATACATCCACAGCCCTGACTACACCATAACTGGATGGACATGTGATAATATCTAATGTAAATAAATGAGAATGCATCTCTCATAGAGGGAAATACAATGTGCATTTTCTGCAACACCCCAAGCCTGTATGCTGACATTAACAAATAGTGAAGACCAGCTCTGAAGTATTTTCTTTTTTGGTTTACTGATTAATCCTAATCCAGATCTCAACTGGTCTTTCTGCCTGCTGTAGTCATAGTCCATGTGAAATACAGCAGAACACAGAATGATGGGACTAACATAAGTCTAAAGAATATCTTTAACCAAGCGCTATTCAGATTTTATTATTCCAGAACTGAAGTTAGAATTGCTGAAACTTTGCTTTATATGCACATGATGTTCTTACTAGCTACAAAACCATCTCTATTCAGACTGAAAACATCTTTACTGATGAAAATGATATGAATTATCTTAATTTGGTTGCTCTTCTTGACAATAAAATTATTTTTTCACCAATGAATTGGTTACTAATTTCCATTGCAAAGCAATTAATCTACCTTCTTAATACTCTCCAAACACTAGCTGGGTTTGTCTATCTAATAAAATAAATGTACATTTTTTAAAGAAGGCTCCACATTCTTTCAGCAAATTAGTATGTCTTGAGAAAGTGTGTCACTAAGTGACAGCATAAATCTATGATTGTCCTTTTCTCAGGTCTTAGAGAAGATTCAGCATCTTAGATGAGTAACTGGCCGCCAGATGAGCTAGCCTGCAACTCTAAGCCAAACCAGCATTTTAAACATGAGAATTGGCAGTTTCCAAGTACAGCAAAGGCAAAGGTATTTGTGCCTGTGTTTTGATTATCTGGTGTAACAACTACAATGTCCTGCAGTGTGTGTTCTCAGCAGAACTACTTGTATGGTCAGAGTTTGCTCCTGTTTAGGTACATTGCCAAATCAAAGCATCTACTTCTTTCTCTCCTGTCCAGTCTAGATATTTATATTGCAGCATTGCTTGCAGTAGAAATCTCTTTAGAATGTCTTTTCAGTGGAATTTTTAACTTGAAATGGCTTTTTAAATGAAGACTGTAATGTTAGCCAAAATGGAAATTTCCTTGGTAAAAATATCTGGGTTTAATTACATCTTCATGTCTTCCATTAGGAAAACTGAGAACTAAAAAATCTTCCTGTATCTGGCAACCTAAACTTAAACAAACTGGCTAGTTGTCATCTGACTGGCTGAATTTTTGGTTTTTTGATTGTAGAAAACTGGAAAACAGTTTGTGGAGGGGTTCAGTTTTGCGGTGAAAGTTTGAAAAATTCTGTGGAAGACTGTAAAAGAATTAAAATATTTGTATTTAGCAAGTATGTTTTTTGGATAAAAATGACCTGAACTTCCAAATGTGTTCTGAAAGCGATCACTTACTTTGTTCTATTGAAACACATTAGTTCATACTTGCACTAATTTTAGGTATCTAATTCAGAAGGCTGGCTCCTAGGCTGTCTGTGTAATCCAGAGAGAAAACCTGCTACACAGCATGATTCTGGACATGTAAATCAGGCTCTTGCTCTCAATTTCCTCTTGGAGGAACCTCTCTCTGTCTCTTGACCATATGGTATGCCCAGGGAGACCAGCTTCGAAGTTTTATGCTTTAAGATATCCTATGTTGGTATCACCCTCTGACCAAAACCGGATTAGATAAGGGATATAACTAAGGCGTTTTCTGGGACCATTGTGGTATGTGAGATTAGCTGCATGTATTTGTTAACATAAGTAGGTTGGATAAAATTGCTCTGTGTGTGCACCATGTGTGTGTTTTTCTGTGTGTGAGAGAAAGAAAAGGAAAGATTGCGTGAATAGTTAAATGACGTTTCCAAAAATATTCCCTCCCCAGGAATGTGTGTCTGCTGGCTGTCTTTCCCTACCCATCCTCTTGAATTCTCTATCATTTCTGGCATTTTTGTGTCTCAGAAGGCATCCTCCTCTCAAAGCATCATCATTCCTCCCTTAACCTCTCTTCCTTTCGTCTTAGAACCCCATGCTTCTCTTGGCATAGTCAGAATCTCTCCTTCATGCTTTCATGTTTTTCTCCACTACCCCTCAAGCCCTCTTTCACTAGTTCCTGGCTCCCCTACTGCAGAAACAAAGCTCTATAAGGACCGAAAAGACCGCCTGTCTTCTAACTGAAGTGATTGCCTGGCTGTGGTCTGTTGCTGAGAGTAACCTGAGCCAATGCAAAGTGAAGAGTGACACTGACACCACTTAGTTGGTGTGGATGATAAAGAAGGTACTTTGCTATGGAAAGTCAAAATGGCTCCTTGGTATCCTTTACTAACTCATAGCTATCCCCAATTATCTTCCTAGAAGACTCTACCAGCCACTTGCTTAGCTGATGAAATCTGATCTCCTGAGATCTATTATTCCTTTTCTGCTGCTCTCATGTTTCCTTTTTCTTAGAATACTGAACTCCGTCACTTCATTCAAATTATTGCTCAGTTTGTCATTCGCCAATCAATTGGAATTGGACAAAAGGCATAGTCAAGCCTTAGCATCTTCCTCCACCTAAAACAAAAAGCTGCACTTAGCATGTTGTAGGCACTTGTCCCACTGAACTGTTTGTCCAAGAGATGCCCATGTACCGTCAGATATTCTCTTTGGATCCTTCTGATATTTGCTCAAGAAAAAACTCATTTGTCCCCCTGTCCCTTTTTAAGTGGTCTTTAGTAACTTTCTAACGTGATATTGGTGCCAATTTTTTCATCTCTATTTTTAAACCGATGTTCAACAAGCCGTCTTTTCCCTTATTTGAGACTCATTGATCTGCTAGAGGACAGATGAACCTCCATGTTTACTCCTGCCTTTCCTTCCTGTAATGATGCTCTGGTCCAGAAATTTGTCCTACGAGTGAGGCATGTACGTGTTAGGCCTTTAAGAGATGGTCACTACACTGGGTAGTCTAAATCTGGCTCTACATCTTGTCCCTGTCCATTGGCCTCACTGGATTGGCACAAACACAGCTGAAACTGATGTTTGGACAAATGAATCTCTAAAACTTTTCTCTCTTTCTCTTTTTTTTTTTTTTTTTTATTTGTTTTGTAACCAACAATAATACAAGGATAACATATTCCACCAAATTTTCTGCAATAAATAGTAACTTATACCAGTCCTATGCTACTTCTCATTTAAACTGATTCCTAACTTGGGAGAAAATGGTTTCTTTTGCTTCTGGTTAAATAAGTTCTTGGATGCTTAAAAATGAAATCTGATTCCTAATTGAAATGGTTTACTTCCATTGTGAATTTGCCAGTTTGTTATTGCAGAGTTGCACATGATTGCCAGTCTCTGGCAGTGCTGTAGATAGTGAGGGTGGGGGAAAATCACTGAATTATTTAATTTGAGGATAATAGTCCTGCAAATGAGTGTCACAGGCCTTGAAAAAGGCAAGGGGAGCTCAGCCTACTCCACTAGATTGAAACTACCTCCTGCTCAGGGTTATAGACTTGGGCCAAGTAATCTTTCTATTGCCTAATTAAGAAATCAGGTGATTTTCACATATTTTTCTCTGTTAAACAATTAGAGCAAGAGTGAAAACATGCCTACAGACCATGTCTGGGTAGGCATTTTGTCACATCTCTCTTTCTGTGGGATGATTTTTGACCTCTTTTCCATTCATACACTGCTTGTAAACAATGTTGTTTTTTTAATATACTTTCATTGTGCCAATTCTGGGGCAGATTTATGGGGGCTCAGGGACTCTTTCACTCCTTTTTCATCCTTTCTATTTGTTCGCCAGTCTTCCAGATTCTTGGAGGCAGAGTGAGAGAATATAGCACCTTATGTTCTGCATTGAGGTTGTATTTAAGTCCTGCTCAGAAACATTTCAAAGTATCCCGAATCTTGGGATTACACTTGCTGCATTTACTGTATGCTTTTTCTATTAGCTATAACTACTGTTATATATAATTAAGCAAATTCTTATCAATTCTGTCCCAAACAGGTCATTGACACTTTTCTTCTGGACTGCACCACCAGGCCAAATAACCTGTGTGCTGCTGACCCTCTTCCCTGTTTGAATCAGGGCTAAGGAACAGGAAAGTGAGGAAGGGGTTTGCTGACAGCACTTTTACAGCCCAGGGGAAAGACTGTTTTTGGCATAGAGGTGCTCCCAGAGTGGTAGGAAACTTTAGACCCTTCACAACTTTTCCTTTGTGGGAGATGTGAAGAGAGGCCTTCCCAGGTGTGTGAAATGTGAGGACTGTGGATGGATCCACCTGGGAAAAAGAGAGAAATGTAGGAAAATGGCAGCATGCAGATATACTCTATCTACCTGAAGTCGGAGTTTGGTAACTGCAGATGTCAAAAAGGAACCTCATGGCTACAGATAACCCCTGCTCCATGTGAGAGCTAAGATGAAAGAAAAATTTGGAGTAAGGAGGCAAGCACTCGCAAGTCATGAGCTCAGAGCGAGGGTGAAAGTTCAGACTTAGCTCTGTGTCCTACTTAGGAGCTTCCAAGTGTAGTCTAACTTGGTACTTCTTGTTCCCCCCCAAGTGCCTAATGTGCTCTGAATGGAAATTTCAGGTCATAACACTTAAACGCGGAGGCATTACACAACTGTGCCTCCTGGATGCAGCCCCAGCAGCTGCCCTGGCAGGCTTTGGGCACGATGATGATTCTTATTGGTTTCTGTGTTGTGAGAGTGTCTAGAGATYCCAGTGTGCAAGGCGTTGTACAAACACCTCAGAGAAAAAAGTCCCTGGCTGAACGAGCACACAGCCCAAATAGTCAAGGCTGATAGAATGTTGCTCGGGACATGGAGGTGTGGGGAGAGGTAATGATTTTCCCAGCTCTGCAGTTTTATAGCAATGGTGGGGGTGGAGTGCCATTCTCCGTGTTTCACGAGGGCCTGCTATCTGTGCTGAATGGTAGGAGTGTTCCTGCTCTACCAGCCTTTAGAGTAGCATTAGCCGGGAGAAAACCCTGCAACAGGAGAGTTTCTTCTTCCCCCATCCTTCTGCATGCTCACCATGGACCTAGTTCAGCGTAACCTGTTTAATACATGGGGAATTCAGCTTCCTGAAAAGATGGGAGCAGGAGTGATGTATAATACTGTAAATGCAGTTCCTCACTTGGCTGTGCAGACCTTATCATGCAGTGTCCTGTGGTCAACCTGTGTATTCAGGCTGACATTGTAAACTGTGGGAATATTTCTACAATCAACAACAGTTTTACTGTATGTTAAAAGTTTTATTTTTATTCATAGTTTGCTGATACCCATAAGGCTCTTTTCTCTGTAGTAGAGTGTAGCTCATGAACAATTCTGCTTTGGGCTATAGGACATCAAAGTTACTCTTTTTGCTACTTCTCTCCCAGAAACCATGATCTATGAAGTAGACTCCCCTGAAATAGAGTTGCCTTCAGGGCAGTACACATTCATTATAACATGCTGGAACATAAAAGAACAAAATAAATATTATTTGATTATAAAATATATTTATTTTTCCTAGCTTAATTTTAAAATGGAACAAAATAATGGTCAAATCCAAATGTTCTAAGAACCACTTGTTTCAAAGCACATAACCCTCCAGCTTGCTCACTCTTAATCCAATTTAGATCACTTTGTTATCTATTCTGGAGCAAAGACTTCAAATTCAGAAATTTTCCTTTGATTTCATTGGACTTTGGGCTGGGATATAGGGAGCAGACCCTGTAGAGGCCAAAACAAGTGGCAGAACACCAGCACTGTCACAGGGGTCAGAGGGTACCTTAATGAACACTTAACCTTAACTCTTTAGGTACTTCTAATCTCCAAATTCGTGGGGACAATCAGGATTCATACCGTGCTATGAGAATGACCTCTACAGCATGATATGTATTGGCTGAACAGAGGCTAACATGTCTGATAGATGTTTCTGAAGAAAGAAAGGAATATTATTGGGACAGACTTGAGCAATTTTGATCTGCTCTGCCATTCTTAAATGCAGCCTTGATTCATGTCTGAGTGCATCTTGACAATGCTGTACTCAGAGTGGGCCTAAGACTTGTGTGCAGGCATAGCATGATGATTAGTTGAATATTTTGGGGATGCTGCAGCAGCATATGGCATGCACCCCAGCAGCATATTTTGAGTTTTTCTGAGTTTATTTGGATTCTTAAATGAGATTATTGGAAAGAAAATTCACATAAAAATATCACAGAAACATCTGGAAAGAGACTGCTAGATGAGAAAAGAGCCACATCCCTAATGACAATGGATTTTACTGCTGCCCAGCTCGTAACTTCAGACTATGATATGAGCCATAAGTATTTTCCAAAGGGCTAAATTTATTTGTAATTCTCACTGGGGTTTGCCTAGCTAGCCTTTTACAACAGCTGTGTGAATGAATGTTGGCCACCTGCTGCACGTATTGCCACCATGTTGTTGAGCTTCTGCTGCCAATGCAATGAATGACAGAGCCTCACTGCTGCTTCTTCTGAGGGTCTCCTGAAGGATCAGCGGTTGCAGCAGATGGTGGCAATTTTGCCATCGCCTTCAGGAGGAGCAGATTTGGGCCTCTGAATTGCACCTTTTTATATATAGTATCCAGTGCTATTTTGCCTGGCAAACATTCAGAGCAAGTGTGGTTTCATGTGGCTCCTCCTTCTGTGTCACAGGACAGGGCTCTTCGTGTGCATGTGAATATCTCCCAGATGTTGTACATTGGACAAATTTAGCACTCGAGATGGGATGTGGCATCATAGCACGTAGACAGGATTTTCCTAGAGGGAATGGAGAAGCTTGTATTATACTTGAAAGAGTAGGTTGCTATGCAATCCGCTTCACTTGGTTTTGTGCTGTGAGAACTATTTCTTTTTGAGTGACCTCCAGAGTGGTCACGACAGCCAGGCAGGAGTACACAACGTCTAAATTTGGCAGAGTCCTTGAAAATGTATCCCATTTGTTTGACAGATGTCCACTGAGATGGGAAAGAACTTTCCTCTGCCCCTTAGGTTGGCTGGGAACTTCAGCAAGTCTCTTCCAAGGGAATCCTGATATCATTCTCCAGTGCTGAAGCCAGGTAGTTTTATTTCAGTTCTCTGTTGAGAACTTGAGCAATTTCTTCAGGGGCTCAAGCAATGCATTCATATCTTCAWCATTTGCTGTTATATTTTTAATGTRTATCCTTGAGATCTAATTTGGAGATCCTATCGTAATAACCTACTGAAGTTGTTGCTTTGAAGTTGCACCTGGCATTTCTGAGTCATCAAAGTAGTCAGGGCTCAAGTTGGGAAAGAGCTGGAATGTACATCTCATTAGCTTAACACAAATGCTTTTTTGTATGGTGTGAAGGAGGATGGGGAGGAGACAGCAGAGGGAAATGCCTTTGATTGCATGGAGGTAACCAACAGTGGAATCTGACTCCTTGCTGGTATATGGGTTTTGCTTTTTCATCTCAGTAGCATAATCTGCAAGCATCTTTGGCCGCTTCATTTCCACTCTGTTGGCTTTGCATGGAGGCAGGCTTTGCCCAGTAAAACCTGCAAGGAGTTTAAGCCTTTTCCAGCTTGTCCCTGACTTTGTGTGCATCCATACCTTTGGGTATAGGCCAACCCAGCAGCAAATGGGACACTACTTCATTGAAGCCACTAGTTATTTCTATATTAGTAAAATAAAGACTATAAGGGCCTGAGCCCAGGCACTGCAACTTGATTTTCCCTACTGTTTAATTATTAAGTTAACAATTTAATAGTTCCTGGGGTGTTGGTGGCACGAGGCAGCCAGCTCCCTCAGTGCAAGGACCATTCCCAACAGGCAGTTTGAATGCATCCACCCTGATTTGTAGGCTAAGAGAGTTTAATAGCACAAGTTTGGCCAGTCTGTGCCAGTTGACCTCAGGGTCAGTGCGTGGGCCTTGCCACTGTGCAGTCTACTAGTACAGGTGTAGCCAGTGATGCAGGGTCTGTTTCTGTACGTGAGATCATGATAGTGAGCGGGTCAGTTACTGTCATGATGAGCTTTTTTCAAGCTCTTTTCATGACTGTATCCTCCATCACAAAAGGACTGTCTACCACTCCCTTCAACTGACCTGCTCATCTGGCGGTGTGGAAAACCAGGGCTGGTGGTTGCTTCTGTGTAAGATCTCTTTCTGTCCCAGGAAAGCAGGAGCATGCCAATTCTACTAGCATATGACTTGTCAGTTCAAAAGCACTTCTTTCCCCAACAATATATATGGAGTTTTCTGTAGACTAGCCAGTTGCCTGCAGGGTTGCAGCGATGCTGCCCTGCCTTGGGTTATGCTTCTGCTCTCACTGAAATCAGCAGTGATTTCAGCAGTTCAGGACTGACCACAAACTACAGCATTTCTGGGATCCTTCAAGATGAAAGGCACTCCACGTGGGTAAGTTATCATTATTTGTTATTATCCTCTCACTGATCCACTTTGGAAGACAGATGTGCATTCTTTCCCTGCCCTGAGAACTGATGAAACATGAAAATCACTTCTTAGATAAAAAAGCCCACAAAGTCAACACAATACATTGTGAGTTATTTGGTTTCTAATCTCTGAAAATGAGCCAGGTCAAACAGACACAGCTTCTCTGATAAATTGTTATTCTTAGAGATTTCATCCTTCCATGGAAAAGTACTGAGCTGGCTCTCTGATCTCCTCTTACACTGTCATCAGCATACAACAGCGGGCCAGTGGAAAATTGGAGAAAACCAGCTGCATGTAGAGTGTTAAGGGCATTATTTTTAGATGCTTCATTTCTTTCTGACTACACACACTTCCCTGTGGAAAACAAGGCTGTCTATCCTAGTGACTTACTGGCAGCTGCTGCATTATGCACGGTGAAGCTGCTCCTTAGACATGGGATGCTAAACAAAATAAATAGGAGGAAAACAGACCTATAAATTTGTGTAGTGCACAACAGGAGAGATGAGGGAGATTTGAGAGCATGGAAGACACTGGAAAGCGTGCAAGATCTCCCTTCAATAGAGGTAAGAATTTGAGGGGTGTAACTCCCGTTGAATCTCCCTCTTCCTCTGACTGGGGAGTTTGCTTTCTTATTTCCACTACCCATTGTGACATTTAACAACTATCAAAGCTGAATGCCAGCTTTCCTTGCAAATACCGATCTCCTGTCACAACAGGGCTGCTAAAGAGAGGAATTCCCAGTCCAGATCTGCTGAGAACTATGATAGTAACTAAATGCGTGATGACTCCATTGCAGGCTGTAGTTTGAAACACATGCACACATGGATTGCTCCACTGCCTCCTGCTGACAGCCTGCCCATTATCTCTTAAGGGTGATTTGCCAGTTAAGCTGGATGCAGATAGATACGCAATCTATCAGTGTTCTGAAAAGGCTCAGTCCTCCCCTTTCTTCCGGCCCTGCAAGGTCTCACCTGAGTGGGAGAAGGAGGCATCTTTGGGAGTGAAGCAAAACTTGCACCTCTAAGTGTTAGATCATCCTCTGTATAGTGAGAGCAACACCTCATATGAAGAAAGGACAAATGTGAAATGCATGGGAGGAGGACAGCCGGAAGAATCTCTCCCCCACTTAGAATCTCTGTCTTAACCACTCACACTAGTCATTCCAGTTATAAACCTTTCCTCGTCCAGATTCCTTAAGGGAAATGGGAAAGAAGAGTGTAGTAGGGACTGCACAAGCACGTGGCTGTGGTGGCTGCATGTCTGGGTTTGCGTGGCATCACGTAGTTTCTGGATGTGAGTAAAAGAAGCTTTAGTTGAATTTCACTTGTGCCAGTGTTTCACATTTGGGATGCAGATGGATACAGCTAAGATAGCTTGTCAGCGGCCTATTGTTTGTTGCAGTGCCTGGGAAATGTTTGGTATAAGGCAACGTGTTYGCCCTGCCCCAGAAACTGTTACTGTCGTAGAGAAAAATGTTACATTTTTGCCTGACTTTAAAAAAAGCTAACAGTGTATTAAACCTCTCTGTTTGTCCAAACAGTCCTTCCTCATAGCATTTGGGGCACTTCAGCTACTTCTAAATTGTTGGCATTTGCAGCACGTCTTACCTCTGAGCACACAACTTTGTAAGCATCCTGACAACTAGTGGGGGTGACACCTGGATGTGCTCCAACCTCTCTTGCTACCCGGGGAGACTGTTTTGATGCCAAACTAGTGAAGAACCCATCCTGCCAGAGCAGGGTGATGCCTGTTACTGAAAATTAATTATTCTGTCTTGTGACACCTTGGATGCATGCACATGTATAGCATAGGTAGGTCTCCTGCATTGTCCAAAGTTCAGACCTACACATCTTTTACTTGCTTTTGCCGATCTTGAACCATGTTAGGAGGTATTTCCTGGGTCAAGTAGCCACTTCAGATTGATGTTTTTGGGGAAGACTTACCTAGATTAGTTCAATCATTTCCAAGAATAAGGATATTGAAAATTGTTGTTTTGTCCACACTGCACTAAAGAAAAATAAAATTCTTTCAGTGGTTTTGCTGAGAAGCTTTGGTGTTTCCATGCTTGTGATTTTGCAATGGGATGCCATAGTGTCAGGGGCATGCCTTTTGCTATTTTTCCAAGATAAATTGCCTCTATTTGGCCTGCTTAGCAACTCTTGAAATTTGACAGGCATATGTAGTCAGTAGAGAGATTTAGAAAACTTGGCATTCAGGCATGCTTCAGACCACAACTTCAGAAACTAAGCAGAAGTTTATAGGTGGCTGCTTGGGAATGCTGTAGTGCAGGCACAGAGGCTGAGAGCAGAAAGACTGTTTTGTGTGATCTTAGTGCTCCAGAAAGCATGCCAGAAAGCAAGATGGAGGATTTTTTCTGGATTACTACAAAGGGAATATAAGGGGTAGTACAAGTGGCTGAAAAGGAAGAGACAAAGATTTGATCAGTAGAGCCCAGAAAGTAATGGAGATGTGTTTTCACAAAGTATGTACAGACTACAACTGGCTACAACTATCAGACTTAGCATGGGAGATGGTGAGGGTTAAAGATGAGGAGGCAACTTCAGTTTAATCCCTGTTGCTTTATATAAGCATTGCTGGTACCACCTGTATTTACATGGGCTGTTTGGGCATACCCACCTCCTCCAGGACTCAGCCTCCGGGATCAACCGCAGTCATGCACAGACCGAGACTGGTGTTGGCTGCAGCTTTGCTCRGAGAGTTGTTGAAATGGGGAGATGTGTTGTCAGTGATGCAARGGGTACAAAGCAAAGTAAAAACAGTCTGGGTCTGGGCAGATGAACATTGGCTTGGCAATACGGATTCTCTCCCTGCCTCCTGGAGGAAGTGGCCAAGATTGACAGTGATGTAGTTTTCGGCTGGAGAAAAGTAACACTGGAGGAGTTCTATGCTACCTGGGGTGAAAGGCCCGTGGTGCTTATGCTCTCAGTGACAGAAGCCAGCACCACCCTCCCCCGGTTCCTGCCTCCCAGTGTTGTACGAGAGGCCCATGCTATGCTCAGCTCCCCTCTCCAGCCTGCAGGAGGAGGGATAGACAGAGCCCGAGTGCTTCAGGGAGGGAAGTCTCACCATATTGGGCAGGCTTGACCAAAACACACTGGGAGCAGAGTCTGTAGTTTAGTCATCCTGCAGTTACTCRTTTGACACTCCAGGTCATGCTGGGCAAACTAGGTCTTGTGGAAGCAACAAGCCATAGGGACACCAGGTCCTATGCATGCGTGGATAAGCACAAATATTTCTAGTGTTTGTTTCCTGTCTGTTTCCCTCCTGTATAGATGTCCTTTCACTCCTGATCACTTTCTAATGTGAACATGGGTCTGGACTGGAAGTCTTGTGAGTACATGGAAAGGTCACCCACTATTCATCCCTCAGTGACTGAATAGCGACCTGGGAGCTATTCCCAAACCAGTCAAAAGCCTTCTTCCTCGATGGTYCTGACCAAATAAACCCTGTGGTCATCATCTTGTGTTTGGAGAGGACAAAAACCCCATATGAATCCCTGGGGAAAAAAATTTATTTGTTTAGACATTCTATCCATGTCCTAGTATCCTAGATAGCAGTGTTTTGACTAACTGGGAAGGTTCTAGAGCTCTCCACCTCAGAAGAGGACTCAAAAGTGCCAATGTAGAACAAATCAGTTAACTTAGAGAAGTTGAGGGATAGAGGAGATATTGGTTTTGTTTTCGATCTTACAGGGGCCAATGAGATTAAGCCTGAACAATGTTTTTGCTGTTCTATCTTTGCAATAAACTCTGGAAACTGCTCCTGCTGATAAAATACCTGGAAACTGCTTTGTTGTTGAAGTACTTCAGAGCCTTCTTTTCATTATTTACAGCTTTGAAAGTGCAATGTGGGCAGCTGAGAAGCTGAGAAAGATCAGGGAGGCCTGCGTGCCTCAAGGTTATTCTGATTTGTTTAGTTCCCTGTTTTATACACACTGGGGACTGATAACATTTCCCTTCCCTTTTTGATTATTTTCTATTCCTTCATCAAATCTCAGGAGCCTCTACCATTGTGTCCTAAGGGCAGCCTCCTGCCAAGAGTCTGTTTATTGTGCTTGTTTACAGGCCTAGTGTCTGCTTAATGTGTCTAAGGCCTGATTTATACTTCCAACTAATGTAAATTTACACCCCAATCTTGTTTAATCTCCTCCTGCCAGGCTCACACACTTGACTGCATATTCACAGAACAGATTTCTCCCTATTTGATCACATTAGGCTCTCCAAATTCAGATCTCTGCCCTATTCAACACCTTCTAACTGGAGATCCAGAGAGCTGGTTGGATAGGTAGGTGCCAAATTACTTGATGCCATGATTTGGAAACGGTTTTGTTTATAATTCTGGGTTTGTRCAACAGCATGTTGAGTATAAGCTCTCATATGAAGTCTCTGCTAATCAGCAGAGGCAGCAATGTGATTTAGCATACTTTGAGGAGCAATAGAGGGCATTATACATGTGAAAAAGCAATGGGCTGTGTCTTCACAGGAGATAATATAACTCGGGATTATTACTAACTGTATCTAAGTACTTCTTTCCGTACTGTGCTGTTCTGAGGCTGACTGCTTTGCCCAAACAATACAGACAGAGCTGCCATTACAGTATTTACGCCTCATTTCTCAAGGTGAACTGGGAAGAACAGGCAATAATAATGCTTCTTTATAGTGAATTGCCTCTGCAGATCCTCACTCTTGGGAACATGCCTCAGCACAGTCTATAGAACATCTCTGGCACATCACGGGATTGCTTCTTACATATTTATAAAGCACTTAGATATCTTTCAAGCAAAGGCGTGAGGTGTACATTGTGTTATTTTTAAAATGTGGTGAATACGCTTCTCCTAGCACTTCGCACTGCTTATTCTAGGGCTTCAGAGTCCACACACTCAAAGCAGGCAATAGCAGGCAGTAACAAGCAGTGCTCAGAAGCTTTGAAAACCAGTCAGGTAGAGCAGAGCACTGGCCATGCACGTGCATAGGCCCCCACATATGTGTACATTGGCRAAGTGCTTCCAGGGTCGCTCACCTCTGCTATTTGCAGAGTTATCACCTGAAAGGAAGTCTCTGGCTATTTCTCTTCCTTCCTTCCTTCACATTATTTGGAAAATGCTGTCTCAGTCATTGGGAAAGTGCTGGTAATGAATGGCTTCCTCTGAGCACAAGTGGTGTCAGTATCTGGGGCAATGGTACCACTCATAAAGGCAGGTTGGGGAGCGGAGGTGAGCCTTTGGTTCCTCTAACTGTTGGGCTGTGGGAGACCCGATCCAAGGGCTGCCTCTGCCTGGCTAATGAGCGGATTGAACCAGATGTCCCCCTCTTCGGCCATATGATAACCCCAGGCATCCTGACTGCTCTACACTCTGTGTTGAAATATGAAGCAGGTCTGTGGTCCTACCTCGAGGATGAGGTCTCCCACCCACTTCTGTGCTACTGAGTCCTGTCCCAGGGAATACGTTACATGCAGCAGAACAGCTTCAAGAGCAAGTGAGATGTTGCCCAACAGGGGTTCGAGCTGATCTCTGCCAAGGCTTCCCTTTTTCTGACCCTGCTGACACTTTTCATTCTAGGTGAGCCCTCACATACATGTGACCACCAATGAGCTACTGAAAAGAGCTGATCTGACTGAAAAATTAACCTGGAGATGAGATCACATGCAGATCTGAGTTCAGGCAGTTCCCTGAACTCTCTGCTTGGTTGTTAGTGCTGACAGAAGAGGTTGGGAAATTGAGACTCTGTAGGGAAAAGAGACGACTTGGGCTGCTGGCATTTAGATCATATTGCTAAATTTCTTATATTGAATTTGTAGTGGCACATGAGGCCAGGTTTTAGTCTGATAGTTCAAGTGTCATGCTCTAACTTTTCTATCATGGAAGCTAAACATGAATGTCTAAATTGAGCAAACTGGTGCTTGGTACCCCCACCTCGAGTAAGATTTAAAAAAAAAAAAATTAATAACCAAGCAACATCTGATATGATGATCTGAACTGCTGATTTTTGCAAAGAGCTCACTATGCCTTGTGGTATAGGTTTTTTTTTTTAGAAATATGGCCCATAGCGTAACAACATAGAAAAAAAGGTTTTATATGTATGTGTATATGCATATGTGTGTGTATATATAAATATGTGTGTAATATATATATGCATATATACAGATACATAAACTTAAAAGTGGCATGGCTATTACAGTTGTAAGTCACTTGCTAGATAGATTTACCCTATATTTATAGTGATAGTGTTACATGTACTTTCAGGTTTTAGTGATGATAGGAGACAAATTAAAACCACAGTTGCTTAGAAAATAATTTCCAAGCATTTTGGGGCACATATTGATGGTATGTTGCTTGATTTAACTTGGTTAGGCATCACAGATCTCTAGGTGTTTTCCTTGACTCAACCTCTCTTTGCCACTGCAGAGCACCGCTGCAAAACCCAAGCTTAGCCTGGTTCTAGGCAGCTGATGGGAGAGCTAAATGCTCACTAGCATTTTGCCATTGACAAATTTTTTTGGATCTGTTGGTCTCCGAGTTCAGTGTTGGTGCTCTCTACTGTTTTTTTGTTGCGTTCTGTGTTCCAATCTAGGAGGGGGTTTTGCAGAATGTTTATGTCCCAGAGGATGAGATTTCATTTTGAACTCAATTAGGACTAAAGGGCTGCTTCAGCACAGTCCTCAATAAACTCTTGTTTGACTAGCAGAAGTCTCTGCTTGCTCTGAGCCAAAGGGCTGACATAGGAGTTGTGTCAGTAGAGGACTGACAAGGCACAGCGGGAGCTGAAGAGGGAAAAATTCAATCAGGGCAATGCTGAGGAAGAAGAAGGTTTTGAGCAGAGTGAGGCAATGAGTGCAGCCATTCACTCACTACATGGGCATGTATTTGGCTCAGGTGACGAACTGAAAACTTTCTAGGCGTTTTCTCCACCTCAAGGAGGAGTAGAAAGTCCCTCTCCTTTTCAGGCTTTCCAATGGAAAGGGCTCCAGGATGCAGGGCTGGTCAGCTCAGCCCAGACCCAGGCTGACATCTCCTCCTGGCACTGCTCCATGCTAAGGGGACAGATCATCTTGAGCCACTGCTGGCGTTGCAGTAGCTACACCAGGCTCCTTCCCCCAGAGGAGAAACACACTTGGAGAGAGAAATCTGCACACAGGTCCTTCGTTTTGTAAAGGGCCTCTCCTGCCCCTTTAGCTGACCAGTGTCCTCAGGCACAGGGCTCCTGAGCAACCTGATCTAGTTGAAGATGTCCTTGCTCATTGCAGGAGGGGTTGGACTAGATGATCTTTGAAGGTCCCTTCCAACTCAAACTATTCTATGATTCCTCTGAGGCTGAGGTGCTGGCAATGCAAGTGGTGTGGGTGTGGGCGTGCAGAGCCTACCTGCAAGAGGCGAAGAGGCATGTTGTGCACTCCCATTTGGGCTTGCACTGGCAGAGGCACAGACTTGCATTTGACCACGTGCCTGATGTGAAGCTGCTGTACCAAACAGATGCTGAATTGCCAAGAACAAAGCAGTATCATCTCTTCCCTCTGTGCAGGACTTACTCACAAAGAAGGTCATGTGGGGGACCATACTTGTGCCTTGAAAGAGGCATGTGAGGCACTGAAGAAGGCCAATTGATTTGCCTTGTTAACGGGAAGCTAAGATGTTGGAGATATCACAGTTTTAGGTATTTACATAAGTAAAAAAAATCTGAAAACAGAGAGGACCCTATGGTTTAACCAGAAGAGAAGCAAATTCAGTCTAGAAATAAGATGCTTGTTTCATCCAGTGACACTAGTGCTTTAGTTTCAAGATCATTTTATACTAGCAGAAACCAGTGAGTGAAACAGCCTTGCCCTTTCACTGCTTCAATGCTTACTTCAATTCCCACACCACCCCTCTCTTGGACACATTAGCACAAGTGTTTTCAAGGCCAGAGGGAGAACTGGATTGGGAACCGGTCCAAGTTAGTCACCCTCTCAAAAAGGAAAGGTTTGTTTTAACCCAGATCAGCATCTGGGTTAATCTGAGGAATCAGATTTGATTCCTCATGGCATCTCAAACGCATAGGATAATGGGAGGAAGTGAGCAGCATGGGACAAGATTGAGCAGCTGGGGGCAAGAGCCCTTTTTGGGGTTCTGTTTTGGCTGATGGTTGATGGTGAAACAATGGCCTAATCCCATCCCAATTCCATCACTTGTCTTGAAACCAAAATAAAATCTCTAAGAAGTATGTTCTAGCTCAACCAGGTGGACCAATTCTGTGAGAATCACTGTTTCTGTGGTAACTGGTGACAAGCCTCATGCTGCTTTCAAAGAGGTGCCATTCCCAGTGGGTTCATACGTGATTCATGCAGAATGCGTGCAGAAAACCGCAGCTGACTGGTGACAGATTACACCTCATCCCATGGAATAGGCCTGCAATGGAGAGATCGCTTCTTCCTGTGATGGGTAGAGAAAGACACTCTGGTTTGAGACATTTAAAATGATCCAAGGTGGAGTGCTTGAGAATTTACCATCTTCTGCCAAGCAGGGTGTAACAGGGCTCTACCAGTCCACATTTCTGTGTTAGTCTGATATATTAATTTGTAGATAAATGGAAATTGTCATCTCATCTGGCTTTTGCCTTCTTTTTTCATTGGGTTACTTTTTCAGGAACAGAGGTGAATATTGCTTACAAAACAAAGTCAAGCCCTTTAAATAAAAAAACCAAAATGTGGTCTTCTGCAAACTAAGAGTTTCTGAATAATACTTTTATGCTCAATAACAATGATATAAGAGGATTTTAAGAAGTTGGGAAATCAACATTTTCTACGCTTACTTATTCTTTTAGATGAAGTCAATTGTAAAAAAAAGTGCTTGGGTAATGAATGGTAAGTTATTAATGACTTTTTTGAAGAAGAAATAACAATGTGCCTTCTGTGAATATTAAGTAAAAGTAACCTTAGGGGGATGGGTTGGGCAGTGTGAGTCATACGCAGGTTTTGAATTATTGATGTTCTACAACTGTCAGCCCTTACAAGCTTGCTCTGTGTATCTTAGTCCCTTCAAGGCAGGTGGAATAAGTTTCTGCAGATCCATATATGTTTTCACAATGAGATACTATGGCAGCACACAGAGGAATTTGTAGTCGTGCTGATTTTTGAACTACCTCTCTGCAGAGTGCAGCCTCTCTTGCAAAAGAGTATGTAGCCATGCTTTTCCCAGGGGCTATTCAGGCACACTTTGTGTGCTCCAGCCCAGTACATTTCCATGAGCTACTTCCCATATGTGCCTATTTTGAATACACTGTGATTGCTTTAGGAGTGCGGTTTCATTAGTTGTTTCTCAGAGCTGTGTTTGATGAAGGTAATGCTGATGGTTAACAAGTCTCTGCCCCATAACGTATCAGTACCTTCAATCTAAGAAACCAGAAAGTGTGAAGATTGGGACATAAAGCATTCAAAACTTATGAAGAAGAATTATTAAACTGCTTGTATGCTGTCCATGCCAGCTGCTTGCGTGTATGCAGTGTGATGTGGTTTCCAGTTACACGCTCATGTGCTCTATTTTCTGTGACACGATGGCCCCTTTAGCACCGGATGGTGCTCATTGACTGGGTAGCAATTCATTATTACCGGTTCATTCTCAGCATTCAGCGTGTGGCCGCAGGCCTTATTTATTGCAAACCATCTAAATTCTGCACAGACTCCACTCTAATTGATTTCCTCAGCTCCACTTTGATTTAATTTATGCCACTATACAATATGCAAGCACTAGAGATAAAATTCACCCTTATGCCATGAGTGGAAGGGCTTATGCTCTGTTGAAGGCTTCCCTGCAAGCTCTCCAAAGAGAGGTTGAGGGGTTATTACAGTGGTCAATAGTCCTTGGACTACTGGGGAACTTCATGCCTGTGTTTTATGGATAGCAGTAATAGGCAGGCACTACTAGGGTTTGACTATCATTAGGAGAATCAGCAGGATGACTGTACCAGAGTGACAGAGGAAGTTGTGTTGACGTCCTGGCCTGCCTTTTAGAGGAAGCTCAGGGAAGCATCCCCAGGCTGGGGGCTTTCAGGTCTTATCAAAAGACCTCTGCATAGACATACTATGCATGTTTGCATGACTCCCTGTGCCTATAGTTATAACCACAATGCATAAGTCATAGGCACATGGAGAACCAGAGTCAATGGCTGTTCCTGATGGAAAGGTGTGACAGTAGACTTGGMAGCTGTGGGAAAAGGGGACATGTGTCACAACTTCAACACTGGCTGGGGGTAGGACAGAAAATATCTTGCCTGTATGCTCTCTTCTTTTAAAAGACATATTGGATGTTTTCTTGCTGGTGCCGCTTGAAGCACAGTGGTGGCAGAGGTCCTGGTGAGTGTTTTGGCCCCTTAGTCAGTGGTCAGAAATGCTCCAATTCCTTCCATTGCATGTTAAAACCTACAGCAGAGACAATCCTGCTGCTGCAAGGCCGTGTGCAGGACACCAGCTTCAGGGCACGCAGCCAAGGAGGGGTGGAGAGGGAAAGCAGAGGGAGTTGTTACCCTACTGTGCTTGTGTGCAGCAATGTATATCCATGAACAGCTAATAGGTGTGGTATCATTTAATCCTAACTGTCTTGATAGGCCTACATTCAGGATTTAGTATGAGGTGAGGAAATAATGTGTAATTACTATTAGAGACAGCTTACGATAAGAATAAAAGTAGTAATTTAGGATGGATGAATAGCTGTTGGAGGCAGTGTGTGTCAGCATAGAATTAAGTATGTTAAACAGAGGCTCAATGATCAAGAAATATTGGAGCTGCAGAGAGGAGATGGATGAGCTGGGCCAAAATATCAGAAGAAATTCTCTGCTACTCAGTTAGCCAATAAACATATTTTTTACCTTATTTAGAGTGGGACAAGATCATATGATCATATCCAATTATCATATCTAGGCTAAGATATTTTATATTATTAATGAAAATTAATTAAAATTATTGTTATCTGTTACTGCAAAAGACTAATCTTGTCAACTGTTGGGGCTTCCAAGGTTGTGCCTGGGAGCCAGCAGTTCAGGCAATCGGGGGGTTGGCAACTAGGTGGATAGCAGCTCTGACCACCCTGCCTGCCCGGGACAGGAGCCTGCTGGAGCTGCCTAGGGCTTTGGGGAGGCAGCAAGCAACTCTCTGCTACAGTTGCCCTCCTCCTCACATAGCCCCTCTCATCCCCTTTGCAGCAAATGGTGTAGCTGCTTGTGGGGCCCAGCCGGCATGGCCGGGGGCTGGCTGAGAGCAGGGAAGGACAGGGCTGAGCCCCAAGCGCTGGTGACATTCCCCACTGCAGTGAGCTTGGCTGTTCCCTACCAGCCTGGCTCCCTCTACTCTCCTGCCCAGCAGGGCAGAGAAATTTTGCCCAGAGGGCTGGGATCAGCCTGTAGGATTACAGGGAGAGGGAGAGAGACAGAATCTTGGTTTGGAGCAGTTCCTCTGCTCCTCTATGCTCATTCAGCATGAGCCATGGTGGTGCAGAGGTGTGGGGAGGAGCACTGCCATGCTCCTGTCGTGCCTCTGCATGCCCCACCAAGGCTTGGCTGTGTCCAGCAAGGCACCTCTGGACTTCCTCTGTGCCTGGCACAAGTGGTAAATGAAGTGCCAAATTGCTGTGTCCTGTGTGCAAAAGCACAGCAGGCAGAGAAGCTCTTCCCATCTCCTTTCCTCCTCAGCCAAGCTGCAAGCTATGGGGAAATAGAGTGGGGTCTTCCAAGGAAGGCCATCGTTTAAAGCGCCTTAGGAGACAACCTGAAAGGGGCCTGTGGTCAGCACTCCGTGGCTGATGGCAAGGGTGGAGACAGCTCCTAAAAGCCTGAACACTCAAGTACATATTGATAGTCTGCTCAAAATAGAGTGGCAGGGAGTTTATGACAGTCCTGCAGTCTCTTGGGAAACTCCGATGGAGCAAATGGCCCAATGCAAATAAAAACAGACAGGTCAGGAAGAAGCTTTTCAAGCATAAAATACCAGGGCCAGAAATATCAACTGAAAAATGTGCAGACTTTTTTTTTTTTTTTTAGTATGAAGTCTATACCAAATTATCCTTTCTGGTTGTAACTATTTCCTCAGCCCCCACACAGTAGTCTGTCTTCATTTGCTCCTATGTTTTGCTTAGATTCAAAGCTTTTATGGACTGAGATCTATCTATCTGCTTTGTGTTTATAAAGCTCCATATATGTCTTGGGAGTTGTTTGAACAATAATAGTAACTAAATAGCAGGTAGTATTGTCTGAGATGCTGCAAAATGTATACTTCAGAGTCCTGTAAGGTGCTTGATTAACTGTATATTTGATTTGGGAATGCAACTGTGTGTGAAATCAGATGACAAAAGTCCAGGTGAGCTCTCAAACTGGAAGTCAGCCATGTTGTGAAGATGTTTCCATTCTTATTAAGCCCCTGGTGCTGTCTGAAGGGCTAGTCTTTCCCAGACATCTGTGGTACAAGCCTGGAGTTTTCAGTAGAAGTACAGAAATAAAAGTACAGATGAAMGTCCCTGCTTTTTGCTGAGGTAAATGACAGTTGTCGATAAACTGGGTCAGCTGAAAAGTGTCTGGAGGTGGGATTCATGTTACTGAACTTTAGATCTCTGGGGGTAGGTGTATACATTAGAGCTGCATCCCTGAGGTCTTTCTTGCCCTAATTTAGATACCTGCTTGAGGTTGGAATGAATCATGCCCTGCAAAGCACCTCAGCTGGCTGACTATAAAGGCAGCCTAGCTCAGTGGTTGGTGACTGCATTGGGGGAAGCCTACATTTGGGGTAGATTAATCCTGACTTGGAGGTTTTTATGCACAACAACAAGTTGATGAGTATTGTGAAGGAAAAAATTTGTTTTCTTTTACCTTTCACAGCAGGATGAAGGGGATTGCACCTCTGGGAAGTGCCCAGAGTTGGATGCACTGGTTTTCCCTAGGATGCACTGGTTTTTCCTAGGATGCTTTTGCTTTTCTGGAGTTGGTGCTTCCGGAAAATGACACTAGGGAGAACTGCATAAGGTAAAACTTATCTTCCAGGCTTGTATATGGGAGTATCAGAAAACCTATCAGAGGGCATATCTTCATGGGCAGGTACAAGCTTAGCACACCTGGCCATGAAGCCATCCTGGAGCATACAGAAGACCTCAGGTCTGTCTATACAAGTCTATGTAGGCATCTGAAGCGGTTGTCTAAGAAGGTCAACAAAAACCTATTGCTGTGATTGAGAAAGGTTTGGATCCAGCTCCTTTGAGGTAAATATGCAGGTTACGCACAGTAAGATACTGGATAACAGTAAGGGCCCTTGATGTAGCCCAAGGAGCTAAATCACAGGAAATGTTTTAGGGATGGGGGAGTAAAAGAGTAGTTAGGGATGGAAGGGCTATGGAAATAGCAGAGAAGCAGTCTTGGAGAAGCTGTCATGATTTATAATAGCTGTAGCATTACAGGGTAGCCAGAGTCAGAGCAGTCCAGAAGGTTCAAAGCCAGCATTAAGCCCCCTGTCTCACTCTCTCTCTGCTGGGCTCCTACCGTTCTTGGGAAAAACGAGTGGGGAGCTGAGCACGAGGCACTCTGGGACACTCCTGGCAGTGTGTCCACAGCATAAAATCACTGCTGTGTGATCTAGCTAACAGCAGTGACCATTCACAGTCTGCCACACGACCATGTCTTCAATTGCTACGTGACCTGGCAGCACAGAGCTGTCACATGACTGAGGGATGAACTATGGCCTCAGAAGATGCAGAGCAGAATATAGCATGTGATATTGAGCTGTTTATAGCAAGGTGTTACTAGTTGCCTCAAGGCAAAATCTTTACTCTGTAGTAAGCTCCTTGCACAGTGAAACGGGAGGAAAAAMATAGATGAAGCCTAGTCAGATGCTAAGAAATAAGGGCTGAGATATTCTCTAATTGCAAAATGGAGGGTCTACAGTCACTGGCAATCACTGTACATATGAGAAAAAGCAAACCAACGTACAGAAACAGCTAAGTGTGTCATCATGAGAAAAAGCAGAACTGACAGAAGGGGGAGACTTAGCAACTGTGAGCAAGCAAATGTTCTGCTGTCATTTGTTTCTACTTTTTTTCTGGGAAACGGGACTTTGTGGGCATACTTTGTAAATAGGATCTCACCAAAGAATCTCTCTGATGTTGTCATTAATTTTTCCCTCCTTCCATAAACAAGCCTAATAGCAACTAGCTCTAATAGCACGGTAGAATATGCTCCTCAGGAAAAAAAGACAAGTTGCGTGAAGAGAAAAATCTTGGAAATATGATTTGTGGCACAGTTTTTATTTGGATCCGGATGTAGGATAAGATATATCCATATTTGTCTCAAACTTTTGACATGAGACTTCGAAGAGAAAAAAAGGGTCCCCATCTGAACTAAGGACCTGAGAAAACTTAGGTTCCAGGCATACCCACATGAGACTTTCCAAGATAAATTAACAGCAGGCCAATTTGTAGATGTTCAGCTGGACTTAGCTTTACAGACCAAGATGTGAAAGGAGGCTAAGAACACTTCACACAGCTGTGGAATTTGCCAGGGAAACTGAACCTTCATTTGTAGCAGCTCACCGGGAAAGGAAGCAGACAAAAAGATGGAATTCAATTGCTAGGAGCCCTATTAGTTAAGACTTGCTTCTTCTGGTAGGCATCAAAGACAAATAGCAATTGTAGCTTGGTATACGATATTTTTCAACTCCTGGAAACATTATTAAATTTGATTTAGAAAACAAGAGGATAATGCAGAAATCCAGGGAGTCTGGTGTGGTGATCAGGCAATTAGCTGGTGTGGTGATCAAGAAAAACTGGCTAGAAGAGGCTTGTTATAACTTTAAGGTTGGCCGAGAGAGAGAACCACAGTTGCTTAGTGGAAGTTCCTTGGAACCAAGCTACTGAAGTGCAGCTCGTGTGTCCAAAGGTGGCCTGCATGCTTTTGGTTTGGATCTGGGAGTGGTGCAAGAACAGTGGACGTTTGTCTACTGAACAGTCTATGAAATGCACAGCGGTGGTAGGCAGCAGTTCAAACATAGCTCTTCTTAGACCTGTTAACAGTCCAGGAGAGCACTGTTCTTCAAGGCCTTGAGTTCCTGCCTGCATCTTGGACTGCAAGAGACAGCACAATCCATGCAAAAGAGAGAGAAGGGTGTTTCAAGTTCCCTGATAAAGCTTTAGGCTGGAAGAGCTTTTTATTAATCTGTTATTCACTGTGGCTTCTTTTTATTGGCACACAGATGAAACACCTAAGATTTGGGGGATGAAAAAGTCCTGAAAGCTCTGGTTTCTCACAGGGTATGTAGTTTATTTCTGCACATAGATTGAAAATTGGCCGTGACATCTGCTGTATCTGTCATACGCTAGCACAGACACTGGCAATTAGCAAACTTTCTCATGCAGTAGCTGAACACACTGGTCGTCACCACAGCTGAGATTAGAACCAGGAACCACATGCTCCAGAGAAGCAACCCCACCACTGCATGATGTATGAACCCAGGGAAAGCTTCTTTATAACCTTGGCAGTGCTTAGCTCACAGGAGATGAATTTCAGCTATTTTCTCAGATTCAGAAATCCTGATGTAACTAGATGTTCTTGTAGGAAGTGGGAGGTCTAGACAAATGAAAGATTTTAGGCACTCCTATTTGGGGAGCACCCGAGGGAAGGACTGTTTGAGTAATTTGTTTGTACAGTGCCTAAAATAAAGGGGCCCTGGTCCATAGTGTTAAGGGACTAGAAATAATAACAACAACAGTAGTCTTTCCCTTTTCAGAGGGGGCTCCTCATAGGATGGACGTAGAACACAGTAGGCTGGGATTTGAACTAAGAAAGACTTGTAAAGCTTTTTTTAAGTTCTGTGCAGATGGACCCTTTTTGACATCTGAATATGCCTCATGCTTTATCAATGTGACAAGTGAGGAGGAATGTGAGAGTTGGTTCTGCCTTTGAGTATAGGCAGATAGGTTTCCATCGAAGATGGAGGATTGGACATGTACACCCAAGCATGGAATTTGAAGTACTGAAAATACATCCTGTAAGTTCTGAGTACATAGTGACCACACTACAGGTTGTTGATATCCAAACCTCTTTTATACCTAGTGGTTTTCTCCATGTGACAGACAGGAGATATCCTTTTCCAAGGACTCTGACAGCCCTGGCTTTGTACAAATGCTACACCTTCAGAGGATGCCTGCATTTCGTGGGGCATTTACTGAGATGTGAAGGCATTGACTTGTATAAGAGCTGAGCACTCAGTGTTCCCAGCCCAGCTTGGCTCCCCTCTGGTGAATTTGAGGCACACAGAGGGAGGGAATTCAGCTGTTAGGATCTTCCTTTTTGTTCAAATATAACTGCACAGAAAAGTATGTGAGTGCTTTCARACTGAGTGTCCTCTTCCTCCTCAGTAATGAAGATGGCAGGATGGGCAATGCAGTGTTTTCTTCCTTTAGCCTGCTAGCAGCTCAAGCTACTGTGGAAGCTGCTCTCTGCTGAATTTCACTTGAGAGGCAGCTGCTCTTCACATGGTGGGGTCACCAGTAGTACACCTGGTGGGGTCACCAGGAGTAGCAGCTATCAAAGTGAGCTGGACCCATTGGGGTTGCAAGTTGCTTTTGACATGTTGTTCTGATCACTTCCCCTTGCATCCGAGTTCCTGGGTAACGGCCGTATAAACACCTTGCCTCAGAACCCCACCTTCATCTCTTATGGTAGGTAGTCATTTTTTGGGTGGTACTGTGGGACCAGCTAAGCTAAGCTGCTTACCTAAGGTGTTGGAAAGGTCAGTGGTGCCTTCAGCAAAGAAAAGTTGCTGTACTCCAATCCTTGCTGTTTTATCCTGCAGTTTGTTAAGCTCTGATTCCACAGAAGACTTCTCTTGCCTTTTTTTTTCCTGATTGTTCTGTCACTGGATTGTGTAATTAATGTCTTTAATATAGCAATCATAACGTGAGGCAGTAACAGAGACACTCTGGCAACCAAAACAAGTGAAAACCCCTGTAAGATTAATGCTCTTGTTCTTTCTCCCATGGTAAAATGTCAGTATTTTAGGAGAGAAAATGTTTTCAGCTGTGCACAGAAGGGTTTTTATTTAAGTGACCACAATTTCAGAGTTTCCATTGTGTTCTCATTCTCCCTCTCTCTTTCTTTATGAACAGGCTAGTATCATTTATTTAAAATTCTCCCTGTTTTCATTGGAATGTAGTTAATTGACTTGGAAGGAGTATAATCTCTTGAAGAAAAACATGCTTACCATGTAAATAGCTCCTTCTCAAAAGGTTTGCAAAAAAGCAGATTATGTACAAATTCTTAGAATGCTCCGTTGTGCCAAACACTATTGAATTTGCTTAAATTGGTCAAGTCCTGGCATCAAAGCATGACATTTATATGATTATTTATGTTGTTTATTAACTGATGTATAGTTGTGATAGTCTAATTACTACTGCTCTTAGTATGGCCATAGAAGCTGTTCACAGCAATAGCACAAACCGCACACAATTTGGCTCATTTCAAGTTTACGCAGGGAAGTAAAAATTACTGGGTTTCATGCAAAACTCTTTGGCCCATGAACCTTTCATCAAATCTGCAAGAATAACTTATTTGTTTTTGGTTCCCCCCCTCCCCGTCTCCCTACACACACCCCTATATTATGGAGAAGCTTARATGAATGTTGTGTTTTTGTTATGTAACTTCAGGTCAGTGGCTGAAAATCAGGCATATGATACGTTTGCTTGTTCATGATTGACCAAAACCATTGTATTTGAGTATAGATAGCCATAGCAATGCATCTCACTGCTGTGGCCCATCCTTCATGAAATGATGAAAAAGTCCTTGGCACCACATCCTTCAGACTCGGACCCAGGTCTGCTGGACAGCCTAGGTGGGACACAGCTTAACTTCACTGTAAATGTTTCGATTCAAAATTTAGCTCCACTGCTAAGTTGCCTCAGGGGCAGCTGAAGGCCGTGTTCATCTGCCTCTCTGATGAGAAAGCAGCTAAGGTCCCATTTCTGGGTGTTAGGGCAGTAATATTGTTTTGACAGGGTCAAAGCAACAAGCCTCTCTCTCATGCCCAACCTCCCTAAAGGTCATAAGCTTGGTGCTCCCAGTCTGTCACCTGCCGCACTCTTGCTCTGACCAAATGTGCCCAGAAAACACTCCCTATACTACATCATCCATCACAGGAAGCTGGATCAAAAGTACCCCTCTGATTTCCAGGCTCCCCCATCCATCCCTGCTGTGGGATATTGGGGTTCAGTTCCCTCTACTGCCTGACCAGTTTCAGATCTGTATACCCAGGGGAGCACTCACTCTGCAGCCCCTTTGGAGCTGTGTCTGGGGCACAGCATCAGCAAAACCAGCTGAACCTGTGGGAAGGGTGGGGGGACAGTGTGAGTTTATATGCCTGTGGAAGCAGTTGAGGTCAGTGTCATGCCAGCTCCACGCTGGCACCGAGCTAGTGGGACCTGGGCCAGTCCGACGAGGCATTTCTACATGTTGGATCAGAGCTGTGTTGGCAGTAAGGAGGCCTCCTCTGCTCTTGGATGTGCAAGGTAGGTGCAGTCCCATGCTCTGTGGTGGTATGGGGCTGGGACTGGTGCCAGCTTGCACCCTCCTGGCTTGGGCAGAGCTAACATGTGGTCGCATGCTGCATCTGACTGTACAGACGTGCCCTGTAACTCCCTAGCCCAGCCATTAAGGCAATATTTAGAAAAGAGGAGCCTGGATACAAGCTGTGATACCATTGTACACTGACTAGGAAGACCAGGCACAGGCAGATTGTACAGGTATCTTCAGCAGCAGCCTATGTAGGAGCGATGAGAGGGCAAAACCATGCCACTGCCTACTTTGTCAGCCTTGGAAGGTCTAGGCAGGATGCTGCTGCTGCTACCCAGGGTGGAGTCTGGGTGTCTGGGACCGTGACAGCAAGAATCACTGCCCTTAGTTGTCTTCCTTGGAAGCCAGCAGGACCAGCAAACCCTGGATTTCCAGTCTCCATCCCCTGATTCTCCATCTAGCACTGCCCCTTTGTCTACCTCTTTCCTCCTCGTGCCCCTTAGTTTTGGAGCAGCAAAATTCAGTTTTGCCTGCACTGCTGAGAAGCCTTTGGCTGGCTTTGGGAGGGAGAGGACTTTTCTGAAAACTGCTGATGGCGCCTGAGTCCTGGAGAGGAACAATATTGAGACATACCCATGTTTTTGGCATTTCCCTTGGCTGGCTCAGCAAACTGCACTTTGTGGCTCTTGCTTTAAGGCGTGCTGTTCTCATGCCTCGTTGTGGGAACAGAGGCCCCCGTATCTTGGATGCTGTGAATTCCCCATGGCAACCCAGCATCTGAAAATTGGGCATGGCCTCATGAAGTGTAGCAATGCCCTGGAAAGCCTCGCTCAATGTCAAAGTATAATGGACAAAGGCAGGTCAGGGAAAGAAATTCACGGTGTTGGAGTTATTAGGCTTTGACAGATACATGGTTGTTCCAGTTTTTGTTCCCTGTTTCTTCAAAATAGGTTTACTCTACCATACTTTGAAGCTTTCTACTTTTAAGCAGCAGTGTAGCCTCAGGGAAATGAATGGATGGCTCAGAAAGGGAAGTTTGTTGAAAGAGATGGCTAAGGGGGGGAAATGAGAGCACTTGTGCTTCGGTTCTCACAGATCAGGGATGTATTTAGCTGAATTCTGCAGTTCCACTGTCCAAAAGTACACAAACAAACATGTTTTATTCACACACAGAATTACTGTTTTTTGTGCAGTTAGGGAGGGAGGCAGGCAGGGAGTGGCTGGACAGAGAAGGGCTTTTTGTTCTCATTTTGCCTTTGGCAAACGCTCCGCCACTCGACTCCAGCAGTGTTTGCAGAAGAGTTGAGATTCTCTGCTGAAAGGTGCAGAGCGCCGAGGCACTGCAGCTCATTCTGCAGGCACGAAGCCGATGTGTGTGCAGCGTGGGCCTAGCTGTGTTACAGGCAGAATACCAGTGCTTTCTGCCTATAGCGACGGTTTCGAAAAAGAAAAGGTGCAACCACACAAAGACTTTTTTTTTTTTTCTCAAGCAGCATTTCTAAACAAATCATTTTTAACCAGCTTGAGAAAAGACAAATTAATTCTACGTGTTCTCAGTCCATTGTCCTCTACCATCTATCATACAGGATAACGATAGATTTTCAGTTTATAATTGAGTCAGTCTTCATTGACAATTCCCTCTAATTTGTTTGAAATACTTTGCAGACCATAATTGCTCAGTAGAGGGAAAAGGAGGGGAGTGAGTACGTTTTCAGATACCTGGTGGGATTTGGAAGCTTGGAAGAAATAGCAAGCCATTGTAGATGTGTCAGGCAACCGTGCAACATGTTATTTCAGAGGCAGTCTCTCCCACCATTTACCAACAATCATGGGTGCCAGGCACCCCAACCTCCTGTGCTGGAGTTTTCAAGCTCTTCCAGGTTGTAGACCCCTACAACTTCTCAGGCAAAGTGCTGACTTGCTGATTTGCAAGTGTTGCACAGGGAGTATAAAATGTCCTTTTGCAGATCCCCTTAAAGGTAGGGAAGAATGCCTGTGTCCGCAGACAAACCTCTCAACACGTCTGCAAACCACAGTTTGAAAACTGCTACCTGTAACAAACCTGCACCAAAAGCTGTCAGAGCACAATGTGTGACCCAACAGCATCAGGACCATCAATGTTCTTGATTTCTGCAGTAGTAGGGGTTGGGTATGATAAAAGCACCCAGATCATACTGAGAAGGGGACAGCCTTTGCTGGGACAGAGGAATGGAAGAAAACCCAGAGTCGTGCTTTCTGGGGAGGAAATTCCTTAATGATCTCAAGCCTAGGGGTTGGGAGCCGATGTGCTAGGTACCCTAGCCAGGCCCCTCAAAGGTGTACTCTGTTTGTCACTCCAGTCCTAGCATGAACAGGTCAGTGTGAGGAGGGGCTGAAGGGACAAAGGAACGTCAGCTGAAATGGCAGAAGAGGGACAGGGATTTAGAGTGTAAGGCTGAGTGTTTTATTACAGAGCAGTGGGAAACAGGACTGTGGAGAAAGACAGGGATAGCTGAGCTAGCCAGGTTGTTATGGGGACTGTAAGGTTGCTGTGGAGGGAGAGCTTGGGAGAGCTCCTGGGACCCGAATTTGAGTTCAGCAATATGTTCAAGATTATTTATTAGGAGTATTACAGGCGTGCCCTGGAGTCCTAGGCTGGGACCAGGACTCCACTGTGCTAGCTGCTGTCTTTTCCTTCCAGAGCTAACAAATCATGTGGGCAGCCTTTTCTGCTGCGTGCTAACTGTGCCTCTCTCCCCTTCAAAGCCCAGTGTCTGTGTGAATCATTTCTAATGTAACTAATATTTTATTATTAGGTATTTGGAAGCAGGCAAACTGAAAAAACAGCAAGATCTTSATTTGGCTTTTCTCTTAATGAACTACTGAGAATGTGAATAATGTTTGCTATCCACATACAACAAGGCACTGGGAGTCTGTGCCGTCTGACAAATTTACTGAATAATTTCTTGTGTAGGTTTATAATGCTGGTTCTGGCACACTGGGAGGCTGTGCTGTCGTGGGAGGAAGAGGAGGTCAGACAGGAGGAAGAGGGACGGTGCAGCCAGGCAACTGCCAGCAAGGCCTGAAGTTTTCAGAAGAAAAGGGATGTTAGCATGGGTCCAGCTCCATCCTTGGACTGCTAAATCCTGGCTTTTTTAACAGGAGCCTGTCGGTAGGCTGTGATAAAGCAGTTATGTTTTTTATTTGCCAGGTAACTGGAGTGTGAAGAAACCTTGACAGACATGGTTTATAGCTCATTGCATGCTCTGGAGCTTTCTAACTGCTCCACCTGGTCTTTCCTCCTACCTGGGAGTCAGTTGTGTACTACTGCCCGGAGAGCGAGGACCATCACCCTCTTGTGGGAAAGGGATGAACTGAAGCAAGTGTAGCACAGGCCAGGCAGGGGGGGATGCCTGATTTGTCCTTGCCCAATGGTAAGGAAAGCAGGTCAGCGCTGCCAACATCCATCCCAGTTGCTTATCTTGGTCATATCCATAACCTTTTGTGTTCAATTTTTGTGGCAATCACAGGGAGACGCTGCGTTTTGGAATGCCTTGTCCCTTTTTCATACATAGGATCATAGAACAGTTCGGGTTGGCAGGGTCCTTCAAAGAWCATCTAGTCCAATCCCCCTGCCATGGGCAGGGACATCTTTCACTAGATGAGGTTGTTCAAAGCCCCATCCAGCCTGACCTTGAACACTTCCAATGATGGGGCACCCACAACTTCTCTGGGCAACCTGTTCCAGTGTCTCACCACCCTCACCGTAAAAAATTTCTTCCTTATGTGCAATCTAAATCTGCCTTCTTTCAATTCAAAACTGTTGCCCCTTGTCATGTCACTACAGGCCYTGGTAAAAAGGCCCTCTCCATCTTTATTACAAGTCCCCTTTGTATATTGAAAGGCTGCAATAAGGTCTCCCTGGAGCCTTTTCTTCTCCAGGCTGAACAACCCCAACTCTCTCAGCCTTTCTTCATAGGAGAGGTGTTCCAGCCTTCCCAAATGGGAGCCCCCATTTTTGTGGCCCTCCTCTGGACCCACTGTAACAGATCCATGTCTGTCTTRTGCTGGAGACCCCAGAGCTGGAYGCAGTGCTCCAGGTGGGGTCTCACAGAATGGAGCAGAGGGGAAGAATCACCTCCCTCAACCTGGTGGCCACGCTTCTTTTTACGCAGCCCAGGATATGACTGGCTGGATACCTTCTGGGCTGCAAGTGTGCACTGTTGACTCATGTCCAATTTTTTGTCCACCAGTACCCCCAAGTCCTTCTCCACAGGGCTGCTCTCAATCCATTCATCCCCCAGTCTGTATTAATACTGGGGATTGCCCTGACCCAAGTTCAGGACCTTACACTTGGCCTTGTTGAACTTCATGAGGGTCACATTGGCCCACTCCTCAAGCCTGTCAGGGTCCCTCTGGATGGCAACCCTTCCCTCTAGGATATCAACTGCACCACTCAGCTTGCTGTCATCTGCAAACTTGCTGAGGGTGCACTCAATCCCACTATCTATGTCGTCAATGATGATATTAAATATTATATTAAATAGTACATAAGCAAGGGTATCTGTGCRCAAATTATACATTGGCTATTCATTATCTGTCATTCCTTATTTACTCATGTGGGGTGTAAAGATGGGGGGATGAAGGCAGATTTGTTTTCTTTTCTGAGATGTTTGGTCCTGGAGTCAGGAACAGGCTGGTTAGGCCCCTAATAGCTTTTTCAGCTATTAGGCGCCATGTGAACAAAGTGCCCCATGTTTGTTGAGTTGGGACAACATGGCAAATTGGTGTAAAACTGCTATGCTGGCTGTTCCTCAGTAAGAGCTCTCCCTTGAGCAAGAAGGATACTAGACTAGCCAGTTTATTCTGATTCATGGGACACACTCGTCTCTATGGAGTCCTAGCAAGAGGAAGTGTCTACCCTACAGCTTACAGTGGGAGCTGAAGTCTGAGAACTGGCCAGGTGGATGATAATGAGCAGCAATGGGGAAAACCTGCCACCACAAGACTTCCCAGCCTTGATGGGCCTCAGGAAGTGATGAGAGAAATTAGTGAAGTAAAAATTCACTGAGGGCCGTAATAAATAAAAAACCAAACAACCTAACCCTCTGTCTTTAGCCAGGAGGTGTAAATTGCTGGAGACTGGAAGGACATATCAAGGAGGTACCATATATGCTTCTCTTGTTCTGGTAGTTCTCCCTAAATGTATGCTGTTGGACACTGCCCAATGCAGGGTGTTGGACTAGATGGACATGTACTCTAAGCTGGTATGGGCTGTTCTTAGGTTCGTCCATGTTCCAAGTTTGCTACTGTACTTTTAAGTACAGTACTGCATCAAATCTTTATTAATCATTAAAATATTCTGAGTAGAAAAGCCTGTAAAGATACTTATTTTTGTTAATAATCATCATCATCATCATCATCATCATCATCATCACAGTGGCAGAGCTCTGAGGCTTCAGTGGCAGTCAGTTCCTGTTTTATTAGTCTGTATGCAAGCATATAGGATGCACATGGCTTGAAAAAAAAAGGAGAAACTCAACTGCATACTGTTGCTGGTGTGCAGTGGAAATTTCCTTTGGTGCCAGCCTTGTGAGACTGGAAGTGGCTTCCCCTAAAGAGAGATAGCAGCCCCTGAGGTCCAACTGGGAGAGAAAGAGAAGATTGAGTGTCTTGCAAAGTTGCACGGGTTCTTTGAGGACCCCAAGATCACTGTCCTCTCTCTGATGCTTTCCTGGAGAAGATACTCTCTCTTACACCTCTCGTGGGCCCTGGGGTGACATTGGAGGATGGCTTGCAGCAGAGCGCGTCATGCAGGGCTGCTGCAGGTGGCCACAGTGGGTGGTGAGCAGGCGCTTGGGCACTTGCCTGAGCATTGGAGGACTGCGGCAGTGCCAACGCAGAGCTCCGTGGGGGTTAATTTAGTAAGTGGAGCAGGCAGCCACCTGGGGTGCCAGACGGGTGGAGAAGCAGCAAAATGGCTATTGCTCTGCTGTCTATGCCTGTGCCAGAGCCCTGGGGAGGTGAGGTAGGAGCTGGATTGTGTCAAGTGGTGGTTCCTGCTGGAGGGCAGAAGAGGSAGGGGAGGGTTAGGACCCCCCACCCCCTTCCCTGGCAATGTCAGATCTCATCCCCTTGGCAGCAGCAAGAGCTGGCTTGGAGATGCAGGACTCTCTTGTCCTTACCAGTCTGATTGATCAACTCTCGTGCCCACAGCCTGAGAGCTTGGTCACCCTCTCCCACAGGAAAGACATAGGTCCTTCTGTCTCGCTTGAACAAGAACAAGTTAGTCCTCATTCCTGCTGATGCAACATTCACTTTCATCTACCATGCTGGGAGGCCTTGAGCRTTTAATGCCCAGCTGGGTGTCTCTGTAGTGCAGACAGAGCCTGAGGACAACTTGTGAAATCTGCAGGCTTTCTGCAGGCAGAAATTTCCAGGCTTAGTTTAGCAGGTCCCTTTTGTGAACCTCAGCACCTACCCCAGGTCCCTAGGTGCTGGCCAGCCTTGAAGCTTATGAGGCTTCATGAGACCCCAACAAAAGAAATCTCACAGCTCCATAAAAGTTGGGAAGCTGGTGCTGGTGCATGGAGACACAGGTTCCCGCATGATGAAATCCCTCTTCTGCTGCAGACTGGCGTTTGCTAATTGGAGAGAAGCTGCAGCGGTGCAAGTGAGAAGAAGTGAGTCCTCCGTGCCTTCTGGAGACTCTGTGCCCTACCTCTGCCAGGCTCGCGGGCAAGCCTGTCAAGTTGAGCGTGTGCTGAAGGGCTTTGCTGAACCTCTGCTTGGACTACGCAGCAGCTTAAAAAAATGCCATACGCACAAGTGCTTTTCTGAAGCAGAGCCCTAGATGCCACAAACACAGTGGTCAGGAAGTGTCATGTTTGTCTTGCTAGGGATGTGCTTTGTCCCTCTCAGCGAGAAATTTTAAAGCTTCTTAATTTCTCTAATAGGCCTAATGCAAAAGGCCAGACTCTGCTCTTGAAGCACGTACACGATTCCCCTGAAAGCTAATGGAAAATATATACAAATTCAGTAGCTGGCCTATCCTCTGAAGTCAGTTTCTTCATATCAAGCTAGTCATGTATTTTATTCTCTCTTGCTGATTGGTTTGCAAACTACAAGCCAGCTTGGCTTCACTCAGAAAAGACTGTCCCCAAATTATGATTTATAATAATCTAGATTTATTTCATTTCATCTTTAAATTCATGTCAAATCAGAGGAGGGTGGTAGTAAAAAACAAACATTTTTCTGAAACAATAACAAGAACATCGTTATGATAATTGCAACATAATTTACTCCATCAATCACATAGTTGTGTGGGTTTTCTTCTTTTTTTCTAAAAAAAAGAGAGAAGGATAAATGGTTAGAAAGCCATGCAAAAMCAAAACAAAACAAAAAAACAAACAAACAAAAAAAAACCCTCATGAATTTTTAGCCGAATGTTTGTCTGTTGTTAATTATAAGAATCTGAATTTGCTGGCTGACTTATGGCTATCTTTCCACAGAGAATAGCAAACCATATGCCCCTTAACTAGTACTAACCTGCCAAAGTTATGTTTTTTGCTGAAAGCAATCTGGAGTGGCTAGCGCACTCACTGCATCTGTTTTGCAGATTAAGAGAGAGGAACACAAAGAAAAGTATTGTACTCCTGCTTTTTTATTGGCATGTCATGTAATAGCCCGGAGGAATATCACAATAGTTAAAAACTGAGATGAAAGTGATAGCAACCTGGTAAGATTATTTCTGTTAAGTAAGTGTGCAAATTATAAACCTATTAAACCGGGTACAAATGTCTGGAAAATATGGGACTCTTACATTCCTTTTCGACTTTTTTCCAGCCTGGTTTTATACCTTAATGAAATTCCTACAAAATGCTATATATTCATGTACAATTGAACGTACGTTAAGTTCCAACCCTTGGATTTGTGCTTCTTAACAAAGGGTAAAAACATATTTTTTGCAAATTTAGTTACTTTACTTGTTCAACTGCCTTGTATAAGGCTATGGGCTTGACTTTTCATCTCTAACACAATTCTTGCAAGAAATTATACTGTCTCACTAAAAAATATTTCTTAGTCTGTTAAATTTGTCCAAGGGGGAAATTGCAACATCACTTTAAAAAAAAACCTCTGTTAACTTCATTTTATAAAACTGCTGCTAAGCATCTTCAGTTCGTGACAACCCAAAGAGAATAGCCCTGGAAGCTAAGCCTGCAACATTATTCATGTGAATGGTCCTCCGTCACATATCCATGGGACGGCAGAGCTCTGCTTATCTGAACAGTGAGATCTGCAGGACTGAGTGTGGGTCCCCACTCTTACGCCGGAGCAGTCTTATTTTACACAACCAGCCTTATGAAAGCCAACCATCTCTTCAGGTAAAGGAGCTCTTAATAGAAATGAAGGGCTGTACCCTTCTTTGGTCCAGGGATGTACCCTATATTTAGGTCACAGCGGTTCTGCTAACCCAAATTTCAGCCACTCAGTAACATTTTGCTAAAAACGGAATTCCATTCTTGACTAGTAGTCAGTCTTGTTTTCTAGGCAACCAGCACTGTCCTGCTTTTAAGCTCTTTCGAATCTTTTACTCTTCTATCATTCCACGTAGGTTAGGGGAGCACTTACAGACGTGTACTTTAAGCACTCAGATACGCTTACAGTTCAACCCCTGGTAATGTGCACAGCTGGATAGATTTTTCAAGCTTGTATCAGTGAAAAGAGAGTGAAAGCTGAGTTTTCCCTGACAGGATTCAAACAAAAGGCTAGCTCTTTGGCTATAGGTGTTTTCTTTATTTTACTACCATCTTCCCAAGGCTTTTGTGGTCCTCCTTGTATTGATACTTAAGCACTGCATGAATTTATGTGCTTGAGCACAAGGCAACAGAATAAAAAGAGTTTTTCCACTTCAGTCCCTTCCTTCCCTTCACTGAGAGGGGATTGGAGATACACTTTAGAGAAGCTCCTTTAATTCCAGTGAAGAGCTTCTTTCCTGTTACTTGTCTCTGGATGGCAGATCCAAAGGGTGTGCTGCCTACAGCAAGTATCCATACATTTCTGTAGGAGCACCTCACAACCATTAGTAAGTTGCAGAGAAGCAACTGCCTTTTTTACACTGTTTTCTCCTGGACTGAGCAGGGCAGCAAGAAATTCTTCTGATGCCTCTACATGAAGTGGCCACTGTCCCATGAGTCCCAACTCCTGACAGCCATCTGCCTGAAGCAAGGGAACACCTGTCCTCATCTGGTTTGTTGCATCAACCTCACAGCCTTCTCCTGTGGTCCCTCTTAACCTCTCTCCTCTGGTCTTTCATGATCTCTCTCTTATAATTCCCTCTTTCCTGTAAATATTGTGTTTTGTTTCCAAAAATGATATTGCAGGGCAAGGGTTATTTTTGCTATTGTCATCACTATTATCTGGTGAGCATCCTATCTTCCAGACAGGGACCAACATCTCACTATATAAACACAGACACATCAGCAAACATAACAAGAAGCCTCTTGTCCAAAAGAGTTAATAAGCAGAAGCAATACTAGAAACTCCAAGTGGCAAATGGAGCAACTAGTCAAAGGAGCTCAAGATTGTGCTAAGGCAATATTAAACAATATTAAGGGTTGTTGACCTTGAATATGTTGGTTGTTCTTAGCAGTCTGACTAAAGCCAATGTGCAACCCTCTCCTGTGCTCATAAGCTCACAAACTCTTATGTTAGTTTACCTGTTATTAAGACCTCATCACACTTACAAGCTTCCAGTAAGGTAAACACCACTTGAGAAGATTCCCATCATTATGATAAAAGCATGAATTCAGCATGCCAGGTGCCTAAACTCTGACATGCCTTAATTGAGGACTTTATAGCTCAAAGGATGTTGGAATTAGGCCTGATTTTATTTTTTTTTAAACCAGGATTTCATACACTAGTCCATGCTGGACAATTACACTGCTCTGCCCAGGGGTCCTCGGCAACCCCAAGGAAACGAGCAGAGTGGGACTGTAAAGCAGCAGGGGGGTGGTCTAGTGAGGAGGGTAGCTTGTGCCGTCCCAGCATTTACCCAACTTCCACAGTCTAATGGGAATAATTTCATTTCCTTCTCACTCTAAGAGAAACAATGAGAAACTTCGATATGTTGGTGATGGAGCACAGTAATGTACTTTTCAAAGACAGGCACGTACAAGGACATTAGGGATGTTTCTGTTCTGTTAAAAAAAAAAAAGGAATTGTGGAGAGACACAAACTAGTGGTTATTTGACCTACTAAACAGAGGAGGAATTGTTTTCTCTGAGCCATCTTTTTTTTTTGTGTGGTTTCTCTGGTGTCTAATAATACCTTGCAGTAATTTGCACTAATTTAAGTGTCTCCTTCACTAGCCTGCCCATTTCCATGAAATACTGGGTGAATTTAATATCTTTGAAACTTCTGTCAAGTTTTGTGAATTGGCCAACGGCTTCAAAAGGCATCAGTGAGAATGGGTAGCTTGTGTGAATACATAAGCCTGGTTTCCTTAGAAAACCAGGATAAAAACCTCATTAAACAAATGAATTCACTACTTGCAGCACAGCAATTGCAGCCAAGGTGATTTACCAGTTTAGAACTGGGCCTGATATAAACACATTGTTTTATGGTTTATGTATTAACCACACTTCTTTACAAGGTGTTCCTCCTGTCCCTAGCTCCTAGCATAATTTCTCCTAGCTGTAAATTGATAGCTGTAATCATTTTAAGAAAATGTAACAATACTTTATAGAACAGGGTAACATTTACAGGAGGCTTTGTAAATTTAAGATACATCTTGAATTTCCTCACCTAAGAAAGAAAAAGCATAGTCCAAGAAATTTGCAAAATCATGAACTTCAAGTTTGTCCTGTCTTTGCAAAATGTCTCAGTTGTTTTGAGTATGAGCCAGACAGCATCAGCCTCTGCTTGAGAATATTTTACAGTAATGTTTCACATAAAAAAATCATTACAAAGAAGTATTTCTGGGGTGGAGGAGGAGCGGGTTTAAAAATGTGATTTTTTTATTGAATCCACTGATTCAGTTTATTCTAATTAATACTCATCACAGGTAACAAATAATTGCTTTATTTTGCCTTATAGACTGCAAATAACCCTTTGAAATCCTAGTTCAGTACATGTATGTCTGGCTCTAAGCAAGTGACAATTTCCAGTGAAGTCACTCATATGCTGAAAGGTCAGCTCTTTTTATTTTTTTAGTATTTTTAAACTGGGTCTTCATAATTACAAAACCCCACAGTTAAACCAGATAAAACTGATAGAACCATGATATTCGTCATAGCAGTCATGTTATAACAGGAGTTAGCTAATAAACAGGCAAATTAAGCAATATATAATTTGGGCCAACCTGATCTTCATCATCTTCATTTTCTAACTGTGCACGGGTTTGTGAACTCTCTAGGATAGAAGAAGTATGACCTGTCTCCTAAAACCTGACTTATGTTACCACATGGCTTTCACTGAAGACTCTGGATGCAGCTTACATCTTCCATTCCACCTTGATTATTATTTCAAATGGGCATTGTTTCCATCCAGATTATTTTAGCTTCAGAAAAAAATGTAGCAACTAATTCCCATATAAGAGAGAAAGTTATTACGGTAATTTAAAAATTTTTTTTCTTTGTTTTTTTTGGTCAGGGGTTAACATTTTGCCTGTCAGGCTACACATTTTGCAACTTTTGTGACATGGTATGAAGCTGCATCAGGGGAAGTTCAGGCTGGACATTAGGAAAAGGTTCTTCACTGAGAGGGTGGTGGATCACTGCAACAAGCCCCCCAGGGAAGTGATCAGGGCACCAAGCCTGTCAGAGTTCAAGGAGCATCTGGACGACGCTCTTAGTCATATAGTTTAGTTTTCGGTAGTCCTGCAAGGAGCAGGGAGTTGGACTCCATGATCCTTAAGGGTCCCTTCAAACTTGAGCTATTCTATGATCTTTATTTAAGCAATTTGCACCTTGCACCATGAATTGTCGGCATACCTACTGAACAACAGAACTGGCTGTGAACCAAAGTGGTATGGGTACAAGTCTGCATGAAGGGTGAGTATCAGTCTTGCTCTGTATGAACTTGCTTGAGTCAGAATGATTTGCCTTGCTGCTGAACCTGAAGTGCTTTGAATATTACATTTACACACTGGCTAGGCCACTGTTTGGGGACTGAAACCTAATTCAGCTTTTATACCACGAGTGCTTTTCATAAGCATTATGTCTCCCAAGGCCAACGCCACTGCATCACAGACTGTATCACTGGTACATTTTGTTCTTCGTCTGTCCGTGAGGGAACAAAGGCATTCCAGCAGCATCCTGAGCCTGCACAGGCTGGTCACGTAGGGTTGTAGCCAGCACCACTCGCCCCATTCGGTGGCTCCCCTTGCAGCTCCCCTCCCCTTCTCCCAGTTCCCTCCAGTCACAGTTTGATGCCAGGCTACCTGACACAAGGTGCACTGGCTAAATAAACTGGGGTAACTTCAGCTGCATTATCCTAGCTGAAAAATTGGTTTGCAAAACATAATCTCTTACAGAGGGTCAGAGAAGTCCTTAGAAGAGGAGAAAGATTTTTATATGTGCCCAGGGGGGAAAACCAGGAGGAAACCTAAAAGGATCATTTGTTTTTACACAAAATAATGAACTCAGTTTAACCTGTCACTTAGAAATACAGTTGCAATCATGTATTGAACTCTGTAACGTGCAGTGCGAACGAAAACTCGTAATGCCTGGCCTGATAAAGCCCAGAAAGGCTGTAAGCATAGGGATTCCAGTTTCACTTTGAGAGACATGGATCCTGCAGACACCTCATTGCCTTGAATTACACAATTGTCCAGAGACAGATGCTCGAAGACAAACATTGTGCTGCAGGGGGATAAGGAATACGCTGTCACATGATATCTTCATCTGCCTTAACCCTTGGGCCGTAGCTACGAGGTCAGAGCTTGCTGGCATGTTTTGCACAGATTTTCAGGCTGTACTTTTTTTTTGGTTTTGTATTCTCACGAGTTTTATCTTATAAACACTTTTGACAAAGAAAAAAAAAAAGCCAGAGGAACTGTAGCTAAGAGCTATTAAAAAGACCAATTATAGTCTGTTAAAGTGGTGTTTCATCACCTCAAAGGTAGCTGAGTCCCTATAGAAGTAAGAGTCTAAAAAACTGGTTGAAAACAAAGGTGGATCTACTTAGTGCGGGTCGGAGGAGAGCTAATGATGTTTAAGCACCAGACCATGCTTCTGTGTGTGTGTTTGTGTGTGTGTGTGTGTTTTTTTAAATACGGAAGGTAAGCAATCTCCCAGCCTGCAGAAAACAGAAGAGAACAAAGATACCTTTCTGTAATGTGGGTGGGAAGGATATMATGGTGTGAGGAGTATTACTTCACAAATAACACAGACACAAATGGACAGATTTAAAATTAAAAAAAGAATAGGTTACTTTGCGTGTAATTCTGTTTCTACAGCTGCAGCTTGAGAGTCACAGGAGATGTATCTTGTCCTGCTAAAGAGGACAGAGGGCTTCAGTAGTTTAAGCCTGAATCCAGGGAGGAGCTAATCCCATTGCAGCATGAGTTGCCTACTGCACACATTTTATTATTTCTGTTAGTGCAAAAGTGTAGCTGTATTGTATTTACCCTACCTCTCCTGGGGACTGAAAGAGGCCTCTCTCACAGCAGAGAGAAAATCTGTATGAACCGTATCTGAAAGAACGGGGGAAGACCACTAAAGGACGTACTGGTGTGTGATTAACAACAGAAGAACCTTTGAGAGGCATGGTGTTTGTTAGCGGTAGGCTGCAGTTTCTCAGGAAGACTTCCGACTAGTTCAGAAAAAAAAAAATCAGGTTTATGCAGTACAATTACAAACAAATACTAAGAAGATAAAAACACTGGTCTTGTGATTTTTGGCTTCTTTCCTTCCTTTTTCTGCCTCTTTTCCCAATTCTCAGATATGTTTCTGGTCATTGTCCAGCAATTCATTCTTCACATCTGTTCATTGTTCATTTGCTTGCTTGATGATTCTGCATTCAGTTATATTTCCTTTTTCTCTTACACTCCTTTCTCTTTTTACTTTTTGCTCCGTTTTCCCCTCAATTTCTGATTTTGCTTAAGTTTGATTGCCTTTCTGCCTCTGTATTTCTTCTTCCTTTTTTTCTAGGCTTGGTTCTGGTCTCTCCATGATTCCCTTGTGTGTTAACTGCAGGCAGAGTTTCAGCTGCTATAAGTTGCCGTAGTGGTCCTTCCTCTTACAGAATTCTTTGCTCATTCTTCCTGAGAAGTCAGCTTTTCAAATTCTTTAGAAACATCAGGGAATTCTCCTTTACTGAGATATGTTCAGCCACCTCACAGGAAAAATGTGATCTGCTGTCATTGTTGCATCCACTGGAAATCCAGCATCTCATGCTCACGAGGAATGCCTCATACTTCATAAGATTATGAATCACTATTTTGCGAAGAGTAATTTAGGGGTTTGCAATTATTTGACAAGTCCTTCTGATAAATCTGCAATTGCGTGATTTCAGCTGCTTTCAAAATCCAAGGAGCCAGGCTATCTGCCCTTCTTGCCTATTTTCATGCTATATTCTGCCTGACCACCCGAACGCCAAAGGACCTGGCTCAGAAGAAAATCATATTTCTGCAGGCTGTGTGTGTGGTGGACATGAAAATGCCTCACTGTTCAGTCAAGATCTCACTGTGATGTGAGAAGTAGAAACTTTATAACTCAGTACGCAGCCAGCATGTACCCATTCTACCCTATGTTTAAGAGAAAGAAAATCAAGCAGGGAGCAGTTTGCACTTGTTTCTTATTCCGTGTAAGATTAGCAGCATGAACTCTGATAAATTTATGGCAACATTTTACTTGCACATTTTGCTTTGTCAAATTCCATAGCAGTTTCAAAGTGAAAAAAAAAAATTTGCTCAGTACTTCAGGTAGTATTTATCTTACCTCTGCATCATCGTTTAAATGCTATCTATCCAGCCTAAGCTCGTTGATTAGGAACTCTCTGGGGGTCCATATAGAGAGATAATTCTGTCCTTGGATGTGTCCAGCTGCCTTTTGGAACAGTCTCTCTTTCCCTATGAATTGTACAGGCAACTTAAGTAACTCAGTCTATACCGCAGAGGCTTTTTTCCCAAGTGAGGTAAGATAAATCTCATTCTTCTCAAGTTGTCTGCAGAGCTACTTCCCGCTCGCCCAACACAGACTTGTCTGTAAGTGGAATAATTTCTATGGCTGTGAAGTGATGCCTATGCATAGACTGAAACAATTATACAAATGTTGTCAACAGGGTTATGGTTATTATAGTAGTATAAATGTAAGATTATTCTTGAGAAATAATTTATTTCAGAACTCAGGAGCAGCTGATCTATAGTGCAATTGGGTGCTAAAGAAAATTAGATAAAAACAAACAACAATACGAAATAATTCAGTGTTATGTTAACCTTTAATTTGGCTTTCAGTCCTTACAGTCTTACAGTACTTTCCAGTGCTTTCCAGTCTCATAGTTACATTTTTCAAAATATATAATTAACAAAGTCACTGTTGATATCAGCTGAATTTTGGGCCCATTGTCATTCAGTGTTATGGATGCCCTTTTCTAGGCCATTTCCTTGAAGGAATTCTTATGGGGCTAAGTAATAGCTCTTCTGGTAGGTCAGTTTTTGGATGGTACAAAAACTATAGGAATACTCATTGCCTTTTTTACTGGTCTCACAAATAGCTCCCAGAGACATTGAGTAGATCTGAAAAAAACATCAACCCAGATAAAGTTTTTCAGTAAAACCAAAGCCAACTTATCAAGGTGTTACATTAGAAAGCAATTGTTCTGTGCAGTATGGACAATCGATTTTTCCATATTTCTTTCACCGGAACTTAAAGTTAATGGCACATTGTACAATAGTGAATTCACATAATGATATCACCAAGCCTTCTTGCAAATAATCACAGACTTTTCCAAACACATTTCAATATAACTCTAGGAGAATTTTTGGAAACTTTCTGGACATTGTCTGACAAGCCATTCTGCTGACACACACACTAACTGCAAACCAGCCTCCTGGCCGCTGTCCCACCTGGGGAGGCARAGCAGTGCCCAGCCAGCGGGTATTGGGACTGTGCTGCACGGACGGCTTTGGGCAGCTCCCCGGGACGATGAGGTTGTGCAGCTTTCACCAAATTCCTCTCCACCGCAAGGATTTATCCCTTTCGGTTTTGCAAACTGGTGTTTGGCAAGCATATAGRGCTAAAGTGTACTCTGCTTTTACTACCTGGGAGACCTCTTTAAATGAGATGGATTTAAGAAGTATGACTTACAGCAGACTGTAATGCAATAGCCTCCATTCACTCAGTGCTCCTCTCCACACCTGTGCCCATGATCGACAACAACAGCAAGCCATGCCTACCTGCGCAAGGCTTAGCTGCCTTYGAAGCCTAAACCAGTTTTTGTGATCATTCCCTTATATAAATCAGAGAATCCCAGACTCTGAGATGAAATATCTGGCACTCAAGTAGGTGGAGCTATACTGGTATATACAAACTAACAAATCCTTGATATAGGAACACAGCTTGCCTGCAACAAAAATGCCCTTGTTTGGGGAAAAGCCTGGGCTTTAGTCTGTCCTCAGAAGAATTATCCCAAGGATGAATGGTCTGGAAGAGGAATCTGAACACAGACTTAGATTTTGCCTTCCATCATCTGGCATGGGAGATGATGTGCAGTCCTCAGTGCTTCCCTAGGAGGACACGTCGCCTCCCTGGCGGGAAGGTTTGGTGCTGTGATCCAAAACATTTTCATCTGATTCCTCCCTCCATCTCCAGTGACTACACATTATACATATGAAAAATGTTACCCCATGCAAACAAACAAAAGATCACGTGCATGTCTTCATGTGCATAAGCTAAATCACATCTGCTGTCGCGAGGAAGGCAAAGTCCCCTGAATACTGGTGCCATGCACATCCTCTGGCTTCAGTCTCTTTGGCAGGGCCTGGTTTATCAAGACTAAGCTTTATCACTRTTTGTTTTGTATGCAGACAACAAGAGACATTATCCTGCAACTGCAGATTTCCTTTTTATTGTATTGGAAGATGGACTTCCCATATATAGTTAATGAATATCTGCTCAATCATTGCTGATAAAACTTCTTCTTTGGAAATTAAGACTTTTTTTGTTGTTGTTGAATTTTGATTGTGCCAATTAAGACTGTAAAGGGTTTCCATCTATTTCCCATTCAGAGCATCTAGACTCTGTGCAAGTGTATATAGGCTTGGTTACCAGGTATTTCTAAAGGCTTTTTGAAGCGTAGGTGAACAAGGGTTAGATTCTGCTCTTTTCTGTACCTTTATCTCTGTAGTGTCGTTATTTTTGTGTAACTGAGAGCAGAATTTGGCCTCGCTGATGGGCGTAACTGCATTATAAATCAGAACATGATACAATATGTAACCATGACAAATGCTCTATTAGGAGACTAGACCAGACTTTGGTGCCAAACTTGTAATAATTTACCATCTGGCTGGTCACCTCAGGCTTCTTTGCAGCAAACCAAAAAAATGAAAAACTGAGATTGTACATTTGATGCTAAGTATTGGACTGCTGTATTTGCATAGAAGTGCTTGTGCGGGGCTAACTGCAAGCTGACTGACAGCTGGGGCCTTGCTTTATAGACATCAAGGCAACATTTTTGTGGCGTCTCTATTCCATGATGAATAAGGGGAAAGAATAGCTTTCCAGCTCTAAAGTTTATTTTAAAGTCCTTTCCTTAACTGCTGACCAGTCCTTCTGCTGGGAAAGGGAGGATGGCATTAGTGAAGGACAGACTTCAGAAGAGTGAGGCTGGGTTCACGTAAGCACCCATTTCTGGTGTTCATGCTTTGAATGCTGACCCGGTTTGGTCTGGTGGATCTTCCTGGGAAGCCCAGAGCATCAGTGCAAAATACAGCTTCTATCCGTGGATAAACTTGGAATGGAGTTATCCCGTCTCCTATACAGGTGATTTCTAGCGTAGATAGAGATCTACCTTTTTCTGTCACTGATTTGTTCTTCATGGTTTGTTCAACTGGCCATAACAGTCCCTTTGGTGTAAGAAAAAAGAGATCTATGAAAACTTTAAAGTGGACTTGCATTCCCTGAAAAACGGAGAACTTTTGAGGGAGATGAAAGAAATACAAAGAATTCTTTTGGCAAACAAGCCAACAAAACAACCCCAGCATTGCAGGTGGCCTGGCTGCAGCTCTGTGTGCACTCCCAGCAATCCCCTGTTAAGTCCAAAGGAACTGCTGAGCTCCATCCCAGTGCTACAGCAGGAGCCAGGGTACTTCCAAAGGTAAGAATCATTATTTTCTGTGAAAGCTTTACACGTTCTTCACATAGGAAATGCGGGTTCAGCAGTTTCAGCTGCGTGTTCCAGGTTCCCACTTCCAATCTTATTTGGAGTTAGGACAGTGTGCGCTTACAGGAGAAAGGAAAGAGAAAAAGGGAAAAAAGAAAGTTAGAAGAGATGTTATAAAGTGTCCAGTGTGAGACTTTGCTGACCTTAAACTGCTCTGTGATTAGAAGAAGTCTTCTCTGGTGATGGCTTATTTGCCTAATGAGACATTTCTCATAGTGAAACACAAAGTACCCTGGGTGAGGGGTTTGGGTTTGGTGGCCTGTGGGTGTGAGCAACTGGGTGCTGCCGTGGGTCTGTGCAGGAACTCACTGATTTGATGTGGGCTGGAACAGGGCTTGAGTCTGGATGGGAGTAAATCAGAAAACACGTTTCAGGCTGATTCACATGCAGTCAGGGGACATACAGAATTAGGTTTTCTGTCAATCTGAATGGGCTGTTACCTCAAAACAACTGCTTTTATTTTTTTGAACTTAGGAGATCTTCCTGATGAGATCCAGCAGTGTAATGTCTGAATGAGGCAGGTAACTCCCTCCAAGCATYGTCCTCAAAGCAGCAAGTAACAGTTTGTCCACACAGTTAGTACGGTGCCTGAGTTCTCAACGGCAATGAGGTACCATAATTTCCTTTACATCACCAGGGCATTGATCTGCTTTATGATGCTGTACTGACCCTTGTTCTAGTTGTTTTGGGGTTTTTTTATGTGTTTTCATTTAAAAAGTATTAAGAGCAACTTGGCAAAATTATTTGGCTCAACTAAGCGCTACAATAGCTTAATCCAGATTTTATTATACTGAGACTTCATTATATGAAGTGAGTCACTATGCAGTAAGAAGTGAACCTCAAGGAGCTTGAGGTTTTGCAAATCGCAAACTAATTTGGGATTTGTGAATAGTGAACCTTTTACCCCTGCGGTATTTACCCATTTATTTCTGCAAGGGAGTGGTGAATTAAAAACTCTTTGGCTATAGCGAGCCTTACGTGTGAGGGAGAAAACTTCCCCAGAGCTATGCTGGCAGAAATGCATGCCCTACACATGCCAGGTACGCTGTGTTTTCAGATGAGTTCTGTCTCTTGCCCCCTCATCTTTTCTTTCATGTTCTGTGTGTATTGATTTTTGTGATACCTACTTCTCGTTCCATTTTCATCATGCTTTTTTTTTTTCCCACTGGCTTTCTATTTCTCCCCACTTTCTTCCAGCAAAACACAAACTTAATAACATTCAAGTTCATCACTTAGTTCCAGAGCACTCCCACGGGTTCCAAAAGAAGGAAAGTGAATTTACTCAGTCTGACATCAGAGGAAGGACATGATGTAGGACCCTGTTCAGCAAAACAGTCAGGCACATGGCACATGGCTACAGGAATAATCCTGTGCTAGAAACTGGGCAGATGCTTAAACGTGTTCCCAAATCATGTGAATCACAGCCATGTCTAACTAGGCGTAAGCCCACAATACAAGCTGTTCCAACAGGTGCAGGATTTCATCCTTTCTTCTGCAAGGGTTACACCAACACAGGGGAAGCGATGCTGGTGAATTTGGGCGGGGACCTGGGCAGAGCGAGCACCAGCATGCTGTGGGCAGGCAGGAGCTGCCTTAGTGCTGGGGCTGAGAGACCCAAGCTGCTGCTGGCCAAGCTCTCTCTTGGGCTGTTTTGTTATGCCTGCCTGGGGCTCCCGGAGTCTTGGGGCTCCCCAGGATCTGCTGCATGTCTTGGTTCTTCCTGAACCACTCCTGACCATCCTGAACCACTTCCTAGCCACTGGATCCTTCTGTCTGTCTGGCGACAGGGATTAAAAGACTGGGTTATTTTCTATTGCCTATCAATCTTCCTATGAGCTGGATAGCACAAGGTCCTGAAGCCTGCCATTGCAAGAGCTACTTGCCAATCACTGGATCATTCTCAGGCCCTCTTTTTACTTCTGCTTAGCATTCCCACATCCTTCATGAAGTGTCATGTCAAATTCACCCAATTCCTTTAGCCAAAACACAAACAAACCCCAAATGGGGGGGGGGGGGGGGGGAGAAAAAAAGGAGCATTTCACTTTGTCCTAAAGTGAAACATTCCTGTTTTTGAAATTCATAGCAATAAACAGTTCAGAGTGTGCCTGAATTTTATTTAAAAGGAAACGGAGCTGTTTCCCTTTTGATCAAATGAAACATCTCACTTGGCCTATAATGTTTTCCATCCCCAGTATTTTGGTTTACTACAAATAAATAAAGGAAAAGGTTGCTATTTCAGATTGATTTGAAGCGATATGAGGATTTTATTATGACCTGCTAGTTAACTGAAGTGTCAAGAATATGCTGCCATTCTTGCTTGGAGTCCCAGAGGATGAGACACTGCATAGTCATAAGGAACAAAAAAATCCCCTTTTTTTTCAGTCAACTGCCAAAGCAGCCTAACATTCTTAGCCATCCGGACATTATCTCTTTAAGTTTACAGAGAATATATTTTATTTTCTATGTCGCTACCAAATGACCTTCCATTTTTGTTTTTCACCAGTTTACCCATCTTAGTTTGGTAAAAAGTAACTATCGCAGCTGAGAACTGTTTACGTTAGTTCATATGCCAATAGTCATATGAATTTCACATAATACAGAATAATTAAAGAAATGCTTTCAAGTTTCCACATGAAGAAGAAAGCCATAGGGCACTGGTCAGTCATATGTTTTGGTACTTTATTTTTAGAAACTCACATAAATCAGATTATTAATAAGCAGAGGGAAGACAGACACAGCCTYTTTTTATTTTTTTTATTTTTTTATCACAGTGGGATTCACATACCACATTTTCCTTTCAGGGAGAGAAGACACTGGGGTTTGATGCAGCCTTTGTGGAAAATTTTCTTCCTCAAGTCCACGTTGTAAGAGATAGCTCTGCCCTGCTCACACCCTGTCCAGATCTTTGAGGATGCCCATTCCAGGTCTGTGTGAGGATGGGTTGTTCTTTACAGTGCAATTACTAGAGTTTTGTCTCACCTATTTTGAAATGGTCCAATTAGTAGGAACTTGTGCTAATTCCTCTTGGTGGTTACTTGCAAAATCCACAGCAGAATTTTCTTGCTCTTGCAGGTAATAGATGTCTTAGGACCTTCTTTTGCATCCTTGCATAGAGGAAAGAGTTCTCAGTAGCTAATGCAAGCTGATGATATAAAAAGGCCTCCAAGAGTAACTGCAGTTACTTAAGTTCAGTGACTACTGGCTATGCCAATAGCTGAACATATGCTCAAGTGTTTTGCTGTGCTGTGAGCTAGCTCTGGATGGATTTATTGCTGGTAATTTGAGGAAGCCAATATAAGTGGGAGGTAAGGTAATACCAGCTTGAATTCCTCATTTGCGAACTTCTCCTTCCAGGTCATGATTAAAAAGTGTTAAGTATTATGCAAAAATTCAGAAGCTATTTGAATTTATAGGGTGAGAGAATAAATAGCTCCCCCATTCCCTTCCTCCCTCCTGAACCTCAGCTCCAGACAATTAAAATATCAACACAGAGCAATATATTTCTGGGAAATCTCATATGGTATTACAAGGAGAGTGAAGGAAAGATCTAAATGGCACAAAATTAAATACTCTATAAAAAAGCACATGGTCTAACAGTGACCTCTTAGGTATCACCAGCCCTGTATTTTAAATGATGCTAGTTAGTATTTTTCTTTCCTATTCTTTAGCATCTCTGATCTTCATATTATTTATTGCCAAAAAAAGTTAATTTGACTCATTTTTTTTTAAATAAAAGATTTTATTTGGCACTGGAACAAATGTTTTATTGAGAGGTTAATGTAGCTGTAATGCATGTCCTGCTTTGAGTATACCGCAGTCATTTTTTGAATCGTGTCAAAAAAGGCAGCCATATCTTTTTTGACCAGATTTATTGTGCTGCTTATTGCTCAATAGTCTGTCCATTTCCAGATGTTCAGTAATTTATTTTTCTTAATATTTGTTCCATTACTACTAGATACAGTAGTCAGACTTATGAGGGGGTAATTTCTGGGGCCATTGAATTTCTTGTTAATTGCCACTCATTTTTGTGTTATTATTATCAAAGCATCTAAAAGCCTCCCCACGATCAGGGCCCATTGTGCAAAGCACAATGTGTACATTTAGGAGGAGACAAGATTAAGCAGCCCAAGTATAATAATGCAACCTCCCTTTTTATTGAAAATCGGTATTTTGCTTTCCTCTAGCACTGTAGTTCCCCCAGTCCCTCACAATGAAGGAAGAATTATTGGCATGGCAAGTTCATTGAGTAACTCCTTTGATACACTAGCATGAACACCACACGGCTAAGAAAATGTATCATCTCACATAATCCCTCTCACGTTCTTTCACAATAGTTTTTACTGATTGGTGACCATATAAATGGATTTTCTTAATGTTTCTAGTTAAATGTGAATGTTAGAAAGGGGATAAGCACCTTTTTGGAGGGTTTATGAACACAGACCTATCCCCTCAGCTCTTGGTAAGTGTATTTTCTGCAGTATGTGTTTACCTCGCTCAAGTTGTCAGTTTTTCTGTTTGTTCCTGACTTTGTTAGCTTCAACAGCATAGTGAGGAGATCTTGTTTCTGACAGTTCGTTCGAGTCTATCTAAAAGCTTGAAATGAAGGGCACTGAAGGAGAACATAGTTGTGAGCCACAGGGTGATGGTAAATCTATGGTAAATCTGCCAAATAAGTGGCAGTGAAACACCGAAGTTAGCTCTGGCTGAGCTTTGTTCTGCCAGGCCCAAAGCCTGGTTATTTAGAGTTATTCAGGCACCACTACAGCTACTTATGATCTGCAGGGCAGATACACCCTTTGTCTCTACCATCTCTTTAATTTTGCGTTTGTTTTTGCCTGATGTTATGCCACTTCCATAGGCTGCTTGTGTCACCTGCCTGAGGAACATCTCYAGGTGACCACAACTGAGACCTAAGCTGGACCCTGAGCAACTATCTCTGACACATACAGGTGGAGTTGTTTCACTGTGACCTTCAGTGCCTTAATTTAGAGCTAGGACCTTGGGATCCTGTGGTGGAGCCCTTTGGAGTAAAGATGTTGCTGTCTTTTTCTCTTAAACTCGTGTTTTGAAGCTATAACCCATTTTGAGATGCAGAGGAAGGAGCTCCAGACTGTGACTCCCCAGTCAACTGCATGATGGCAGATGCCAGTTTGCCCAGACTTGGCATGAACACCAAGTGGACAACTTAGCTTTGCTGCCAGCCCACTCGCTCCTTTTGATCGGTGCTCTTTTAGCTCTATCAGTGGCGCCCAACCTTTTCAGCCTGGCAGGCCACAATAACCTTAAGCTACTCAATAAGCTGTAGCTTGCAATAACCAGAACAATTCTTAATACTCATGGACAGCTCTTGGGTAGCTTATGCATTACTCAGCTCATGCATCCGGGCAAGTCCATGTGTCCCGAGCAGCATCTAGGAAAGTAGGAAGCTGTGAGCATGCGGCTGCCTGAAGTAGCCGCCTTCAGTCTGCTTCTGCTGGAGCAGACTGCAAGAAGTATTCTCATGGCAGAGGCCTGTGTTGGCTTCCCTCTTTCTCCTGAGAGCTTCTTGGAGTCAGCACCCGGGTATGTTGTGAGCCAGATGAATTTCTCTGGCAATGGTGGTAAGTCAAGGGATTTCTTAGAGGCTCTGTGTCCCATGTGTCCCTAGGAGGATGTGATGGGAGARGCTAGCAAATATCCCAGAAATGAGCCATGTAAATCTCCCAGGAGCTGGCCGCAAATGTTCAGAATTGTTCTGGTGGGCCGTAGATCTTCATATTCCTGGACCAATACCCCTGGTTGCCACAGATTTCAAACCCGCAATGCCAACAATGTGGGCGAAAAAATACTCCTCCTGGATAAATCTGGTGTGTGTTGACTATTGCTTGGCTATGTAATTGCCAGTGGGACCATCACCGAAAGCTAATGACTGTCTTGATATTTCATTTCTGAGGCAATTTCCTTGGAGGCAATGTAGCAAGCTCCTTCAGTAAAGTGTCTCCATCTCTGCTCATGCAGTTTGACCCAACATTAAGCTCATTCTGGCATGACAGTTGAAAAGTCTTTGAAAAATCTCTTGACTTGAAATTATGTCTAGTAACTATATTAGCCATGTTAAATATGATGGCAAATGTATGGGTCTTCTCAGGTTTCTATTTGTGAAAGGAACCCAGTACTAAGAGTTTCTTGTGGCCCAACAAATGTATTTTCCACATCTGTAAATTTCACCCAAGAAGCGGTGCAGTCATGTAGCAGCACAAGTTTTGTTCCCCACAACTTCTCGGCAGTGGTTTTCCATCCATAATTAAGATGTCTGTTCCTACCACATAACTTGTTATATTATCTGCTAATGACCCAAATGTTTCATTTTTCTGACATGGAACTCAAGGATACCAGCATTATTCTTACAAAAAGTACAAAACCGTGTGTCGGGCCTCAGAAATATGTGGGATTTGCCTCTAAGTTAGGCCTGTATTCAAAAGCCAAGATGGGCCACTTCCCTGTGTTGTTGTCAGGACCATAAATCGGACTGGCTGAATCCCAGGGCTAAGAAAGGCTGCTGTTCCTTATCGGACACAGGTGGGTGGTAGCTTGGATTTTCAGAGAGTCTGGCTGAGGTGCTCACTTTGGTGAAAGAGCTGTGAACAGATTCACAGTGCCCATGAGCAGCAGAGCTGAATCTCAGCTAGCAGGGGACAAAAACAACAGCAGGGAATATTAAAACTATAAGTAGGTGAAAGGGTATTACTCTGTTTATTCCAGGACCTGAAAGCATTGATCACAGGGGAATATCCACATATAACTTCTGAAAGGGGAYTTGCTTTCTGCGGTTTTGCCTCCGACATGGTCTGTGAGCATTTAGGTATCATTCCTGCTGTACTGTTGAAAGTGGTGTTGGCTCCCAGGGTTACCTCTTGCATTTTCAAAGAGCTGGTGTTGGCTAATAGCTTTCTCTAGGAAATGTGCCTTACAGCCTGGGATCCTTTCAGCTGACCTCTCTGGGCAGTGGGTATTTTTGCTTGCTAGGAGATCCGGAAATGCGTTCAAGTGTATGTTCCTTGTTTTGTAGCACACTGCTCATGCCAAATGCTGCATGCTTTACTTGTCTCAAGCTGTTACATGTTGCTCTCTAAGGGTTTGGACTAATGTTAGTTTTTAATTCCCCCTCCTTTTCATTCTTTCTTTCTCCTTTTTAAAAAATTATTTTTAACCTGGAAGCATAACAAAATGGTTAGAAGTATTCTAGACTTTTTTTAATTTAGTTACCCGGTCTCTGCACATACAGTTCATATGCAAAAGTTTTTCAAGTAATTGGTGATTAAGTCAAGAGCTGATTTATACATCTAGCCACCTTGGCTAGACGTTGGCAGTAGCAGTTAATTGGGACATTGCAAGGATATGACAAATATTATAGAGAGGTCATCTGCCTACTAAAATCTACTCAAATTATTGAAAAATCAAATAATGAATTTGTAGCTTGCTTTCTTGACMTGAATCCCACTCTGGCTTGGTATTCGTGTACTATTTGCCTGGCTTTGTACTTTCAATGGTTTATAACCTTTCTTCTCTTTCCTCAGATTACCTGCTATTTTTCCAGGACTCTGAAAGCCGCTGAAAACTGCAAGGATTTTTTCTGTTCTGTTGKTTTTTGTTTGGTTTTTTTTTTAAATGTTTTTAAACCTGTCTGACTGTAGCTGAAGAATCCAGAGTCCAGAGTCAGTCTCTTTTCTTCAGGATGCTATACCCCTTTGACAAAAGCTTTTACAGGTAACTCAGCCCAAGATACAGAAATGCAGACAAATTAATTACTTAATGTGTGGAACAATTCCTCAAGCACTGCCCATGTGCACTTTCTTACCCTGTGATAAGCGGGAGTAGTTTCCCTGCCTCTCAGTGGAGATGGGGCCAGCTAACCTGTGCTGGCTGTGGGAAAGGCTCATGGTGTGTGTGCAAGCCCTAATCAGAGACCAGCTGACTGGCTGGAAATGCACACCCTAGTTTACATCGTGGTAACTATGCCTGTGCATGACCCCCTAGGTATTTTTGGGACCGCGCTTTTCCCTGGTTCCCGCTCCTTGTCCCCATGTGGTGCTCATATGGCTGGGATTCGTTTCTTGGCCAGCTGCGGAGATCTGTTGCTGAGCTGAGCCTTCCCTCCTCCCACCCCCTCTCCTCTTCACCAGCACCTCATCTGTGTTGACATCCTCAGCCTCTTCTGTTTCTCCTGCGTCCCAGGCAGCTGACTTCCCTTGGTTTCCTTCCAACTCAGACCACTGGCTGCCTTCCTCGCCTCCCCTGCAGCGCAGCGCTGTTGTGTTTGCTCTCCCCTGCTCCTTGCCCAGGAGACGTGGTGGTCTCTGAGGGAGCATGCTGGATGTCCTAGCACAGCCTGGACTCTGTGCAGTCCCACTCCATCTTAGTGCCTTACAGCTCTGCTGCTGCGGACTCAGGGAAATCCATACATCACTCCGTCTTCCTCCTTTCTTCAACAGCCGTTTTCTGACAGAAAAGCAACAGCTTTCTCTGTGCTGTAAACCCACTGAACTAGCAATAACTGTTTTATAGTTTTGCTGCCCTTGCTGTTAACAGAGAAGTGTTAAGTGTCTGTGTATTCTTACTTGGCTACTGGCCCCCCTTTCAATTTCTAGTGCAGTTTTTCTTTTGACATTCAGATCTGCTCATTGTAAAAACAGACCAGGTATGTTGCAAGCTTTGGGGTAGCCTTAAATCTTATTGTGACTTTTAGGGTATTCCAGCCTTTGCTAATGGACTTATTGTTTCTTTCCATCGCAGCTGATTCTTTCTAGTCTGACTCTGCCAGTTGCCAGTCAGCCCTGTGCAACTCTCCAGCCCTGACAGGGATTTGTTAGGTGTTCTCTGCAAAGGACTGAGAAAGAAGCAGGAATGGGGGTGACAAGAGGGACATGCAGGATGAAAGGGACAGGCAGCAGAACCTGAAGTAGGTGGGTGGCAGGGAGGTTGCCTCTGACACTAGCTGTCTCGCATGGGAGAGGAAATATTTTGCTTGATTGTTCATCTGTGCTGCCTGCTGATGTTTCAGACATGTCAGTGGATATCTTCTCATGGTGTCAATGTGGTACGTGGGCCTACAAGTGACAGAGAGTGTAGGGAGGCAACTGACCTTTGAAATCAAGACGATCAGCTATTGGAGGAAAAACAAGATCACTGTACTATCTGTTAATGTGGACATAGAACCATATTGGCCAACCCAGCCTTAGAGATGTTTGAGACTGTCAGGTGGTTCTGGGGCCTTCTTTGCTGTCTTTGAGAGTATGGCTAGTATTACAGGATTGGAGGGGCCTTTGGGAATGGCTAGAATAACCTTGTTTTGTGTAAGAAAAGCCTAGGCAGTTTTTCATAAACGAGAAAGCCTGTTCACAACCTTATGAGAAGGACAGATGTTTTCAAAAGCCTGGAGGTAACTCTGGGCTGGGGTGATCCCATGGAGATCATGACATGTCCAGCTGGCCATGATGCCCACCCCCATTTCCCAAGCTGTTGCCCAGGGACTCAAGGAGAGGAAGGGTTTAAATAGAAGAGGGTCAGGTTGTCTCAGCAAAAGGGTAATTCCCTCTCCCACATCCCAGATAAGTTTGAAGCTCCAAGGACTTCATTTTCCCCTCAGAAGTGGTATTGGTTGACTACCCTGCTGTAGAGCTTTCATAAGACTGTAGGTGGGATTAGAAGTCTCTGGTGAGCCACCTTGTAAAATCAACAGAAGAAATGATCCATTAGTGTACTGCTTACAGCACTGTCCACTTCCCCGTGTCCTACCTGTTGTACATGGAGCTTGTGGCAAGCAAGGACCAAGTGAGATCTGGCAGGTGCCTCATATCCAAGTGTGCTGAGTCAAACTGCCCCCAGCGCTCCTGTGGAGGGGCTGTTGGAATGCTTCAGCTGCTCCCTCTAGAAGGGGTTAGGTGAAGCTGCACTAAGTTTTCACCAGACAGCTAGCTTGTGAATCATTTGTAGTCTCTTGTTTCATTTGTGTATTAGCTGATTTTTTAGCTGGTCTGGCAGATAAGCAGGAAAGAACTGAGGAGTGACACTCCCTTACGCACAAAGTATTTGTCCATCTTTCCCACTCTAACATAGCACAGAGGATGACAAGCACTATAACACCTCACCTAATGCTGTTCATTCTTAGATGGCAAAGGGATATTTCTGCTTACCCTGCTATGCAAAATCTCTCACAGGAGATAAATGTTCGCTCTTATTGCCAGGGTTTACTATGAAAAATGGATATTGCTTGCAATAAGCTAAGCTTTTTATTCTTTTGCTTAAATTTCTTGTACTTATTTTAGGCCTTTGTTAATGAGACACACACTGAGAATTTAAGTGGTGTTAAATATGCTTAGCTGCCACTAACTATGCATGAATGTGGGTATATCTTACGCTTTTAAAGTTCAGCCCTTAAAGGAGCATGTGTGTAAACAAATGCATGCAATGATAAACAGTGAAAAAGAAGTATGCGAAAAGTCGCTTAACTTCTGTTCTCAAGATCTGTATGCAGTGGAAGTGTTGGCCTCTCTAAAATTATTGGTACCTGGAAATCTCATGCAACAGATCAGCTGGATGACTCTCCCGCTTTCTCCTATTCCAAGATTAGATGCACTGGACTGCTGCAATGCAGGTGGAGATGATAAATTTTTGCGTCACTGACTAATACTTCAGCCAGAAGGACGAAGGGACTTAGGATGGAAGCATTTTTAAACATGAGTCACCCAGACACAGTGATGATTTTCTGTTCATGCTGTGCAGGATCTACTTTCTGCTAGAAGACACAAACATGGAAACCATAAATCTATCTCTATAAGAAGTCATTTTTGCCAGTTCTGATGGCTGTACTTTTCCAATACCAGGTGTTCCAATATCACTGGAATTATTCCAGTGTTTGAAATTGAATAGTTGAAAAATGGTAAATTTCCAACATATCGAAATAGTCCTTATATTACTGAAATTCAATGAGTTGGGCACACAGCTTTAACAACAAAACCAAAAAACCCTTGGTTCCACCTGGGTAGTCTAGGTTAATCTAATGGAAGTCATGCAGTGAACATGTTGTAAGACAAGAATACCCCCATGTCTGTCAGGATGGAAGAGGAGAAAGCACTTAAATGACACAGGCCTTCAACTGATGAGGCTTGCATTGGGACAGCTCTTGAAGAACCAAGATTGTAGAGTCAGGTATCATGAAATCAAGAGTCCGTTTGCTTCCTGTTGCTATGATTAGAACTGGACTGGAAGATTCCTCCCACAGTTGCTTTCAGGGTTGGTTGGCCCAGGGACAAGACCTGTGTGATCCAAAGCCTGATGGTTGAGTTACTGGCTTGGCACATAGGAAATTTGGTTTCAAGTTCCTGCTTTGCCCAAAGCAGACTTGACATTTTTCATTCCAAACCTTTACTGTGTTTCAATCTGTGTGACTTGAATTTAGGACTCCACATGCCAGACTCAGTACCACAACCATCAGGGTATGGAGCATTTGACTTGAAATGGAAACATTTCCATTAAAACCCTAGCACTGCAGACAAAGCAACCTACTTAGATGAAATGGTGTTCATTGATGAAGGTAATTTCTTAGATGAAATTACTTTCTTGAGAATAGAGCCATTCTGGTCTTGGTGCTAGCTGAAATACAAATGCACTTTGGTCATGCCCTTTGCCCTGCTGGAAGCTGGGAAGAGTCAGTGAAGAGCCAGGTGGGAAGAGCTCTTGACCCCTAAGATCATCCATGGCCCAGGACAATTTTTAAGAGGAGAAGCACCGAGTAGCTGCAAGTCAAGTGATCAACTTTCCCTTGGTCCAGTGCATTAAAACAGTCCTTCCTTTGTGCAAAGGAACAGGCCACCTCACCTTTATAGCTGTGCAGACTGGCCAACCTGCTGTAGGTGGCCTACTGAAGTGGCAGATAGATCAATCTGAAGCCAAGCTATCTTGCGGTGAAATTCATTAGTATGAGTTGTCTGTCCTAAAAATAAATCATCTCTGGACAGATCCTGAAGTCGTCTCTCAGTCTGTTTTTGTTCAGCTTTTAGTGAGGCAAACCCACTGTTGAAGCCAAGATGATTTTCTTCTTTCAGTGGAAAATGGCAATGATGTCAGGGTTTGGCCTGGTAAAATAATGATAATTGTCTGCATTTTACAAGCTCTGTTTATATGACGATCTCAATCTATTTAAAAGATGTTAATCAGGTTTTAGTACCTGTGTGTGAGCTGGATGGCAAGCAGATGTTTTTGCGAGCTAAGGCAGAAGGAAGGTAACGGCTGCATCTGTCGTCATGTCATATGCTGACAACCTTTCAGTCATTTTTGCCAATGGTTGGTCTATTGGCTTCAATTGACTCTCCTCAATATTGACGAGCCAAAGAAGAAAACGTGAGGAGGTGTGTAGATATATTATATTTATATTTATATATAAAATGGTGGCTCAGCACATCCATGTACAGGCGGGTTTTAGAGAAAAATGTAATGATTCAAAGGGCCAATTTTGACTTTGCTAAAAGCAGCTAAATGATGCCCCTGCCCTACATTAAACTATGCTGCGATCAAAGAGGGCAGATGCCAAGTACTTGTGGTTTTACAGCTTTCAAATAAATATTGCTCAACCTCATAAAAAAGGGCATGAGAACAGGGAGTGGATTTTTCCTTTTTTGTTTGTTTATTTATTTCCAATATGCTCTACAGGTAAAGGGGGTATTGCTGCTGCTCGTTCTCAGGGTGTCTGCAGAGCATTCAGCTGTGAATACCTCTTGACCTCAAATCCAGTTAATTTAGGTTGGCACACTCGATCGCAAAACGTTTTATGGACTGGCAGACAGAGCGCCCTGGCAGATCTGCCGTGGAACTGCAAAGTTCCATACCCAGCTGAAACTTTTTTTAATTCAACACTGTCATTTTTAAATAACAGTGCAATTGCAAAACAAATTGGCAGGTACTTATGAACTGAATACTGCCTGAGGCTCTGTCTTTTCATTTTGCTGACCAGTGTGCCTGGTCTTCAATTTAAAAAAGCACCCAGTAGTTAAAAGGCACTGGTGAAACCTCGTAACGCAGAGCTAACCACATTGTTCATGGAGAGGGAGATGTTTGCTCTGACTTGTTGATCCTTACAAATTGGTTAGCTTCATGGTGGAGGGCAACGTTTAAAAATAAAAGTGCTCCAAAGTGCCTATTACAGCAACCACCTGAGCGTGAATCTTCTTTGCAAAGTTTAAGTGTTCTGCCACAGGTCCAATGTGAAGCTTCAAGGAATTTTGGAATACTAAACTGGAAGGGCCCTGTTGGTTCCCTGATTCCCACTGCTCTGCTGTCTTGAGCAACCACCTCATATGATCTCTTTCCTGGACAGTAGATTGCATCAGATACGTGTGGGCCATCTCCTATAAATCAACCTAGCTCTGCTGAGGCTGATCTGTGAAGCTCCAGCTTTTGCTGCGTGACTTTGTAAAAGTCCTTGCTGCTTTACCTGTACATTTGCATTGCTGTCTCCCTGAGCATAGTAACCAGAGGTTGAACAGGATGTTTAAAACAAGTAGAGGCATTCAAGTTATCATCTCACAAAGTCCTGCATCACCACTGCATGAAGCCCGTAGGGTGTCAGTCTTCTATCAGTCAGTTTATGAATTAATCAGTTTATCTTGCCCATAAGCCAAGGTGATATGTAATGATATGATTCAAAAGCCAAAAATAAAGTGCTGTGTTTGGAATATTGCCTCACATGGGCTTTGATGACCCAGTGGAGGATGCAGCTTTCACAGGCTAGGGTCTTCAGCTGGTTGTCTTGTAGGATAGACAGAACACAAGAAACACCAATAATAGCATCTTTGAAGACATTTCAGTTGCCATGAACCAGGATGATCCAGGTGTGGATCTACTAGAATTACATCTCAAAAGGATGTAATTCTCCAGCCACTAGCCCTGAGTGACATTCACACACCTTATGATTATGTGTCATATGGTGTGAGCCTGAACTGTGCCCTGTTTAGTAGGCATCCTCTGTTCACACAATTTACTCTGCAATGCGGCCACAGAACAGAGGGTGCCTTGCAAACTTTGTGAACATCTCCAGTCACGGGATTTTGTGAGTTACACCACCGAGATGTGATGTTGAGCTGTGGGGACAAGGGGAGTATATGTTATGGGTTTCCACTTATCTGTGAGCTCTCCAGATCTTAGCGCTCACTGTGGCCATGAAAAATCCTGTTGTGGATGCTTTGAGGACGGTGTCTTTGACTGCTTGGGTCATGCAGTCATGCAGTCACTTCCTTAAGGGAGACCTGCCCAGGACATTTACCAACACCTGTACTTCCTAGCTAACACTGCAGTAAAAGCTGTTGTAGTCTCTGGGCCACTGGCATTATAAGTAAAAGTGATCTATTTCTGACTATTGTCTAGAAACTCGAGTCTATCACCCTGCTCAACAGAGATGGGAGCATAAGGATATCTTCCTCAAAAAGAGTTTCAAATAAAGCACTAGGTATTCTAACCCAGGACAGAAGAGGCAAGGATAACACGAAGGACTATCCTTGCCTCTTTTGTATCAGCTAAGGGCAGCAAAAAACTTTTGGAAAATGGTGTGAGAAGTCCCTCTTCCCAATTCACAGCATATCCACAAGCAGTGAGGAATCCAGTCAGAATGAAGGAATCTTCAGAGTGTTTGAAAGTCCCTAGTACTTGCTGCTGGTATCTATATTTATTCCTAAAACCATATGGGATAAGATACTCACCTTCCCTATTCCAAAAAAACCCCCATTGTGTATTCATCTTGAGTGAACACGTCTTCAAGACTACTGATTTTTCAGAAGGGCTTTGCTCACTTTAAAAGTCAATTGCATTTAAAATACAAGTTGAGACAGGCAGAATCATTAGTTCCTCCCCCAGAAAAATGGCTTCTGTAGCCGTGAGAAAAGGAACTCAACCTGAAAGGAGACAAATATACAGTTTCCTGACATAAAAATCGATGTGAACAGGAGATATACCAGACAAAAAGATGCTAGTTGTTGTCTTTCAGCAGGACAGAAGTGTTTGTGAGAATATTTGTGCAAGAATTTTACGGCTACGTGTGTAGGATATTGAGGTTTTGGTCACCTKGTGTGTACTTGTCATTTTGCCAGCACTGAAAGAAATGTCTGGATATATTTCTTCATTAATTCAGTTATGTTGGTCCTTATAATCATGAGAGTTCATGCAGTGTGTTATGACTCTAAGAAAAGTTAAGGAACCCATTGCTTTTAAAGGCAAAATCTTTTGTTTCATGGCTTTCTCAGAAATGTGAATCATCTAGCATTGGGTGAGTCTTTTGGTCAGTTGCCTCTGCACATTGACCAGTTCAGCTGATTTATGGCCACATGAACTCTTTTTGAAATTTCTGGCTAAGCACCATAAAAGTTCTAAAACAATCTTCGAGGTTTTGAGTCCCTCTCCTTCTCCTCTAGGGAAGGGAAGCTTGTATAAATGTGGTTATTCTGGGAAAGCCTATGTTTTTAATTTCTCTCCCAAGGGGGTAGAGATGTCTTCCAAACCTAGTATTGAGAAAAAGGGCCAAAGGACTACCTCTGGAAAGAAGATACAACTTGGGAGGCTGGTCTGCATTTTCTCTCTCCAAAGCTTTTTGAAGGAGAACATATGAAGCTGTGAGTATCTGGAACTCTGTCACCTGGACATTTTCTTGCCTTTACAGGGATCTTTCTTGCAAGTGAAATATTAGAAGCTAGCTAAATCATTCCAGTGCACCCACGCTGAGTGGGTGGAAGAGGTATGTGAAAATTAAATGTATCATTTGGAAGATTCTCTGGATGGTTCTTGCTTTCCTGGGGGAAAGAAGGACCCAGAACTGTTTGGTCCTATCTTTTTCTTTTCCCCTTAATTGGCCTCAATAAGATTTATCAGCCTGTCCAAGCAGTGTRCTAACATGTATTCAAAACCAGTTTTGTTCTGAGGGCAGGCTAGTACTTGCTGGAAGGTAGGACATAGAAATGTTCCATAGCTCTCAGTTTGGGCTCTTTTCACACTACTCTGGTATTCCCAACAAACCCCTCTTGCACATCTCACGTGTCAGGCATATCGGCACTCACCAGAATTCTTGTTTTCACAAGTATCTCCCTCAAAAGCCTGATACCATGCACACTCATTGCTTTCCCTATCTGACACAGTGTGAAGCTCTTCAGAAAGCCCAGCTTTGCAGCCAGGTGGTTTTTGCTGATCTGGGGCTTTCGTCATAATGCGGAGACATGGACTATCCTGTAAACAAGGGATCAGATTGCTCTAATGGAATCTCATTTATCAACTGGAAAGCTTGGCTGCAGATGAAGAAAGTGAGAAACATAAGAAAAGTAACAAATAGCCAGGTCTTTGCAAATTCCTGTTGTTACTGAGGTTGACATGCTTAGCTGTAAATTGGGTCACTGATTCTCTCCTAGCCCAGTCATGTAGAAGCAACTAAGGCATTAGGTAGGTGGAGGTATTAGCTTCATGCAGTCTTAAAGCTGGAAGAAAATTGTATGGCCTGTGTATTGCAGGGTAAATGATCCCGATCTTCTCTTCCATTCTTAAAATCCAAGGCACTGACCTTCTCAAATACATGACTCATCTATTGCCAGGAAGGTGAAAGTCCAACTATTAATGAGTTGCTTCATTGTATACAGCCATCAAAGCCAGGCCTCTGCAATCAGCTCAGCTGAACGCTTTGGACGACTTCCCATCGCTTGATGCTAATCATGGGTCTGCACCTGGTCCAGCTTTCTGTTTGGGACAATATGTTAAAAATTCATTGTTTCACTTTTTTTTCTTTTAATTGACTTTTTCTTCCCCTCTGAGTTAAATGAATGCTTTATAGGATGAGAACTGAACAATGTTAATGGAATGAATTGTGAGGGAGAGCCACAGGCACGGCTTATATTCAGGAGAAAGCAGGAGTATCCAGCTGTATCCTGCTTGCCTACTTTGATGTCTTTGGCTGAGAGAGTGACGCATGATTCAGACCACCTACTCTCCAGGCCCTGGCTCCCTAGGTGGTCAAAGGGGAGAAGAAATTGTGAATCCAGCACAGCACACCTGTAGCATGCCTCGTGCATCCTTCTTCACTGACTGCACAGGCAGCAGCCATTTGGCAGCCCTGGGCACTATGTGTTTTCATGTGTTTGTCCCTTTCTTGATCTTAAACACTGTAGTATGGGCCTGCGTCCACCTGAAGCACCATAGGATGCAGTTTGAGCGCACGTTGCCGTGAGCACGCTCTGTTTGCCTTGCCATTTCTGAATAGGACTAGGTGATGATGTGTATGCTTTACCCACAAGGCAGCGTCAGGACAATCTCCACCTGGCCTGGAGGGACAATCTCTGAAGATGAATGTGTCTGAAGTAAATCCAGGCAGCACTTCAACTTTCTGCACACTATATTAGGGTTTTTCATGTTGGTTTTTTTTTTAAACTCTCCTTGGTTTTTTTTGTTGTGTTTTGTTTGTTTGTTTGTTTGTTTGGGGGGGTTTTGTTTGTTTGTTTTGGTTTTGGGGTTTTTTTGGTTTTGTTTTTTTTCAAGTGGTAGAGGCATCAGGAGGCATGGGGAGACTGAGAAAGCACTTTGGAGGTGATGCTCACACTTTATTCTTCAGCCTTTGGAAGTAATGGGGACGTAGATCTTCATCATAAGCATCTCTGTATACTTGCAAGTGAAGTGAGTGACAGAGAAAACTGCTATAACAACTGTGAGCATGAAGGAAACCCATAGTCAAAGGCAGCTTATCTGCTAAGGCTTGCCCAGCTGCTGGTTATCATCCATGTTGCATCTGGCTTTTCACAGTACATCTGTTTAGCATAAATAACTTTTTTTTATTGGTGTCCTATGGTACAGCCAAACAATGAACAGAAGAAAAAAGAGAAACTGTAAATAAATTTTACAATGTCAGTAAGAGCATTCACATTAAGGGAAACTATTTTGAGTGAATGCCAGTTCTTAATAAATTGCTATTATTCTGGTGTTTTTACAAAGACCACAAGTTAAAAAAGAAGAAAAAAACAGAAACGATTGAAAAATGGAAACACTGAATGTCACTGCTCAATCACTCCTTTTAATAATAAATATTTCTAGGCTGTTCTCCTAGCAAATGAGGTGCCAAGATATTTTTTTTTTCTTTTGGTGAATATCTGAAAGCCAGTGGCATAAAAAAAGACCATGAGTCAGCTGGCTGAGCTCCCTTTCCTGAATGCTCCCTGGGCAGCTGTGTTTCAACCCATATTACCAGCCCTGGGTCTGACCAGGCTTTCTGGCACCTTGGGGCTCACCTGCCCAGACCAGAACTCTGCAGAGGTGCCTGCACTGACTCCAAACCCACAAGCTCAGCCCTCAGAAGAAGGAGAGCCCTGCTGCCGTTGCCCAGCTGATGTGTCACACTGAGGACCAACAACACTTCTTAAGACAGCAGATTTTGCTAAGAAGGATGCCTGCGGTCTTAATTCCCAGTTACTGATGCCTTGTTTGTTGTAATGTCTCAGAAATGGGACCTTACAGTCCACTTTACCAAGAACTCCGCTCAACCATCCAAATCTCCYCCTGAAGCTAAAACTGACCCTTTCTGAAACATTATCTCCTGGTACTCCTGGTGTAACTCTCTAGGACCACGTGGACTTTGCAAGGAAATTTCTGAATCTCTGTATCAATGAGGCTTCATGGCAAACTGTAATTGTGGGCAGCACACTGTACAGTGACAGTAGTCTTCTTCCACAGAGTTCCTGTAAGTGAGCATCAGGGGGATAAGGGTTCAGATTCCAGGGATCCCAGCAAATCTTCTTTTTTTCCTCTTTTTAATTTTTTTTTTATTATTTTTTTTTTTAGTGATCAGGCTATTTTATCTGTGTCTATTTTACAGCCCCCATGTGTTTCCCTCAGTTAATTCCTGTCTGCAAGGATTCTGGGAAGCTGCTGTCTTTGTCTGGCATCTCCACACGTAGAGGAGCCCTTTGCTGATAAAAGCCCCTGGCACCACAGGACTGGGGTATGTACTGTGTGGCTGTCCTGGAAATCTTGCATTAGAAATATGGATGCTCCATCTGGTGTTGGAAAATGAAGTGTTAGGCTGACCATGACAGACGCTGGTTGACGGTCATGGCCTAACAGGCAGGCAGGAGCAGGGGCGTAGTGGAAATAATGCCAGAGGATGGGGCTCTCAAGCCACAGCGATGCCCTTGTTTGCCCTTCAAAGCTTTGCAAACCTTGCAGATACATTAATCACAACAGGTACTGCTTCCTTGTCGGGGAGGATTTCCTGGGCAACATGGCTGTGCTCCTGCGTGGTGGTGTGGATGGCACTAAGGTCTGGGGAGATCAGGCACCTACAGACGAGGAGAAATTGGGCTGTATTCCAGTGACACAGGCATTGGTAACTTGGGACAGTCTCGGGAGGACCTTGCCATCCTCTCTCTTTCTGACGTGGCATATGGAGCTGCACCCAGAAAGTCTGGGGTTTGTGCAGAAAAGGTGGTTTTGCCAACAGTGAGAGGGCTCGTCCTCCAGGAGCGTGAGGAAGCCAGCTCTCCCGGTCATGGTCTCCTGTACCCACCACAGTCTGCCAGCCAAGGAAGCGGGCCTGGGGCCTGAACGAGCTCTTTCGCCTTTTCGCACACCCCCGAAGTCCTTTTATAATGAAATAAGACCAGAGCCCAYGAGCCAAAGGGAATTAGAAACGTTGTGTGTGCTCACATGCTTGCTTCATGGGGCAATTTTAATGAGTAATTGATTGCTAATTATATGTGCTGCTTTGTGGTGAAACATCATGGTACTTTGATATCGACCAAGAACTGAAAGTTTCTGTTGTGCTTTTTTTGAAAAAACTTTTGGCCTGCTGATCTGTATGGGGTATTTTGTGCCTGATTAATTTAATGTATTGTCTTGGGTGAGTGTTGATTTACTTGCTGAATTCAAGATCAATTTTAATGAAGCTCTTAGTGCGTGCTGGTTTGGGTACACATGTTATTGGGTGGTTTGGGTGCCATGTTATTGGTTTGTCTAGATTGCTCACTGTTTTGTTAGACTTCAATAAGAAAACTTCTGGCATAGTGACAGCTTCCCACTTCCCTACAATTGAGTAGACAACAACAGAGCTTAAACAGACAACAAACTTTATTAAACTCACATGTACATACATAACAAGTAGAAACGTTAGAGCAAGCTAGTCTGACCTACCGGCCAATAGCAACAAAAAATATATTCTTTTTTAACTCCCAAACCAGGTGCAATCAGGGAAACAGCAACTGCAGCTGAAGTGCCAGGCTGTAAATTAAAAGGGAAAATAAATGCAGACATCATCAAGGATATTAATATCTGCTCTGTTCTTCACCACCACTGTTTCCCTCCACCCTTTCTCTTTTCCTACATCTGCAGCAGGACAAAGCAGTCATAAAAGTCTTCCTGGGAGAAGGATGGGACAGGGGCTCAGAGTGCTGGGAAATGCCTCATGGAGCTCCATGTAACCAGGGCACAGAACTGGGATGCTGCTGGACTTCCAATGTGCAGCCAGCCATGGCTCTTCAAGGTGCTGGGGCCTCCCCAGGTACTACAAGTCTGTTGTGGAGGGCTTGCAATGGCMTTGCAACCAGGACTACTTGTATTGATGCAGCTGAAACTCTGGCATTTGTTTTTTTCCTCTTCAGCAGGATATGGCTGTGCCCTCTGAATCAGCGGCTGCATGTTTGGAAGAACGTCCTGCCTGGACAGAGCAGAAGTTAACTAGGACTTTTGGAGCTGGTAGTGGTTATGCTGGGAGCAGACCAAGGGGAATATTTGCTTTCCAATTCCAAACAGGAAACTATAAGCAGATCCAGCTTGCAGAGAGCGTGGTGTGGGAGGATGCGCAGAGACGCAGGAACAGGGCAGGAATGCTGGTGGAGGACTTTTTCACCCTTGAAATGCACGGCCATGGTTAGCTCCCCTTAGCAGTGAGGTAAATCATGTCTCCATGCCTGGGACTGGAGAGCACCTGTGAGCTGCTCTCACCTTGGGAAATGGCATTTGGCCCTTCCAGGGTAGACAAGTGGGTGGTGCTGGCAAGAACGTGAGCATCAGTTCTTTCTCATTCTTTAGAAAAGACACACACTAACTTGTCATGCTCTCTTTAATTTGATTTTGTATGACAAGCCCAACTGTTTAATGTCCTGTGCACAAGAAGGAGAAAGCAATTATGTTATTTGAGGGGAAAAAGCCATTGGCTTTGCTTCTGTAAGCAAAACATGAATTGGCACTTACGGGGTCCAAAGGACCACAGAATTTTCTACAGTATCAGGTTCCAGAATGCTGATGTTTCTTTTCCAGAGAGATTTAATAGCATGATGAGACAAAAGGATACGCAGCAGGCTTGAAAGGTCCTTCCTCTCCTGAGTAGTCCCCATCAAGCCAATGGGTAAATGTCTGCAGAAGAGGACCACACTGAAGTTCTGTTGGTAGGTGAACAGCAATGCTTGCCAAACAAGGCACCCCATTCAATCTGTTTTCAATGATTTAAAACTGAGCTAGAAAATGTGAATCCAGGCAGGAACTTGGCATTTAGATTATACACTTGAGATGACTGAGCCTTTTTTTTTTTTAATACAATTTAAAAAATTATAATCCTGAGGGATGTGAAAGGAGTTAGGGCATGCAGACGACATGAAAACAGAGTCCTTTCGTATGCTGCTTGACATTTCAGTAATTCTTCAAGCAGCATTTTTGACTTCTTTTAAATGTAGAGTTTTCTTAGCTAAGTTTGCAGCATGAGAAGACTGAAGTTTAATCTTTTCAATGTACACAGTCTTGGTGTAGAGATAGCTCTTTCCTGTATGTTTGTGCTGCTACCGGTGTACACATATACCTGCCTGGCTTCAAGCTTAGGAGATAGTAGAATTAGAAATGTTGCAGATGATGCAGTAACTAAGGCATTTGGCTATGTTATGGACTCAGGTGATCTTGAAAGAAAGCGATATATATAGATATAAAATTAAAGTGTAATTTACATATTGGATATTTACAAACTATAGGATATATACATAGCATATATAAAATTAAAAATAAGTGCATATAAAATTAAAAATAAGTGCATTTAAGAGTGTTTCTAGTAATAACCTGCCTCATGATTAACAAGATTAGCAAGAAATTGGTGCAAATTTTCTTCTTAATCAACAGTGCTAGGAAATAATGATTAATGTAATAAATATGTATTAATAGTGGAAAGCTGACTTAGGCATCAGGGGATCAACCTGGGCCTCAGAAGCTCTCTCTTCATTTCCCTGCACTGTTAGATTCTTCTTGACTGACTGCTGATAGTGTCAATTCAGTATGTGGGTATCTGACTGGTGTTAAAATCAATAGCAGGTAATGTTTGAGGGTGCTGCCAGGGAGCACAAGAGTGAAGAATATTCAAGTGGTTCTCCAAAACTGTGGGCTGAGCATTAGCCCAGAGGAGCATTTAGCCCAGAGAAGTTGATGTTCCTGATCTTGAAGCACCTAAATCTATGCATTCAGCACTGGTGACAAAAAAGCCACCTTGCCACCACTCTCTCTCCCAGCTACCCCTTCACCACCATCTGACCATTGCAGGTGCACCAAGATGCTATGCATCTCTCCTATGATGCAGYTGGGGGAGCTCTGCTCCCCAGCCCAAGTCAAAGTTCCTCAATAGGAGTCTTTGTTTTACTACTCTAAAGGGCTGCCATACATCTGTTATTTTTGTTATTATTTGTCATTCAATTTCCCCCTGGGTATGGCCTTTTTTTTTTTCCCACCTGGAAATGGTGACTTGGCAGGTTCTAAGTTTTCCTGAGAGCTTCCAGCTGCCTGGTTGTCAGCCTTGACAGCCAGAACGTGCTACTTCATTTTGACTGTATGGTCATAGAATAGATCAGCAAAAAAGCTCCTTGTGTTATGGGTTGAAATCATGGTTGTATTTTGTTTTTCCTTCTGCACTGACTCCATGGAAGCTGTGTAGTGTATCATCTCCATCAGTTCAGGGTGCAATGGATGGATCTAGTGCTTATGTCCTGCATGTAAGTGGAGGGCATATGCACTAGTTCAGCACTCTCTGCTGTCAGGCACAGAGTGGATGTTGAGGCATCTCCAGAGTAATGTATTGGTCAGTGGCTCTGGGACCATGTTCAAAGCACAGAGCATGAAAAACATCTAGGGTGGGTGTGCAGATGTCCTACTCGGGTCCTGCTCAGCTGCTCGGGCCCAGGCACTCAGAGAGTCTCAGTTCATTTTCTTTCAAGGCCATCTCCCAGGGCCATCTAATTGTCCCCAGGCTCTCTGCAAGGAGCCTGTATGCCTAGGCACTGGGGTCACAGCAGGAGGGAGCCCACAAGCTGTCAGGGCCTCTCAGGGCTAGATGTGACCACAGGGAGTGGCAAAATGCCAGAGTTTTACCATATGAGCAACACGCACACACTGCACGGACTGTCCCTAGTGATCGAGGATGAAAATTTCCCCATCCTTGGCTTTCTCCTTTCCTCCACACTGGAGTTCCCATTTATCTTGGAGGTTACAGCTTCGAGTAGCCCTCCTGAAGGTCCCCACCAGTGAGCTGAGTGGTCAAAGCCATTTAGGAGAGTCACATTGTCTGATTCTGCTCATATGCTTTAAGTCCAAGGCTATTCTTCCTCTTATCTGATCACAGTCCCCCAGCTGTGCAGTATGTGCTACATATAAATTCAGAGAACATAAATAATTTGCTTTGTTGAAAAGCAACCCATGATATACTCATTGCCTCTTCCTCTTTCAATCCGCACTTGCTCATAGTGCCCGCCCTGCCCCTCAGTGCTTTCGGCTCCCTTGGCATGAGCATGCATCTTCATTTTTATCCCACTTTAGGACCCACTAATAACCTTCTCACCAGTGCACCATTAACGCACTGGAGGAGAGCACAGGAGTGGTAATTCCGGGCTGTGATGCAGTGGTACGCTGGGAGGGGATGCTCAGATCACTGTGGCATGCCAGCACACTGCTGGCAGCYGTGCACCATCTACCAAAAGCAAGTAGCCCTGCTGGCATTCAGCTGTGCTGCTAGTGCTTTAACACAAGGGWATCACCACAAAGTGGTGGTTTGCAGGCTTTAGTTGCAGGAAGATATCAGTTGTGCTGCAGTTGTTTGCCACTTGAAGCAGGATGGTGGGCTTAGGTATACTGGTGTCCCAACTTCTTGCTAATCTTGCTGTGCTGCTTTCAGTCATTGCATGTGGCTGATGGGAGCTCTTGTGAGAAGTCACCCTTGTGCAGTATGATCTAGTAACTCGGAAAGTTACCATTGTCTGAAGAAAAGAGTTTGAACTGAAGCTTCAGGAGGACTCGACAGTGAGCAGGATATTTGGCAATTAACCGTGACCGAGTCATTGAATTTACTAACTCTTTGCATCAGGGAAGGATTTCTTGTGCAGTTTTTCAGCATTTTGTTGGTACTGGTAAAATTGCTTCCCTCTGGTAATCTTTTTTGAGGTGATGAAAATAGTGGGAACCTTCACTGGACTTCAGATCAGGTCCTTAGAAAAGGCAATGGTCATAGTAGTCATCTGCAACTTAGACTCAGCTTCCTGACCTACTCACCACTTTTTTTTTTTTATAAGATATACATTCTCTAACGCATGAAAGGCTGGATAGATGTGGCTCAACTCTTCCCCTGTAGTGTGACCCAGTCACATCCCAGCCATTGCTAATGGGAAAACTCAGCTCATTCAGCCCCTCTGGGCACCTGCCTTGAATACTACCCATGTGAGCTTGAAACATCAGTGGGGTTTGTGTAATCGGGGAACAAAAGCGGGGATTGACAAAAGTAATTTTTACCCCCTGTTTGTAAATACACATGCACGGGTGAGTGTGAAACTGGACTGGGGTGCATTAGCCCCTCTGTCTTTGTCCTCGTGCACACCCCTTACCTTCCCCTGACTCCCACAGAAAGTCCTCTTTGTTGGCATGCCAATCATTGTTTCCTAGAACACTTCTCCTAGAAATCCCTGCTAAGTGTATATTGTTGTCTCCCCAAGAAGGTACGAGTGTGCAGCGTGCAGTTACCGGCAATATGTATATGCACGGCAACTCATTAGCCAGGGCTTTTTTCAAAGAATTTTTAACTTCATCTTTGGATGCCTCAGCTGAAGGAAAGGTCAAAGGAAGGTGCAGAGAAAATGCAAAGCATGTAAAAGGTAGAGTGGCTTTGCGCTGCACTGAGGGATCTTCTATGCCTTGCTTGTTATGTAAAACCCATCAGAAGGAGGGGGGAATAAACAAAAGAATTTTCTTCTCAGCATGTGCTGGGACACAGCACTGCAAATAAATGCATTGTTAGTTGAAATCAGTGTTTTGGTTTCTCCCTTCCTTTGTGAGATGCTGTAGAGGAAGCAGATTAAAGATTGCCAGCTTTCTGGCAAAATATACTGGTGGCATCATAATGACTTCATTATGGTCTCTAAATGAGCTAACAGACTAATAATGTGTTCAGGAAAAAATACACATTATGAACATGCACACAGGTGTAGGGTTAACCCTTTCTTTGGCTCCCCTTGCTTTGATTCCAGCTACTGCAGCTTAAGCCATAGTTCAGTGCTCTACTATCTGGGCAGTAAAGGATTTAATTCAACAGCTGCATGCCAACTAATTGCAGCTGTATTTTCTTCTGAGTTCATCTACAATGCAAACAACATGGCAGCTGTTTGTTTGTTTGTTTGCTTGGCTGGTGGTGGCTGGGAATGCTGCTGCTAGGTGGAAATGCCAGCACAATGGTGCAGAGGCTCTGTGAGGCCCTGCAGCTCAAACCTCCTTATATTAAAAAGGCTTTTAAAAGTGGCTTACATGACATACCCCTCCTTTGGTTTTTCCCTTATTGCTTTACATGCTGCATAAAAAATGTTCACTGGAGGAAATGGAGATTCAATAGTAGGCCAAATCCTTCTGCCCAAACTAATTTTCTGCCTGCCTTGCTGATGTCTCCTCCATCTCACCTTCAGCATCACTGGACCCAGACTCTTACTGTCCTCATCACAATTCCTGTAGCCCTCCTGCCCCCTCATCTCTGCCTTCATCACTTTCTGCCTCTACTTATGTGTTGCTTMAGTCTCTACATCATTTTTCATCTCTGGATTATGTAAAAATCTTCCAGAATGTCCTTGTTAACCATATATAGCTCTTCCATGTTTTCTCTTGAGGTTTTATGGGTGCGATAATATGGACATTATGGTTACAGAGCATGGAAGCACAGGATACACAGGATGTTCTGCACATGCTCGGCAAAGCCAACATTTCCAAAACATGTGGGACTTTTATTATGTGTGAAGACCAGCTATGAAACACTTGTTCTGGCATCTCTGATATGGCTCAAAAAACTGAGGTCTAACTGCCAGGTAAGTGTCTTGTACAATGATAGATACCAGTCAGGCACCCTTGCTGTATCGTAGGGTGTACTCATATAGTGGGAGGATCTGGGATGTACAAAAAAGTCTGTCAGCTCTGCTGCCCAGGTCTCCCTGCATCTGCCAGAGGTCCAGAAATCCAAACAAACATAGGAAGTCCTGAAAATGTCCTGAAATATCCTAAAAATAGGCAGAATTTCTAGGCAGAAGAAGAGCTTGGGTTCAGGAAAATATGAGCACATGGGAACAAAGCCATCTTTAATGTAAGCTACCTTTAATGTACAGACATTGCTACCCTGTTCCATGAATATTTGAACTTATGTATCCTGTTGTCTGATGGATTTGTATCTAGAGGCTGACTTTGGTATGTAAGAAGATGCAGTATCCAAAGGAAGCTCTTATGTCATTGGGATTGTTTATATCTCCTCTTTCTCTCCCGTGTGATGTTTAATACAGAGTGAATTCATACTGCAGCCCGTGGATGGTGTGGTCAAGGCAAAGACTCTTCTCGGGTCTCTGTCTTCTGCCTGCCCTCTATTTTCATGAACTGTGTAGGAGTTTTGTATTTTGAGATGCCTGTTCACCTGCCAGATGTGGCTGAACTTAGTCAATGGATACAAAAATTATGAAATAGGACAAGAGATGGACACTAACACACGGATACATTCATGAGTGGATGAGGAATTAATTGGATGAACGCATCCAGAGGGTAGTGGTCAATGGCTCAATGTCCAGATGGAGATTGGTGACGAGTGGTRTCCCACAGGGGTCCGTACTGGGACCGGTACAGTTTAATATCTTCATCAATGACATAGACAGTGGGATCGAGTGCACCCTCAGCAAGTTCGCAGAGGACACCAAGCTGAGCGGTGCAGTCGACACGCCTGAGGGACAGGATGCCGTCCAGAGGGACCTGGACAAGCTTGAGAAGTAGGCCCGTGTGAACCTCATGACGTTCAACAAGGCCAAGTGCAAGGTCCTGCACCTGGGTCTGGGCAACCCCCGGTATCAGTACAGGCTGGGGGATGAAGGGATTGAGAGCAGCCCTGCCGAGAAGGACTTGGGGGTACTGGTGGATGAAAAGCTGGACATGAGCCGGCAACGTGCGCTCGCAGCCCAGAAGGCCAACCATACCCTGGGCTGCATCAAAAGAAGGGTGGGCAGCAGGTCGAGGGAGGTGATTCTGCCCCTCTACTCTGCTCTGGTCAGACTCCACCTGCAGTACTGCGTCCAGCTCTGGAGCCCTCAGCACAAGAAAGACATGGACCTGTTGGAGCGGGTCCAGAGAAGGCCCACAAAAATGATCAAGGGGATGGAACGCCTCTCCTGTGAAGAAAGGCTGAGAGAGCTGGTGTTGTTCAGCCTGGAGAGGGCTTTGGGGAGACCTTATTGCGGCCTATCAGTACTTAAAGGGGGCCTATAAGAAAAACGGCAGCAAACTTTTTAGCAGGGCCTGTTGTGACAGGACAAGGGGCAATGGTGTTAAATTAAAAGAGGGTAGATTCAGACTAGACATAAGGATGAAATCGATTACAATGAGGGTGGTGAAACACTGGAAAAGGCTGCCCGGACAGGTGGTAGCTGCCCCATCCCTGGAAACATTCAAGGTCAGGTTGGACGGGGCTCTGAGCAACCTGATCTGGTTGAAGATGTCCCTGCCCACAGCAGGGGGATTGGACTAGATGACCTTTAAAGGTCCCTTCCAACCCAAACTATTCTATGATTCTATGATTCTATAATATGACCATATTGGAATTCTTTCCTCAGGAAATGAGGGCAAAATCTGCTTGTCCAGTTCCTGTTCTTCCACTCCACAAAGTGCTGCAACACCCTTTTTTTGGCCTTACTCTACCCACCACCCTACCCAATAACTTTCTATTGAGAACATAGTCTAGGGAATATTGTGCTTACTGTGCCAATCCTCTCTGTTAAATGCGTACACTGGGTCTTATTCCCTATTACATGTAAGCTACTTGCCCAAACTGTCCTGATGAAGAGATGCCTCTCTTCGTCATTCTTGTGGCATCATGTTTGATGATAAGTCATCTCCCACCTGCCTTGTTGCCAGCATCTAATGGCAGTGTTAAAGCTTTAATCTGAGTTCTTCCTTCTTACATAGTGCCTCTTTGGTGAGGAGCTTCCCAGGAAAACCTGCAAAGTTACTCATTATTTGCTTTCAGATTCCCCTTCCGTGGGCTTCTGCGACAGCAGCGTGGCTTTGACAACAGTGGTATGCTATGACTGCTGCCAACTGTGCTCTGTGGTATTTTTTCCTTACTTCCAGGCATCCCTAATCTACATCCATTTATTGTCTTCAGTCACTGTCCATAAAGTCCCTGGACCAGAGTTTAGTCAGGGGGTTTGCTCTTCCTAGCACAAGGAGATACTAACCTGAAGACTGAGTTTCTTAGGCAACATGGTACGACAGTAAGTAATAACATCCCATGGGTAACAGTAGTAACAAATCCAGCCATTTCCCAGCAGAGGAATGCTGCATCAGGATCCTTTGTGAGTCAAGCACCACACCTGAAAAAGAGAGGGACCCGTACCATGAGTCAAGCTGCTACAGCTATGCATTTAGTCCTCTTTCTGCATGTGGGGCAGTGGAAGTACCTAGGAAACTAAATGGTCATCAAACTGGTTRGAAGAACCACTGCTTAAACTGGCCTGCTGATGGGAAAGTGCAAGAGAATGAGAAGGACATGTCTGAGGTACTACTTGCAAGGCCAAGATAACCAGGAGATGCCAGGGCAGTGCCTGTCAACCAGGTCCACTGAAGGTCACCAACCCTTTCTTTAAGAAACAGCATCTTCTGGTGTATTATTGCTGATGGTTTACACTTGCAATCCATTTAAAATGAAATTAAAAGAGGACTGCTCCTGCAGTTTTGATCCACTCTCCCCCCATTTTGTTGGTTCCTTTGGTTGCTTCTGTGGGTAGGATACATTAAAGAAAAGACTAATTACAAGCCTGTTGCACTCACTTTCTGAAACCTTATCACTGGTCTTTGGTAAGCAGGTTTAAAACACCTCCTTTGAAGATCTAGACTGCAGAGCCCAGGAGTCTGGTTGGCATGCTTCAAAATGGACTAAACTTCTTAAATAGCAGAAGCATTGCTTCACTACTTTTATTGGTCAAAGCCATGACAAATAGCCCTCTGCAATGACAAATTCCATGGAGCTGATTTACCATGCTCCATGCTGTCCTTGCCAAAACTGATGACTATATGCAGATGTACGTGTAAGAAAAGATGTCTGGGACTCGTTTATAAACAGTATATAATGAACAGTTCTTCTGTAAAACAAGCTATTGTTTATGTATGACTGCATCACCACTGCATCTTTTTAGGGTTTCTGTGAGAAGTGGGCAGTTGCCTTCAGCAAGTACATAAGTGGCTTGGCTGTTCCATGAAAAGATGAAAACAGAAAGAGAAGCTTTTTGATTGAGGGTGAAATTTAAGGTATGAGCGGCTATTATCCATATCTTCCACTCCTCTGAGTCTGCAATAAAGTAGACCAAGGGGTAATAAAGCTGTTGAGCTGGCATGAATGATTCTTTAGATGGTGTTTTGCTTAAGCATTCATTCCTTTTGAGCTATTTTCTTGCTTTAAAACTGCTTTTTAATGTACGTAGCTTAGGAGCTATTTGTAACAAGCAGAGAACCCCGGCTGCACGCAAGTACCATTCATGAACAACAGAGTCACCTTAGAAGAGTGTATAGATTTTCTTTGGAGACACAAGGGGTTTCTTTTGTAGGAACTCTGTTTATTAAAACAGATAATGTGTATAAGAAGCAGAGAGTTGTTTTCTGGCTGGGATTTTCAGATCGATTCAGGTATCGGGCAGCCTTAAGTCACCTGGAAAATGGTGGCCTGTGTACACTGTTATTCACTAAAATGACCTGGAGCAGGTCTGGAATTAAGAGGCCTATAGCCAGACCCCCAGTGATCTACACTGATTCTACCGGAGCAACCCAAATTCATAGTGGATGGAGATGTGGCTATGAAGACTGAGGCCATAACCATTATTTTTTTTATTTTTCCCATTTGCTGCCAGGTTTTCAGGAAGTTGGAGACCAGCTCCTGTTCTCAGTTCATGACTACAACCTGGTTGCACTGCAGACTTAATGACTCATATCTTCGTTGTTTTCTGATATTTTTCTCTGGAACATGGTGGAAAAAATATAGCACACAATGCATCAGCTTCCTGTTCCAGTCCTATGAATGTTTTATGGAGATGAGCCAGCTTTGTTCCCTGTAGTGTGTTTGCATWGGGTTTGGATGCAAAATGTTCCTATAGGGACAATGAACATGTCACCTGGAAGAGCATCTGGTTTACATACGATCTCAGCTACTGAGCCGTTCAGTGCCAGAAGTGAACAATGTGGCACCCATAAAATCTTTCATTCATGCTAGCGTAAAGCTAAGCAGCAGTTGAGGTTGCATGGTCCAACTACCTTTTTGTTTGCCTGCTCTAAAGGTAAAACCTGCCACCAGCATGGAGAACATATTAATGAGTGAAAGTTTATTGATAGGAAAACAATTGAAGGAACTGAGCACTTTCCAAAAACAGTAAGTGGGCTTTAAGGAAGGTATATTTGAGGGCTAAAATGCTTGTTAACGTGCAACACCCCTTGTGAGGATACAACACCCAGCAGAAATATGCAGGAGTAAGTGGGAACAAGACTGTTCTTGTAGGAGAAAACAAAATTATCCTGTAACAAGCTATAATGCAATCCTAAGTCTTTTGGAGGTGATGCAGAAACTGCCACTAATTCTGAACAAGGTTTGGATGGGGCCTATAGCAAGTACAAACTGAACGCTATAGGGGATCCAGGTCCTCGCAATGGGGTCATAAATTTTATTTAAAAAAAAGTGATTGGGAAACAGTGTTCGCTTTGGGGAAGACTTTTTACTAGAAAGATTTCATCCTTGTTGGACTACTGTAGAAATGAGAACCATCATTCATACCGATGAGGATAGTACAGATTCTTAAACACAATTACATGCCTACACTGAGAGGAAAAATGAAGTGACCTGAATTAAAACTGTGATGGTGTGAAAGAAAGCGTAAAAGGTGAAAGGAGACCTAGATGTGTGAAAGGGGATATATGTAAGTGGGCATGGTTAGACGAGGAAATGAAGGCCCCAGGGAAAAATACCAGAGGACTGATGAGATGACTGGCAAGGGGGACTTTCGGAAAATATTCTGAAGGGAAAGAGAAACTGAAACATTGTTCGGAGAATGTAGGGCATCTGTGACAGCTTCCTGCCAATTATACACTGTAATAATGGCAAGTCACTGGCTGTTTTCTGTGCTTGATATTTAGAGGAGTCTCTGCATTTTGTCTCTCAGCATTCTTTTCTGCCTCCCTTGGACTGGCATCCCTGTATAATACACTCACAAGACATCATTTTAAGGAAAACAAAGATTGAGGGCTTTTTGTTGGTTTTATGTTGGGCTATTTTTTTTTCCAGAAAGAGCCTAGCATTTACCTAAAGCTGTTCCCAATGAAGTCAGTGGTAAATTTCCCACTGACATTTCATTAGAGAACAGTTGCAGTGTCAGGGAGGCTTTTTGAAAACACTGCCCTCTGCACGCCAAACAAATCAAGAGCAAACAATACAAACCAGATCCTGCAGCTGAATTTGTTTCTGTCCCCGTTTCTGGGCCAGAAGCAATAGGAAGTGTGTGCAACCAAGTGAAGACCAAGTGATGGGGTGTGGAGGTGTGCGGTGGGTGTATTTTAGGATCTCAGAGGGAAATCCCTCCCTACTCCTGCTGGCCACAATGTTTCTGACACAGGCCAGGATGCTRTTGGCCTTCTTGGCCACCTGGGCACACTGCCGGCTCATGTTCAGCCGGCTGTCAACCAGCACCCCCAGGTAAATGTCATTACAAGCTCATTTAGAGCAGCATTTTCCAATGTCTCCCAATTAGTGGACCCCTACAAATTTTTTAACAGAGGTGAAGCATAGCATAAGCATAATGACAACTCTTCTCCTCAGTCACTTTTCCCAGATCCCTTGTAAGTAGTCCACACGCTATCATGGGCCTGTAGGCCAGAGGATGGCCATCACTAATTCAGAGGCTCTTTTAAGGCTTTTGCCCTTAGGCAATGTAAAGAGACAGTGAAAGAGACAACCACTGCCCCAGACCAGTTCGAAGTTAAACAGACAAGATCTGAGTCATGAAACACAAAGAGGGAAGGGACTTTGAACTCTTTTACTTTCTAATGATTGCCTGAAAATTGACATTTTTAAACTAATTTGCAAAGAACAGTGCCACTAATTTCCATTAGTCCCTCAATCCACCTCTATCATTACTTGCCTCTAAGGAGGCTGATCTGTGGATATTAAAAATAGCCCACATTTCGTCAAAAGCTTTTTTGTATGCAAAGGCTTTTTTCTGTATGCAAGGCATCTGTGTGCTCTGTTTCAAGTTCTTTGATAGATAAACCCACTTTCCTCCTTCTAGAATGGTTGGGGTAAATACTTGAAAATATTTGAAACAACCCTTCTGATTGAATGCAGGAAAGATGATCATGGGGGAGCTTGGCCGTCTGGCATCCACAGTGCAATGTGCCCAGGTGGCCAAGAAGGCCAACAGCATCCTGGCCTGTATCAGGAATAGTGTGGCCAGTATGAGTAGGGAGGTGATCGTGCCCCTGTACTCGGCACTGGTGAGGCCGCACCTCGAATACTGTGTTCAGTTTTGGGCCCCTCACTACAAGAAGGACACTGAGGTGCTGGAGCGTGTCCAGAGAAGGGYGACGAGGCTGGTGAAGGGTCTGGAGAACAGGTCTTATGAGGAGCGGCTGAGGGAGCTGGGGTTGTTTAGCCTGGAGAAAAGGAGGCTGAGGGGAGACCTTATCACTCTCTACAACTACCTGAAAGGAGGCTGTAGAGGGGCGGGTGTTGGTCTCTTCTCCCAAGTAACAAGTGATAGGACGAGAGGAAATGGCCTCAAGTTGCGCCAGGGGAGGTTTAGATTGGATATTAGGAAAAATTTCTTCACCGAAAGGGTAGTCAGGCATTGGAACAGGCTGCCCAGGGAAGTGGTGGAGTCACCATCACTGGAGGCGTTCAAAAAATGTGTGAATGCGGCGCTTCAGGACATGGTTTAGTGAGCATGGGTACTGGGTTGATGGTTGGACTCGATGATCTTAAAGGTCTTTTCCAACCTTAATGATTCTATGATTCTATGATTCTATGATCTGTAGTTTGGTGACTTGCAAATTGTGTCACATCGGAAAACTGTCCTCAGGCAAGAACACCGTCTAACAGGACCAAATATAACTAGGCCACTCTATAAATATATTCTGAATGGGGTCTTGGTTTCCCTATTTGTGTAAATACTTACCTGTCTCACATGAGTGTTGGTGAGAATTTATGCTGAGAGGACACTTTGAAGGTCTGAAACATTGTGCATGTCACATATTGCTGTTATAATGGGCCAGATCCTTCAGATTTGGTACACTAGCTGGCTTTGAATAGACATGGATATGCCATGTACCCTGTTCTTAAGGGTACTATAGGCATTGTTGATGCAGGTTTGTTTCTAAATACTCAGAGAATGCATACATTGGAAGCACTGACCTCTTTATTGTGTTTAGACCCAACATGAACCCAAGTGCTCTGAGACTGTCAGCTCCTGCAGCCACAAGAACCTGGAACTCCAGGTCTTAGAGTCGCTCCAGTGCTTCACATTTTGTTGTACATGATGAGTCAAAATGACAGGTATGTACATTTCAGACCACTGACTGGGCAAGAGAATACAGAAAAAAGTCAGAGGTAATGTGTTTCTAGTGACTTGCTTCTTTAAGGTCTAATTCAAGAGCTTTTATGGGTTAAGATGTAAGGCATTTGTCCTAAAACAGTTGCAGTATGGATTTCATTTCAAACATCAAGACATGCTGATCTTTTCTACTATGCCTGCCTCCCACCACCCCACATGTTTCTGACTATTACTGTGCGGTTTTCTCACGGCTCAGTCCAGGAGTTTTCAAGCCTGTTCATCTCCCAGATGACAAATTCCTAGTCCAAATACTTGTGACTGCGGTGACCATGACGCCAATATCTTCCTTTGTTTTTACTTCACATCTTCTTATGCAGCACTGTTGGTTTCTTTTCCTGCTATTGTCTGGACCCTCTGTCTTCTACTTACTCCCCAGGCTCAGCAGCCTCAAGGTGGTCTGCAAGGCTGTGTTGTTCTTTCCCAAATTACACTTTGGGGTTGGCAGCTGCCTCCTCCTAGAAAGTCAAGGTGCCTCCTATTAATTGAGTGACTGTAACTTCTTCCCAGGTGAGGTCAGAGGGTGTTGCTCTGGCTGAGCTCTGGGCTTGCTGGAATCCAGGAGATCAAGTGCTGCCTTTTAACCTGAGAACCAGTGCCTTCCCATTTACAGCATCCTACTGAATCCAAAATTTGCCCCCATGCCAGCTGTGGCAACCCTCCAGTGGGTTTCCCTCTGGTGTTGCACACCCCTTTCTCAGGTGTGAGGATCCCCAGCTGTTTTGCAAGAAGCCAGTCCTTTGGGATCACCCCACAAATTTATACCTTGTTTAAGGTCTACCAGGCCCCTATAGTAGGATTTCTTTTGCCGAATTCTGTAGGATACAGATCAGGCCCTTAGAGAGGAAAAAAGATGTCCATCCATTTTCGGGAGGGGGGTGTCTGTTTTGAGGGGAGGGCAGCTGCTGGCTTTGCATTTCCCCTTGAAGTCTTCAGGTTTGTGCCTGCACAGGGTGAGAGGCTTGAGATGAGATCTCATTCATGGTTGTTCATTTTACAGTTCTATTAAAAAAAATAACATGGGTGAATTTTCTAGATTCCATCCAATCCATAATAACTTTTGAAAAGTTAATTTGCTGCAGCTGCTTTATAACTTCTCCTAAGGCCACAACTCAACATGATTACACAACCGCAGTAACTTTTATGGCTGAGTGGAAACACTATCCTGGTTTTGTTGTTCTACAAAAGCCAATATTTGGTTTAAAGATTCCCTTGGATTTTTAATCCACTTTGCTAGGAAATCTCACTCGCCACCAGTATTTTGAGAGACTTCACCTGCTTTTGTACCTGCTTCTTGCCACATATCCGACAGGTCTAGTGCATATTGGGAAAAAAACCCTGTCCTCCATCCTCTGGGGTATGTAATATGTCATTGGTGTCTTCTGTTAGGCTCTGCTATGCAGATCTTAATGGGGACTAAGATTAGATACCCTAGTCCTCCTTCCYGATAACCCCCTCCTGTGTGAGTGCAGCGTGTTGAACACAGCATCCAGCCGGCTGGCCCCTGGGTATGCTAATAAAATTTCTGCTTCTCCAATCAGCCAGCTTTGCCTGAGGAGTCTGTCAGCAAAAATAAAAAGGATATTTCTATTTAAATACCATACAGTGTCTGCACATTGAAAATATTTTTACCATGGTAGCATACATGCCACTACCAATAAGGGTGTATTGTTGTTATAAGTTGGCTGTTAAAATTCAGCCAGGACTAAAAATTGCCGTAGAAAGTCTCAGCCTAGAAGGTATTTGTTTATTTTGACAGGTTATTTAAAACAAGGAATGAAAAATAATTAGTGGTTTTGGACTTCTACCTTGCATTTTTCTGTTTAAAAAGGTCTTAGATTATATTTTCTGGTGATTGGATCCTGACAGAAGGCTTATATCTTGGGGAGGACTGGGAACAAAAAACTAACAACAGGCAAATTCTGGGGTTCCTTTTTTAGAAAAAAAATCTAGTTCATTTTCAGGATGAGAACAACTGCTAGACCTTTCTGCCCAGCAAGTGTTGAGTTTTTCCCCACTGAGAATACAAAAGGGATATTCAATGACTGTCCAAATCAAGTGTAATTACAGAGGTATAATAAACATGAGTACAAACGACCATTTTTGCATTTCTCTGTTTGGATAAGGGATTAGAGCATTTCCACCTATAACATGCTGAGCCTCTGAAAGGCCTGAAGAGATAGAAGTGTTCTCCTGGGTCCTCTTCATTCGTAGGTGGAAGTTATTGGCTCAGAGAGATGAATCCCCACATGATCAGCCTTGTAAAAACTAAAGACAGGCACCTAAATTCGTACGTAGATAATTGGCCTGACACCCAGGGAACACAGTGCTCTCCCCAAATTTGATGGGAGGTTTGGCTGGCTGTGTAACATGGCCATATAGGTGTTGAATCTGAGACACATAGGCCAAAGATTTAAAAAAAATGGATGCCAAAAATAAGGGTCCTAAATCCATACTTAGACAAATAAACAAACACCTGATTTTCAAGCTGCTGAGCACCCAGTGGCTTGGCCCCAGGTTTGAATACTTTGGCTTACGTGACTTGTCCAAAGCCACACAGGAAATCTGCTGCAGTTCCAGGAATAGAGCAAAGATCCTGTGCTTTAACCGCAAGCTGGCTATGTTTTATTTGTCAGCAGTCATTCCCACAAGGAAGCTAAACCAGGGATCTCACTGCATCTAAAGTCAGCAGGGTTACCTACTGGTAATGAAGCTAAAAGATGTTCCTTGTTCCCTGAGCAAGTAAGTTATGTACGAGACCCYGGAGCAGCAGCTGGGTGCTTTGAAGAGCCTGTCTCCTTAGGACACACAGGATTAGACATCAGAGCTAAAGGACAGTACGCCCACTTCTACATCTTCTGCATTTGAGGCTGCTGCACGGGTGGAAACTGTGCAGATTGGAAGAGCTGTTGTAGGCATAGAGGGGAGAGGTGGGGCATGCCCTTTAGTTTCTTTAATGAGCTGCTCCAGGGGAAGCTCCTCTGCCCACAACTGATCTTTCTTCCATTGCCAGCTGTTAAATGCTGCTTCTCAGCCACATGAGGTGGGCAGTCTAAGACTACTTGGGCCAGTCCTGAACTTGGAGACATCACTCCTGGCCCCTACCTGCCATTGCCCATAAGGCTGCGGAACCAGCACCAGCTTCTGTGTCACGCTCTGGCTCTGAACCTGCTCTGAAGTCTGGGCTTGCCCCCTGCCCCACTGTTTGCATGCATGTGCCAGAGGACTGGTGGCCAGGAGGACTTCTGACTCTCTAAAGCAGAGGAGTTTGAAGTTCAGTGGCCAGAGCTAGAGCCTGGGTTCTTCTGTCAGTGGGCTGCGTGCAGGAAGGATAGACGAAGCCAGGTGTCCGATGGGCAGCCCAAGCAGGGTTCCTCCAAGGAGGGCACGGGTGCGTAGGCCATGTAGTGTGGATGAGAAGTGTGCTTGAAGCCATCTTGTATGTCCACCTTACTTTGCAGTGCAGGGATGATCTTAGGCTGCTTTGAGGAGATCTCCACATAGACATAACTGCTCTCATGCTACTAGGCTGCATGTGCTGGATGATATCAAACATATTCAGACCAGTTGAATCTGAAGATGAGGCCTAAACTGATAAAACTAACTGTTCATTGATGCTATATTGCTTTATACTACCAGGGAATCGAACTTTTATGAAAGAACTGGTTGCTGCCTCTCTAATTGCATTTAACTACGCTTCCCATAAATACCAGAATGGATTTAAAAGTCTGTTATTTCACATTGGAGTTTATGCCTGCGAGCTTGAACTGTTTTATATGGAACTGTTGTGCAGGTGAGAAGGCGCTGCAGGAAAAAAGTATTGAGCCACAGTTTATGTAAAGAAAATATTGAGACTCTCTTCAGGGTATATGCATTTGACATTGTACAATGCCAGACAGTGGTTTCCAAATGACATCTTACGTAACTCCGGAGTCAAATAAGATAACAAAAAAGGTCTGTGTTGCATTCAAATAACCATAACTAAAAACTCTCTGAACATTATACTTATATACTTATTGCTAAACCAGTAAGGACAATTACAAATTACAAAGTAGAAAATGTTTGAACATTCATTACCATATTTCTTCTATCAAGGCAAACCACACATTCCTCTTAGACACATGCCAAATGTGAGGCTTTAAAGAAAATGTTTCTTGAGCTATCCGAGTATAAGGAGCATCTGGGTGATTTTCTTAATTGTTTGGATGTTCGGTGCTAATCTGAACAGATTTTCTTCTCTCTTAAAAGGAAATACATTGAACTCTGGACTAAGACCAAACACAGAAAATTTCAGGCTATGCAGTAATATGAAGGGGGGCGGGGGAATTGTAAGTGACAAGTGGGTTATATTGGAAGTCCCATCTCGGTTTCAACAATAGGACTGGTATCTTGATACTTGCGTTTAAGAAATGTGGATTTCCACATACTAACCATCTTTCATGAATTACTGCAGATCTGACAAATTTGAGTTATTGTGCTCCTCCTGGGAGATTTTTAAAGCCAATTGTAACAACAGATTATATGAAACAGCTGGTCAAACAGAATGAGGAACCAGTTCATTGGCATTTGATGAATTAATAAAAACAGGCACAATACAAATTTCAGCAATAGCTAGAAATTCTCCAGGAGAATAGGAACCAAAAAGAAAAGAGCAGGAATCAAATTACAGCAGCTGTTTGGCCAACAGGTAGGGGGTAACTATTTCTTCATGTCTACGGCTTGGAAAACTCTTAAAAGATTCCCTGGAAAAAAATGCGATTCCTTGCAACTTGTGCAGATGATAACGGAAGTACAGTGCTTAAATAAATTTCTGACTGTTCTTTTGAGGAAAAGCCAGTGAAAGAGAGAAAGGTTGCACATCAGACTGTCTGCTAATGCAGGGACAGAGAGGAACAGGCTTGGGTGTCTCGTGGGGAATGAGTGGCTGTAGGGACAGCAATCCTTTTGCTGTTGCTTTTATGGTTCCAGTGGCWAGAGGAAGGCTTTGAGAACCAATGTATATGACTATCTGAAAAAACGGGGAGAGGTGTTTCGCAACAGCTGTAGCACTGAACTTTATCATGCTAGCATTTTCTGTAGTGGATCATACAGAGGTTCCCATGTAGAAGAATATCTTTACAGGGGACAACCTGAGGAACTGTATGAAGATGAAACATCAGGAGAAGGAGCTGAACAACCAGCTGATGAAATTATTAGTAATGAATTATCAGGACTAGATGGCTTAGACCCTAGAGTACAAAGGGAAACCAAGTGGATACAGTKAAACTGATGCTTACAATGTGCTCTCTGTCACCTACATCAGCCACCACACCTGGTGGAATAAAGAACCATGTGGATAACAGTGATTTCTGAAAAGCTTTTGACAAGGCCACTCAGCACAGGCTGTTAAATAAACAAATGAGTCATTGGATAAAATGGAAAGAGGGAAAAATGGAGGGARCTCATCAGTGGGATCCCACTGGGATGTGAGCTGGGAGCGGTGCTGCTCATCACGCTTAGCAGTGACCGCTAGTGAAATTCCACAGCCGTTCCTACACAAACGCTACAAAAATCATGGATGGCTTTACACAGTCTAAAGTGAACTGCAAAGAGTTTCAGAAGGCACTGACAATGCTGCATGACCAAGTGATCAAATGGCATATGAAGTACAATATTCACACATGCAAGATAATATATACTGGGGAAAAAACCCACCCTAGCTATGAACAGAGTGGGGATCTAACTGAGTTGCTGCTGTTCAGAAAATTGGTCTGGGAGTCACTGGTTAATTCCCTGAAAAGCCAGCTCAGTGTTCAGTGATGGTCAAAAAGAGAGAAAGACAGGTAGCAATGATTGGAAAGGAACTAAAACAAAAAACAAAATAGATTATGCCTCTGTTCAAATCCATTATGCGCAGTTCTGGTTACCACAGCTAGAAGAAGATAGAAGGGAGGGAAATAAAGCTGATGAGAAATATAGAATGGTTTCTGTAGGAGAAGAGACTAATAGATTGGAAAAGAGATGAATGGTAATATAGGTCTATAAAATCATGAAGAATGAGGAGCAGGGAGGGATTACTCATTGTTTCTGGTAATAAAAGAAGAAAGGAGAAGCTAATAAAAGTATCAGGCAGAGGTTTTAAAACAGAGCAAAGGAAGGACTTTTTAATTCAATGTGTAATTAAGTTGTGAAACTCTTAATCACAACATATTGTGAGGGCCAAAGATTTAAATCAGTTAGAAGACAGGTTAGACAAATTCATGTAGGATAGGTTTGTTTGTAGCTAATAAACACTGGCTACAGCCTCCAGCCCAAATGGTAAATCACTGACTGCCAGATATGCAGAAGGTGTGTCAGGGGAAGAACTGTGTTATATGCCCTGTTTGTTACACTCTTTTCACAGATGAACCTCTGACACCATTGGAGGTAGCAAGCTGCTCAGATCCCGCAAAACATCTATTGTGTTTGAATTCAACTTGGTGTAAAGAAAAGAAGTGGTCGGTGTAAGAGAGTTTTAGGACATGGTATTTTCCTTCTCCAGCTCTTGCAGACATCTATTTGACCTTCTGTATAAATTAGTTTGAAGATATGCACAACCAAAGCAGGAAATTAATGACTGTTTCACTAACTGCAGGTAGTCCAAATCTCTACCCTCCTGGTGTATCGCCTGCTCCATGCCACAGAGAGACCTTCTGGGAGGGGAACTCTGAATAATGTGTGCATCACAAAAAGCAACTGCAAGTCACGAGCAAACATTTTCAGCTTCTTGGGAAGGAATACTTTCCAAAGGCTGCCCTCAGGCTGTGGATATCTAGCGGGGAGATGGATCTTGAACCCTACCCTTGGCAAACTGTGACATGGCAGCTTCTCAAGAGGGAGCAGGCTCTGCATTTGAAAGGTAGGTGTTTGAAAGGAAGGTTCAGGTCAACCCCTGAGGCAAACCTGCCATTCYTGAGGACTCTGCCATTGTTTGAGCAGTTGTGTATGTGTCTGCAGGTTTCTTGGATTCTCTTTTTGATCAACTTAGAAGAGGTAAACCTGTATCCATAACCTGTGTGCTAGGTTGTGTAGCCAGGAAGCCCACTGCTCTTCCATCTGTGGCTTGCATGAAATCGGCATGGAGTGAACTGGAACAATAATCACAATCCTTTACCAGTTTTGGCATTGGACAAGTTGAATATTAACTAAAGGTTTATCTACTTACTTTCCAGGAAATACATCTGGAGGTCTTGCAAACGGAGAAGGGATTGTAATTGAACCCCTCTGTTAGGACAAACACACCTTGTCATTGCTGCTATGGAGGTAGCCCTCATGACAATGAGACTGGCATTAAGACCTTATGAGAGATTTAACTGCAGTGTGTATCTTTCTTACATACAAGATTTTCTGACAATACCTGCTCATGCTATCATTTTTCTTTGCATGAAAGAAATGGCTGTGTCCACAAGGAGCTCTACCTCAGCCTGGGGTAACACAGATTATTAGCTGCTAGATGCTAAAGAATCCTTAAGGGATCACAATAATAAGGTTGAATGATGACTGGAGGTTTTGTGCTTGTTTCTGTGTGTCTGTGTCTTCTACAGCACTGGGGAGATCTTACCCTAACTCTGGACGTATCTTCGTTCTCCGACAGTGGCTTGTTGTCATTACATTGGATACTATTACTATAGTATCCAGGGCTTAAATGCATAAAGACTACGGAGAAACACCTTGGAATTTCTGGTAATTTGTTAAAGTGCATTTAAAGGTAAGAAGATGTGTTTGGTAATATTGGAGACTTTGTTCAAACAACAGGCATGTTTTTGCAATGGCAATGCAAGCTTCACCACAGCCCTTCAGTGTGTTCAGCTCTGACCCAATGCAATCCAGAGTACTGCATTGCCCATGACCTTTTGAGGCATGAGGATCTACCAGAAGAAATCATTAAAGGCTCAACTCAGTCTCCTGCAATAGGACATGTTATCATTATTACCTAGATGGTAACAGTATGTGAAGGAGTACAGAGAGCCATAGAGGACTGGAGGCAATTAAACTTCAAACTATTGGCTCTTTTGAACTCCATCCTTCAGCTCTTTTAGTCAGGAGTCATTTTCAGGAGTGACCTGATTTGGTATCTCAGTGGAATAGCACTCCATCTCCCACTAGCAAACACTCTGAATAATTTAGATGTTCCGCACCCACACAACAAAGATTTTCAAGCCAAGTTTTCAATGGATCTTGCACGTATTACTTTTTTGGGGAAAATCTGCTTTGTATTTTTCACTAGATSTAATAGAGCTACACTTTTTTAACTCAAGACTTCCTTAGACAAATCTTTCCTCACCAAATGTAAATGGCCTATTGTGATCTATTTGATGGGACTCGGTTGTGGCATTGTCCAATTTTCAGTGTGGATTTATCTACGATAGAAAACATTAGTTGTCCCTGGAGTCTGAACTCGGTTAACAATAAACACTCCATTGAAATACCCACAAGATGTTTTTTCAACAGGAAAAAGCCCAATAAATTCTCAGCTGTTCAAAATGTGTAAGAATGTGTAAGAAAATGCTGCATAAAGGTATTGGTTGAAAACCTAAGTATTCAGTTATGCAGAATGTCAATCAAGGATTTTCCATGGGGGACTCTCTTAAGCTGTTTGGCCGGTTTACTGAATAGTAGTCAAATATTTCAGGCCTTGAGCCTTTTCTAAAGTTATTTTAACAGATTAAATCGGAATAAGGGAAGCTATTAATTTTTCAATCATATGATCTTATATTTACCCTTGTAGTGAAATCACATTCCCACCCCCTCAGTTTTACTACAGAAATGTGAATCTCATACTCCGCCTACAGTTAAAAAAAAAATAAATTACAGTGAGTTTACTTTATATGAAATTGCTTAATCAGAATGCAGAGTTCCACTAATCATATTTAAATATAGACACTGTAAGCCAAACATTGACCTTAGGTTAAAAGATTTTTATGGCTTACTTAATGGAAACCCATTTATACAGCACCATGAAGAATTCTAAATCATGTAGATGCAGGGCAAAATGAGACAATTAGAAATGTAGTGATGAACTGCCACAACCATTGTCATGCCTTGGAAACGGTATTACTTTAAATTGCGCTAGCTGTAGAGCCACTCTAAGTGTAATAAAAATGGTGGGAAAGAAGCAGGAAAATAATGAATTTTGGCTCCAGGACAGTAGAGATTTCCAGAAGGTAAACATAAAGTGCATTCCATATGCACCTCAGACCTTTATATTTCCAACACGCTTTTCCGGCCATCAACACAAGGTAGAGGTGTGAAGGTAAAGATGCATGTGCAAAGATGTCTGTCTGTCGTTGTCTTCTTAATTTTTCTTCTTGTGGTAGTAGCAGTGTCAGTGACGATTTTCAAAGGCACAAACAGATGTTTAGCTGCATGGCTATCAAAAAAATGAGCGGGAATTAAATGTTTACCTGACAGCTGTGGCACTGAATATCTCCCCAGAAGGTGCTAGCATGTCATGGCTACCATGATTTTAACTACCTTTGCTCATGGTAGGTGTAGCATCAGTATAATTTTAACTCTATGGTAGGTAGAACAGTAGTGATTGTGGGTACTCATAATGTAAAGTTGTAATACAGAAGGATTCAGGTGAGACTCTGATCAGCACGTACAGTGTCACTGGATGTGACTGCAAGTGAGCAAACTTGAAGTAAGTGGACCCAGTAGTCTCACATGGTGGGTTTCTTATGATGGCCCTATTTCCACTGATGTTCCTTAGATTACCTGTGCAAGTATTTCTTTGGAAGTCAGTGGCATACAATTGGCATCATGAGTCACTGTGTCAGAAGCAGGGCCTACATTTTTTTTTTTCTCTTATCTACTGGAAGGATACCCATTATAATCTTAAAGCTCATACATTATCACATGTAGTTTTTACAATAAATGTAGACACTTACAAAAATCAAGCTTTCCTTGCCTTGTAGTCTGTTTGCAACAACAAACTCCTTTCCCTGCCCTGTTCTGTTTTCGTTTTGCTCTCAATTTAATGCTCTTTGAGTCTTGTTTAGCTAACATTTCTGTGAATTGAAGGCAGAGGTGGGTTGGCATTTTCCTGGGCTGAGCTCACCAGTGAGTGAATGTGGGCCAGATAGCCTCAGAAGAACTTTAGTGTTGACGGGCCAAAGTTGATGTGCTGCATCCCAGCAGTCCCCTGCAGTTGGGCTCACAGGAAACTAGCATTTAAATTCTCATCTGGGTTCAGTCAAATCATTATAAGCCACGTTAGTTCTTCACTGTTTTATCTTTCAGTGCAGTAGCCAACAACTCTTCTAGGTTCCGACGGGCTCCTTGGGGAAGCTCATGTTGCAGCACTGAAACTGAACTGAAACCCTCTGTCTGTCTGTCTGTCTTTCCAGTCCTAAACCAAGATATTTATATCCTGCGCCTCACTGAAGCAGAGCGCTGTGCCGAATTTCATGGATCCCACAAACTTGCATGGATGTGAGTAGGCAGAATTTGGCCTTGACCAACAAACTGTGAAGCTGAATCAGCCCTTTTTCCTTCCAGTCCTTCACAACTTTGTCCACGGGATGGCTTCTGTTGTTCTGCTCCTCATCCAGCCAGCATGGGTTTCCTGAGGCCTTGGGGTGTTATGCGCTCGTGGAAACAAGGGGCCAAGTTCCTTGAGGGGCTTAGGGAATGCAAATGTGCAGTTGGCAGCTATTCAGGACACCGGAGCTAGGGTCCAAGAGAGGGAAAAGGTGTGAGACAAGCTATATATAGTATCTGATCCTGGTTTCTCTTCTGTATAGCCAGTCCACTGACCTGAAGGACAGTCATACTCARCTGTGAGGCAAGATCTCCCTGGCCTTTGCAAGGGAAAAGACATGCATCTTAAACCCAGGTGAAGACTAGAGGAGAAAATGTCAGCTGCTCCTGGCCATTATTACCCCCTTTGCTGTGCTCTGGGAACCAGGAGAAAAGGTCTTTCCGCCACTGAAATGACAGACACCCCATAYGAAGGGAGCAGCAGCAACCCTGAAAGAAAATACAGTGACTATGGATGGGAAAAAATCATCCTGAACTAAGTGATAAGTGAGAGCAATCCGTTCAGAGGAGTATGATTAGCCCAGAAAATGTCAGGGTGTGCACGTCCAGGGTAAATGGGTCAAAAGGGGAGCAGTCTGGGGACAGGGTCCCATGTTCCCAGGGAATTGAAGGAGGGAGGAGTGGAAATTGTAAATGCAGATGCCCAAGTGACCCTTTTCTTGTGCCCCGTGTCCCATCCTTGTGCTACAATGGGACCTAGGCCAGCAGTGACTTGTACCATCGTTGCACAGTGGAGTCCTTCCTGTGCAGGTCACTCAAGAAAATCAGATGTGCCAGGAAGAGAGGTCAGGGGAATTACTGAGAGAGGAGAGAGAGAGACCTCCCAAACTTCCCACAGACTCCCAAACCTCTCCTGGTTTGCCTAAACCTCATTGTCCCCATCCTCRGGGTGGTGACACGCAGTTTGAACAGCTGCACTGCTGTACACCCACCTCATGGCTGCAGCATGGGCTGAAGGCTTGAGAGTTTCTGAACAGGTGAGACCTCTGTGTTAGCAGATCTCTCATCATGGAGAGATGTGGAAACCAAAGGCAGAACAAAAGAGCAGCTGAAGAAGGGAACAGGATATGTAAGGGTCTGCAATGACCTAGAAATAAACAGCTGTGAATTAATGTGAGACAAAGAAGCGTCTTCATCCTTCACTATCCAGGATCCCCAGACTGTGGGGCGACACTTCCTCCCTCACCCAATTCTTTAGCAATGGGGGGCTCCTTAATCCTTGGGGACAGAGAGAAACAAGACTTGGTGGATGTACAGTACCTGTAAGCCTGATGCCCAGACCTGTGAGGGTGCAAGGAAACTACCTGCCAGGGTGAGAAAGGAAGCATGGCCCCCCCTTCTGTCAGGGAGGGTTTGGGGAGTTAAGCATTGTATAGGAAGAGGGACCTGCTGTAGGGATGGTTTCAAATCTGATGGCTTTTGGGACCCTTGAAGTGCAGAGGAAAATTGCAAAACCAGATGGAATAGGAAGAAAGAGCTGTAAAGGGCAGGGTGAAAAGGAGAGAAGATCATCTGGATCTTAGAGAACATTGACATCCCATGTGTCTGATAAAGACAGTGAGGACCAGTAGCAAACGGGGAACCCTCTGATCTCTGACAAACCTGCTACACTTTACGAGCACACTGCCATTTTCCTCATACAGTCTGTGAGGTTACTSCTTCTGGAAATACCATATGTCTGGGACTAAGGAAGGCTTAGGCAGAGACAGTCTTTTCATGTTTCTCTGTGGTTTTCTGTCTCATTCCTGCCTCTCTTGATTTATTTGCTCCCATATATCTCTTCTTTCCTCCTCCTGTCTTTCTTTTTTATGCTCTTGTACCGTACATGTCCTCTTTCTTCTTCCTGCGCTCAGATTTTCCTGTCTCGCTCAGAGCTCAGAGTCCAGGTTCCTGCAGCAATGAGTGTGGTCATTTTAACAGGTTATGTTGATACTTCTCTTGCTGAAGAAATCATCTAGAAATGACGATTTTGAAATGCCCCGCAGTTTCATTTAGAAACCAGCAGATGTTACCCAGCTGTCACAGCCTTCCTTTGCTTCAAAGTTTTTCCAGCATTTGAACAAAGAACAGAAATCAGTAATGGTAACACGGTGGTTGGTAACACCGACAATCAGGACATTGTCTGTTAGATGCGGTCAGTGTCCTGACTTCCATCAGAAAGCAGCGCTAGCATCCATCTGGTCAGATRTTGACAACGTAGGCATTTCCAGCAGGACTGGTCACCCTACGTACACTTCATAGTCAATAAATAAGCACTTGCAGAGCACATTTCATCTTACCCTAAATCAATCATCTACTTTAGGCCAGATGAGTCACACCCTAAAAACACTTGTTTCGTTCTTGCCTAGTGTGAGCAGTTTAATCAGGTGTCCATACTGTATTTACTAAAGCTAAGAGGATCCATCTCCCCATGTCGCTGTCTCAACTACGAGCCCAGAATGGTTGACTCCAAGTATCTCTTCGGCTACTGATCATAAGGCAGCTCATGCTGTGAAGCAGAAAATATTGCAAAATTGGAAAGGACAGCTAACAGCAGAGTCAGGAGTGCTCAGCCCAGGGGAAGAAAAAGTTACTCAGTTCAGCTGTGCACCTAAAAGGGATTTGAGATCTCAAATAGCATTTTGGCCATTGCTTATGGATCTCTGCAGTCCTTCTCCGTCCTTTCTCTCCCCTTCAGCGAAGCAGTTTATAGGGAAGGGCAAACTAACAAATTGCAGAGAGCATGGTTTAAAAAAAAAAGCCATCAAGCAGACAGCTGACAAGAAGAAAGAGAGTCTGTTAGAAAGGTGGAATGGGGAGCACTTACTCCTCCACAACCAACACCTTTCTCTGGAAGTGCCATCTCTGTGAGTCTCATCAGGCACCTTGGCTCAGAGGTACAGGAGCCTTTCTTTTAAACTTTTCAGCTCTGCCTCGGATAGTAGGGTAATTTTATCTTAATATTGGCACTCTACAGCGTTCCCTATGGAATATCTTGAAGCTACACAAACACAAATCCTAGAGAAACAATATTTAGTTTTCGAAGACAATTGAAATATTTTTAAGACCAACCACTGTTTTGGCCCAGGGTATGCACTTTCTGCATGGCAATCTCCAATTTGTACCAGATGCAAAGGCAAAGATATTTACTACACATACCCCAAACTGCACAAATTCCTTTGTCTTTGTGTTCACTTAACCTCAACTTCCATTCCACATAACTTACTTCACCTCAACTATGTTTCTTGGAATAACATTGAATTTTGGTCAGTTCATTATTGGCTTTGTTTGTCTTCGGTGCACTGTGCGTTACAGGGTTGGCTTGAAACACGAAACACTGTGGAGAAGGAATCCAATATGGTAATACAATCATTTGCCTACTATTGCAGGAATAGTTTCCATTATGGCCCCAATTTTTCACACTCTCCTAACTTTCCAAAACACTCACCTTTGGAGATGGAGTTTTCCATGGTTGGTGTTTGCCTGGAGGTTAAATTTGCTTGTGTGAGTGGAAGTTTTAGCAAAGACATTTAGTCACTTTTACATTATGGGGGAGTGGAAAAAACCCTACATTTTTTCCGGCTTGGGAAGAAAAATGTCTAACCACATTTCTAAGAAGGGCGACAGCAAATCTGCTGAGGGTTGAAATTTGACAGGCACAATCAGTGGAGAGCCCAGTCATATGTTACGGACCCTGCTTTTTGAACTCATCTCTCTGTCTCCTGGTGTCTATAGGAGGCTATTTGTGTTCAACAGCCTGCAGGATGAGAGCACAACCAACCAGTCACCCCAACTGCCAGCAACTAATTCCTGTCCCTGTCTTCCCGTGTGAGCACAAAATTAGGAGCTGTATTAACAGCTCTGTTCCCAAGGGTCTGGAAATGCTAAAGTTGAATTTCTAATTGTGTTAACTCAGTCTCTCGGAACGTGTATAATAAGTTTGTGTGTAAAGGAGTTGTTTGTCCAGTTAAACAAGGAGAACTGAGTGGTATTAAAAGAGTCGGTATCTTTCTTCTGCCATTATTTTTCTTCTTCCTGCTTAAAAGATCTACCTGATCTGTGTGAAGGGCTTGGAGCTGGCCTGTAGTAGCTTATGAATCCTACATGAAGCCGGGCTATAGAGATAATTATTGTGTGACTACATCTGGTTGTTGGATTATTACCTGCATGAAGAAGTTTAATAGCATTGTCTTAGTTTAATAGCCAAAYCATTAAGAAGAAAACAGAAGGAAAGAAATACAATAGTTCCACAAGAGCAACTTCTTAGCTGGCATATCAGGAACTCTTAAGAAATACTGTAAAGAGGCTACGTCCACACAATGTGCAAGCCAGGAAGATCATCGCTGTTGAAAGCACAGGCTGCAGTCAGACATCTCACTGTCAGATACCACACGGGAAGCTGAGGAAGCTAGGCTTGCTCAGGACCAACAGCAATTAGAAGTTGGAGGTGAGATAACGCAGTTTTTTTCATGATATTGGGGAGGCAGACATGCATGAGAATGTTTAAAGGTTTAAAATTAAATATCATGCTTCTACTGCTGAGAAGACRCTTTTAGGTAGCCTGCATTAATGAACAGTCATAAGCAATTAGTCAGAAATTAGTAGCTTCCAGCAGCAGTGGAAGTGCTAAGAAGTTGTAGCTAGGAGCTCTGGTAGGAGGCTTGACACTAGGCATGTGCTTGGTGAGATTGGAGAGGGGAGGGGTCCTGCAGTCATGAAGCCACGTGCTTTCAGTAAGGGTAAGTCATTCCAGCAGTAATTCCAGAGCAGGAGCAGTGAATGAACAAACGTAGGTATCCCTGAGGTGCTCTGGTGAAGGACTAGGGCACTCTATCTGTCTCCCTGTATGACAATCCATAGTGTATGGCATTTCTCCCACAAATCCCCGCAGCATTTCAATCAAGCCCCCCCTTAATACTTATCCTCAGTCTTGACTTATCTGTCCTATGCACACCCTTTTAGCTGACCATGCTTGAATGCGAGGCTAGACTAGATGACCTCCTGAGGTCACCTCCAACCTGAATTATCCTGTGATCCCATGACCACATTGCAGAGCAGGCCTGCTGTCTGATTAAGGAGAATGATGCTGCACATGATGCACAGCAGGTCACTGCAGTGTGGCCAGTGTCACTATGGATGTCAGCAGGGCCATACGCTGGACAGACTACTCTTCTGTTCCCGCTGTCCGGGACATGGCAAAGCATCTCCCCCTTTTTGAGCTCATAGGCAGGATGCATGTTGCCCTACGGTGTCCCCCAAATATGGCAATCACAAAAGGTTTGGTTGTACCCCAGTCTCTGTGATCACTGCGGGTGGCCCTTGCACACCCTGATCAGAAGCGCTGACAATGTGTGTCATGCCTGTGCTTCCTGGAAGTCCTCCGCCCGCCACTTGTGCCAAGTGTTTACTCTCTCAACTGTTGACATGAGACACCAGTCTCCATGATGTGATTATCTCCACTTTCACCTTTATCAGCGCTGTGTGACCCTCTGCAGCCTCCACCATGGGGAGCTCATTCACATCCTGAGCTCCTGCCAAGCGTGTCTTCAGGTGCCTGAGAGCTGCCTGGGAGATCAGCTGAGTGCAAGATCTGGGGCACCTTCCTCACCAGCCTGCCCCAGGGGTGAGCAGCTGGTCCTGCTCAACCGGAGACAGGGATGGGATGTGGTGGAATGCTTTGTCCATGGGGCAAGACACTAAGGGACAGAGGTAAGGACCCTCTTACAGGTCAACGAGTCCAGAGGAAGGCACATGTTATAAAAATACTTTCTGGTTGACAAGTGTAAAGCCTTTTCCTGTGGTCAAGGGCCAACAATCTGCATTGGCCCCACACAGAGAAGCTTCGGGTGAGAAGTCATTCCTGAAAGCTAGCTCACATCATATCGCACGTCTGGGACCACTGGCTCCGCGGAGGGAGCACAACCCCAGGGAAGATGTGCAGGCTGGTCAGCCGTCTCCCCCTACATCTGGGGACCAGCTCACAGCGGTGAGAAACCCCAACTGCAAGTATTGTAGTCCAGGCTTTGGTACGGGGAGGGAGAAGGTGCAGGGAGGCTTGCTATAGAGATCCCCCACCCYGCACACACCATGCAGGCCTTGTGTAACCAGAAGGGAAGGGGCCAAGGCAACTCACATGAGGCACCACGCAGAGAAAAAAGCTCCTTATTGATCACTGGGGCAATGTGCAATCCTGGAGGTCGTTCATGTTCACTGTACCCAGAAGAGTTGGGTCACGATACTGGGAGAAAGGCTGCGAGTGTTATCACAAGCCACATGCTGGCCTGGCCTTTTTTCTTAAACAAGCTACAAGTCAGACCTCAGATCCCTCTGTCAGCTATTCATGGCAGCAACTCCGAGCTAAGGGCYATTTGCTCTTTCGCTTGCTAAAGTCTGTGGTATCAGAGCCTGTAAAAGAAGGTGCATGAGGCATCCCTCCCTAAAGATGATAAAAAAYAAGAGGACCCAGAAAAAATAGAACTGAAACAGAGCCCCAGGGCCCTCAGTTACCCTGACGGCCCCATTTCAAAGAGCTCCCTAACCCTGACGGCCTGATTGCCTCTGGTTTAAGGGCTCAGCCTTGATGGGTTGAGCCTCCTAACACTTTGCCTGGCTGACTTCCTGGAGCCATGGGCATGGGCCCTCAAGGAGCATGCTGTTGGACTGACCTGATCAAAGCAGAAATAGGCTGATCTAGGGTGACGTGAAAGAAAAATCCCATTGGATTTGATAGCTAGAGCCCACTCCTTGCCTTCTACCGGGAGGACTCTCCGTTCTGCTATTCAACTTCTGGCAGGCATTTTCTGTAATATCTGTCCTCCAGCTCTGTATGGTCATTGTTGCTGCATGAGGTACCACTTGACCTCAGGACTGCTTGCTTCCCCTAATTTACTCCATGGCCTCCCTAACGCAGTTGTGGACCTTCTGGCAGTCAAGCTTTCGCCTGCTGGTCTGCTGAGGAGGGTAGGATGCAGGGTTTCTCCACAATTCAGGCCTGGATGCACGTGTACTGTCCACCGCGAGCAGACTGCGGTGGTAAAACTGTGTGAGGCAACTTGCTGGCATCGGGTGAGGGAGGCTAGGGCAGCTATGATTTTCCTGAGTAAGACAATCTTTTCCACTAGTATGGCACGTGCAGGGTAAGATTCCGTGTATTGCTATGTCTTTAAGCCTATCTGGTAAAGAAGGGAGTGAACATTTGTGTTTGGATCTGATCCCAGGAGCTTATCCCCTGGCTTTCCACTTGTGCAGCTAGGGCTGCAGGGCTGTGTCCCATGGCTCTCTCTTGGGCTCCTCCACCACGATCCATCAACATAAAATTATGTTGCTCAAAACCAGACTCACTGGTTCCCTTCTTTTGCTGCTTAGGGCATATTTTTGGGAGTTGTCCTGGGGAATAGGGGCTTTCCCAGCAAGTTATTCTGGAGCAACAAAAATGGTAGCGTCATCTGGTGACTCTTTAGCAGGAGAGACCTTGATGCTAAATGGACTGACTGATGGAAGGGCTGGTGGTGTGATCTTGGTAGGTGGAGGCATGGCATGGGTGCCTAGCTGAGCTAGGGCTGGTGGTCTGGCCCTAGGGGCAGACAGCTTGCTGCCAGGAAGCGATGATCCTAGCCAAAGAGTGACTATTGCTGCCGGGCTGGTGGTGCATCCATAGCAAGATGAGGCCCACTGTCACATGGATGTGCTGACATGTCACTGACATCCTCTCGGATGAGAGCTGTGAGTTTTCCTTCGAATCTGCTGCAACCTGCTGGTGGGTAAGGAGTTATATTTCTCTTATCCAAGGGCTTTCCTGTCTGTAGGCTTCCTGAAAGTCTTCATACTCAAGGCAGAAGTATCTTTCCCTATCTCAAGTGGTTGCTCCTGCTCTTGGTCTTGAAGGCATCCTTTAACTTTTTCCCCTTTGCCCAGGACCGCCCTCCAATTTGCATTTCCCCAAGCGGCCACTCTGGCCAGGGATCTCTGTGTATCCCATGGCCGCTGCAGCTCCGCTCGGTGAAATCATAGCSCTCCTAGCCCTGCATGTATTTCCCCCATTCCCCTCAACCTCTCCTTCCCATTTAGTGAGGACTATGTGGGCCTTATTYGGCCCCAGAGCCCCACCCTTGGGTGTCAGATGGTTGGCATGCCTGGCTGCGGAGGTGTAGATAAAAGGACGCCGTGTCCTACCTGCAGTGCCCAGCTTTTGAAGAGAAATGCTGTGTTTGAAGGGACAAGGGAGACAGGGTCAGGTGTCATGGCCCACATCGCTCTGCCCTTCTGGATATATGTTGGCAAACTCTGGTGCTCCAGAAGTGCTGTTGCCATGTGCATGACCAGTCACACAGATATGGAGGTGTCCTAAAGGTTGCTGTAGTGGGCTGGGTGCTTCTGAAACGCCGACTTCTGTATGTGCTGGGGTGGTCTCAGGTGTGTGCGCCCGGGGAGGTCAGGGAGGCTGCTCGCTCCCACCCTGCAGGGGCAGCCRGACAGGGCACAACAGCCACAGCTTGCTGGCAAGGTGGGAGTTGCTTCACCTCCATCCCTCAGCCAGGGAGGCAATACGTTTAAGGGCAGAGGGAAACAAAACCCCACACCGTCACCGTATCGCACGGGTTTAGGAGTGTGATCCAGCGGGGTGAGCTTAGACAGACAGGAGCCTAATTGGGTTCAGGTCTGCTACACACCTCTGCATGGGCTTGGCAATCGGCTCTCRTCCCTCTGTGAAATGGGGCTAGCGGTGCTTACCTTTGTTTTCGGGACGTTTCAGGTCTCAGCATGAAATGTATTATGCAAACCAGGAAGGTTTCTGCTGTTATTTCTTAGTAATGAGCAGCAGACCTTGAATTTTGACCTTTACATGTTGTTGGGGAGTTTTTGGTTGCTTGTTTGGTGTTTTTTTTTTTTTTAACGACTCTCCACATTCACCTCACCAGGCCTGAACTGAGTTCACTGGTCGCAATTGAAGGTCAGAATCGTTTTCCTGCCAGCTCTAACCATGTAAGTAGGGGTTAGAGCAGCGCGGGAGAGGGGTATATTTATGGGCATGCAGATGAGCTACCATTTGGACGCCTTTCTGCTGGTAGGTGGAGGGATGGAAAGCACAGCTCTGTGGGGACACGGTGTGGTCGCTCCCGAAAACGGCACCCAGTGTGGACGAGCTGAGCCTCCAGCTTGCTTTCTCCTTAGCTGGGTGTAGGCAGAGTGCGAGAGTGAAGATCAATCTGCATGTCACCGTGGGTGAGTAAACATAAGTGCCAACTCGTAGGGTTACCTGGCCCTCAGCGCCAGTCTTTTGGTGGCCAAACTCCAACACTGACCAGCTTGCGAAGCGGATTCAGTTTTCTGTGCTTTGAATCCCAGTAACTCTGCCCTCGATCTGCTCAGCCAAATTCAGAGGAAAGGCTAAGTGCGTCTCAGCCAGCGTAAATCATGCCTCCTTCTGCCTGGTTCCATCTGTAAATGATACCAGTCTAGGCTCGGTGTTTGCCTCCAGAGTAACCCCAAGTGTGTAAGCATCTCTCTGTGAGCATTAACCTAACTGGGAGAGTTATTCCCATCCAAACTGCTCCCCTCTATACACTGCAGTGTTCCCAGCAGGCTTGTACAGCTGCAGCTGCCCTTCCAGGGGAACGTCTTCAGTTCATTGGACTCTCCTAGATTCAGGATCCATCTTCAATAGATAACTCATACATAGGTAATACATACGTCAAACCTGAAGTTYGACAATTGATTCCTTGTTCCCTACAGTTTATCATCTAGCCGGAGGGATGCTCATGTGTTACTGTGTCAGCAAATAATATTAATTAAGTCAACTGGGCCAAGCCCAGATGTGTGCTCATCTGCTGCAGGTGCTGCTATCCTGATTTCTGAATTAGAGCAAGCCCTGAGGAGGGACATGGTTTTGATGTCCATGGGCTAAGCTCTGGATTAGTCTGTCTCTGAACTTGTTCATATGCGCACCACGAGCTCCTGTCAAACCTCTCACAGCAGCCAGGTGTAGGGGCAGAGGGAGAGTGCCGCGCTGGAGCCTGCAATGCTCTCCAGAATACAACAGCAGTATTTCGTTAGCACCCTCTCTGTGGACTGAATCCATCACCGTGACAGCTGGCTGAAGAAACAGTAACAAAACAAGGAGCTCACCAGCTTGTCAGAAGTTTTAGGTTTGGATGAGGTTTTGACAGACCCATCTCACAACTCCTCAGTAGCCCAGGCACCATCCAGACTGTCCCTGGGCTTCCTCCTCCCCCGTCCCCCACCTGCCTGAGACTCCATTCCCTTTCCAAGAAGAAGATAAGATGTTTGAGTTTTAGTCTGGGGTGGAAGGCAGCTAGATTTCACAAGGGGATTACTGTTTTCTGCCTAGTTCTCATTGTGATGCTGTGTAGGCTGTGAATCTTCATCAAGGGCCTGCACACACATTTCATGCGTTTCCCTGATTAGAGCTGAAGATGCCATAAAATTTACCGGGAACATTGTTCTGGGGTTCTGGTTAACCTAGGAAGAGCTCAGATACACAGTGATATGAATCAGGATCAGGTTCTATTGCAAAGATGGCTCTGAGCTCCTGAATTCCTCCTGTTAAATGGGATAGTTGGTTTCAATCCATTATTAATGATTCCTGACACAGCATTTGATCTCCAGTTCCACAAAGTCCAGGACTGTTCAGATGAGCCTTTGGTCCTTACTCATCTCCTTATGTGAGCTTCAGCCACCTATGATGTAATATTAACGACCAATTAAAAATACCGCTATCTATGAATTAATAATAGGGATCCTTGTTTAAAAGAGCAAGTGCAGTTCTAGGACACTGTCAGATTTGTGGGGACTCTCAAGCAGACTTTCATCATGCAGGTAGCATGGATGTTAGGTGTAAGGTAGGGCTTTGTATAAGAATGAGAATTTTGATGCATTTTCTGTGGAGGACGTCGTTCATAAATCAATCTCTACATCAAAGGTATCAGGAGTCAGTAGGTCAGCAGAGACAGTCACAGCTGTGAAGACCTAGGTTCAGCCTCTTGTCCCATCACAGAGTCATTCAGTGGCYGGACAAACCACTCAGCTTCTCAAAGCTATTTTGATTCCTAGCTCCCACTGATTTTAATACATATTACACACCTCAGTATCCTTGAAGGTCTACGCTTGCCGTTGCTTTCCTGAAAGACAGTCAGCAAATCAATGTTTTAATTTGAACTGCTCAAGTCCATGGTGGTCCTGTTACCAGAAAAAGGCCTACAGATAGTCGGATAGAGCACTGCATGCAGTCCTGCAAACGCAGACCTCCTGTGCCAGCAGCCGGGCTCTATCTCCGGGCGGTATGTGTCTGTGTCCTTCAGAAACAATGTTCTTACCCTTCCTTAGACTCGTATCAGCTGCGGGATGCTGCAGGGTACAGCTCATGCTGTTCCCGCCTGGTGAGATAAGGCTCCCTTCAAAGTTCCAACTCGTTAAAGAAAATCTCACACCACATGCAGCATGTCTGGAAGCTTCCAGATTGTTTAGAGTTACATGAGCAAAACTGTATCTGTATTTTCAGCAAATATCTTTTGAAAACATGTGATCTTTAAAATACATTGAGGTTGTCAAAAGATGCCAGCAGAAAGAGCAGTCACTGTAAGACCAAGCTGGTGTTGTGGTTAAAGCACCTTTGAGACTTCCAGACAGAAGCGTATCTGTCACTACAAGACAAAAAAGCAAAATGCCTGTAACTTATTGGGTTAGAGCATCACTTCTTCCTATTTGGCCACTTCTTCATGGCCTGCCTGTTTGTTTCATAGTTTTCAGCTGCATACACAAAAAACCTAGAATCATAGAATCATAGAATAGTTTAGGTTGGAAGGGACCTTTAAAGGTCATCTAGTCCATCCCCCTGCAGTTAGCAGGGACATCTTCAACTAGATCAGGTTGCTCAGAGCCCCGTCCAACCTGACYTTGAATGTTTCCAGGGATGGGGCAGCTACCACCTCTCTGGGCAACCGGTTCCAGTGTTTCACCACCCTCACTGTAAAAAATTTCTTCCTTATACCTAGTCTAAATCTGCCCTCTTTTAGTTTAACACCATCCCCCCTTATCCTGTCGCAACAGGCCCTGCTAAAATCTCTGCTGTCATCTTTCTTATAAGCCCCTTTAAGTACTGAAAGGCTGCAATAAGGTCTCCCYRAAGCCCTCTCCAGGCTGAACAACCCCAGCTCTCTCAGCCTTTCTTCATAGAAGAGGCGTTCCATCCCCCTGATCATTTTTGTGGCCCTCCTCTGGACCCGCTCCAACAGGTCCATGTATTTCTTGTGCTGAGGGCTCCAGAGCTGGATGCGGTACTGCAGGTGGRGTCTCACCAGAGCAGAGTAGGGGGGCAGAATCACCTCCCTCGACCTGCTGCCCACCCTTCTTTTGATGCAGCCCAGGATACGGTTGGCCTTCTGGGCTGTGAGCGCACGTTGCCGGCTCATGTCCAGTTTTTCATCCACCAGTATCCCCAAGTCCTTCTCGGCAGGGCTGCTCTCAATCCCTTCATCCCCCAGCCTGTACTGGTAACGGGGGTTGCCCCGGACCAGGTGCAGGACCTTGCACTTGGCCTYGTTGAACGTCATGAGGTTCACACAGGCCCTCTTCTCGAGCTTGTCCAGGTCCCTCTGGATGGCGTCCTGTCCCTCAGGCGTGTCGACCACACCACTCAGCTTGGTGTCCTCTGCAAACTGGCTGAGGGTGCACTCGATCCCACTGTCTAGGAGGAACTAGGAGGAACCCATTTTGGGYCACCATTGGGTGCTGACCTGGACTTTTGTTACTGGACTGGTATCTGAAGGGAAAGATAAACATTTCAGTTCTTTAATAAGACCTCAGTTGGCCCTTCAAATAGGAAATGGTGTTTAGAGCAACAGTGCCAGCTGGAGTTGGTGGGACCTGCATCCTCTGTGGTGTCCCATATGCTCCAAGAGAAAAAGCAAGGGACGTCCCATTGTCCTGATTWATGGAAAAATATGTCTCTGGAAGAGATCAAATCAGCTTTTGCTTCACTGGCAAAAGTGACCCAGATATTTTTATATCTAATCGGGTTMTTTTTCATTTATCATGATGTTTAGCCAGAGTTGTAGGTCAAACAAACAGCTTGTGCTATGTGCCAAATGCAGACTCACATGGAGCCTCTGAAGTAAGAAATGTGAGCAATCTTGTCCCCACAGGTTTGGTCCTCCTGATAAGTGGGTACACAACTGACACATCACTCTTCAACCCATTCTTGAGCACTTCACTGGTGTATTAGCTTTATGGCAGTTCTCAGCAACGAGGGGAATACTTATCAAAAGTAAAATCTGAACAGAGAAAGCAGAAAAAACTAAGTTTTACAGATCAGTTTTAAGATAAAGTCTGCGTTTGATGAGAGGTTTGAGACTTCCCTTCTGGGAAGATTAAATTACTCTAGGTGAGCCCTGAGCTATGGAAACTGTGTTTTTATTTTAATTATGCAGAACATGATAATTCTGAGTGTGGGCTGGCAAAATCAATCCCCAGAGATGGGGACCCCTCCAATTCAAGCCTCTTTTTCTTCAGCCAACCCACCCACATTATTACATTTGGATTTTGAATGTTTGGGGTCCTTCTGGAGGAGGATCAGTTTGCTATAAGGAACCTCTCCATTYTTCACTGCAGGCTAGGATCAGAGGTGAGCTCATGACGCAGCACTGAGATCTCAGGTCAAACATGAATGTATCAACATGGAGGAATATGCACAGTTGAAGTTCAGCTTCTTATACAGATACAAAGATGTATGAATGGTCTGCAGCATTTGAATCCAGGTCTGGATTCATATTTTGAATGCTGCCCGAGTTGAGGGAATTGAGGTCAGAAAGGTCAGCTCTGTATCCTTGTCAAGCAAGGCTCCTGAATTATGTCACTGGAGTAAATTTTTAATGAAGGAACACAGGAAACTTACTCACCACAGTGCCTCTGTAAGCTCATTAACCATTTCCTGGATAACATATAGCACAGTGTTTTTCACCTTCCCTTCAAATTGAAACGCAAAGAAATTTTTAATCATTCAGCTTATCCACCGGGTGAAATGTAGTCACCCTTTCAGTCCTGTATCTTAACCTTTTCTTGAAAGATTGCAGGATATATTGCCCTTAATCCATGTTTCTGGGCAGACAGAAATCTCCATTTGCTGAAAACCAAGACCTCCACAGACAAAGGGGAGACACACAAGCCTTTGTAACCCAACGCTAAGAAGCATGTCCTGCTGTCACTGAAGAAATACTTGTGATACTCAGGAGGCAGTGAAAGTTCTCGTATTGACTTCAGTGAGAAGAGGCTGAAAGCCTGATCCTTTTCTAAACGTAAGAAACCTTTTGGTTCTGTCAAAGCAAATATCTGCTGGTGAAACTTGTTATCTAGGGGCTGGAGTAGCACAGTGCCATGAGGGATTTGGTGTGAAAAAATGGGTAAATATCACTTTTAGGATTTGGATTAAGGTCTCAAAGATGCCTCTTAAGCACCTCTAACAGTCTCTGAGGTGGTTGCTTAAGCTAGTTTCACTATAGACTTTCTAAGTGAAGTAATAGAATTGGTGTCCACCAGCAGATGGTGCTTCTGCCTGAGAATTGTTTTCTTTCATGACCATTGAAAGATACAGCTTCTCACATCATTACTGTAAAAGATACTTTACAAGGCAAAACATTGTCCATTACATTGTACGGATTCCATACTTTAGATAGGTCCTATATATGACTTTGTCTGTTCTTCACTTACCCCCAGTGCTGCTTTTCTTTAAAGGGCCTTTGAGTAAATGGACAACTTCCCTTTTAAAAAATATCCCATAGAAGGTCCTTAATTAGCGGATGTAATACCAGGCTGAAGAACTTCAGTTATAGGAAAAAGAGAGATGAGTGATGTTTTTTTACTTGGGATATCTTTCAGGCTAACTTCAGTGGAGACACATAAGCGCAAAACCAGGCAAGCAGTCTACCCCTTGTAGTCTACTGATTCCCAGCTCCCCAAGGACAACAAGCTGAAGTCTGTCAGCTCTGAAAGCATCTGGACTAGATGAGGAGGAGACAAACAGACAAATAGTCACCCACTTGACTCCAGACTATTTTCTTTAATGTTTGTGGGACCAAACTGCTAACTTTTAGCTGAAATCTGGTTGTGCCTATTATAACTAATTTGCATTAGGAACCTTGTACTATTTTGTCTGCCATTACAATAGCAGTAAGTACTTTGAAATGAATATCCAGGATCACCCCAACCGACTTAGATAATGCATAGTCGCACTGCACCCAAGTGTCTTAAGACTACTCTCCTCCATCATATAAATACCTTGATGGTTGATACATCTAGTCCCTTAGTTCACACGCCACTGTGTGGGCCTGGTGCACTGTTGAACGTACCAGGGTTCAAGCTCAGGTACAGTGCTGCTTTTGGGCTGGAGGGTTACACTTAACACTGGGCGTGTAGCTAGCTCTGGTGATGGAGAAGGAGTGATGGTAACGGTAAATCTCTGCATTGCAAGTGCATGAGGTATGGCAATCCCTGCAGAAGAGCACAAAACAGGAGTTTGATTAGACTGGAATATGAAGCTACCCCTTGTCCTAAAGAGCTCATGGTATTGAGCCCAGACCTGCCCTCGGCAGCCTGCACACTGACTGCTGTACTCTGGTGCTTTCCATGCTGCTCTGGGCAGCTTCATGTCCATCCAGGAGATACCAGCATGGGGACTGTGGTTACCCCACTGAGACAATGAGACCTCTGAATGATCTGGGTCAATGCAAAAGCAGGGTAAGGTACCAACATGAGATGGAAATTTTGTGAACGCATTCTTACATAGAATCATAGAATCATTAAGGTTGGAAAAGACCTTTAAGATCATCGAGTCCAACCATCAACCCGTTACCCATGCCCACTAAACCAAGTCCCGAAGCACCTCATCCACACRTTTTTTGAACACCTCCAGGGATGGTGACTCCACCACTTCCCTGGGCAGCCTGTTCCAATGCCTGACTACCCTTTCAGTGAARAAATTTTTCCTAATATCCAATCTAAACCTCCCCTGGTGCAACTTGAGGCCATTTCCTCTCGTCCTATCACTTGTTACTTGGGAGAAGAGACCAGCACCCATCTCTCTACAGCCTCCTTTCAGATAGTTGTAGAGAGCGATAAGGTCTCCCCTCAGCCTCCTCTTCTCTAGGCTAAACAACCCCAGCTCCCTCAGCCGCTCCTCATAAGACCTGTTCTCTAGACCCTTCACCAGCCTCGTCGCCCTTCTCTGGACACGCTCCAGCACCTCAATGTCCTTCTTGTAGTGAGGGGCCCAAAACTGAACACAGTATTCGAGGTGCGGCCTCACCAGTGCCGAGTACAGGGGCATGATCACCTCCCTACTCCTGTTGGTCACACTATTCCTGATACAGGCCAGGATGCCATTGGCCTTCTTGGCCACCTGGGCACACTGCCGGCTCATGTTCAGCCGGCCGTCGACCAGCACCCCCAGGTCCTTTTCCSCCGGGCAGCTTTCCAGCCACTCTTCCCCAAGCCTGTAGCGTTGTCTGGGGTTGYYGTGACCGAAGTGCAGGACCCGGCACTTGGCCTTGTTGAACCTCATGCAATTGGCCTCGGCCCATCGATCCAGCCTGTCCAGATCCCTCTGCAGAGCCTTCCTACCCTCAGGCAGCTCAACACTCCCACCCAGCTTGGTGTCATCTGCGAACTTACTGAGGGTGCACTCGATCCCCTCGTCCAGATCATTGATAAAGATGTTGAACAAGACTGGCCCCAAAACTGAGCCCTGGGGCACACCGCTCGTGACCGGCCGCCAACCGGATTTGACTCCATTCACCACAACTCTCTGGGCTCGGCCGTCCAGCCAGTTTTTTACCCAGCTAAGAGTACACCCGTCCAAGCCATGAGCYGCCAGCTTCTCCAGGAGRATGCTGTGGGAGACGGTGTCAAAGGCTTTGCTGAAGTCCAGGTAGACCACATCCACAGCCTTCCCCTCATCCACTAGGCGGGTCACCCGGTCGTAGAAGGAGATCAGGTTGGTCAAGCAGGACCTGCCCTTCATGAACCCATGCTGGCTGGGTCCAATCCCCCGGTTGTCCCGCACCTGCCTCGTGAGCGCCCTCAAGATGAACCGCTCCATAATCTTCCCCGGCACCGAGGTCAGGCTGACAGGCCTGTAGTTCCCCGGATCCTCCCTCCGGCCGTTCTTGTAGATGGGCGTCACGTTGGCAAGCCTCCAGTCATCCGGGACCTCCCCCGTTAACCAGGACCGGTGATAAATGATGGAGAGCGGCTTGGCAAGCTCCTCCRCCAGCTCCCTCAGCACTCTCGGGTGGATCCCATCCGGCCCCATAGACTTGTGAGTGTCCAGCTGGCGTAGCAGGTCATAAACCTCTTCCTCTTTGATTATGGGGGGTTTACTCTGCTCCCCATCCCCATCTTCCAGGGGATGAACCTGGAAGATGAACCACATGAACCACAACTACATGAACCACAACAATCRTATACTTACACACACAAAAAAGTGTGCATACTCCAATCGTGCAGGTCTGCAGACGTTCTTTGGGCACTATGAAAAATCTGATTTATTTTAAAAGTGACTGAATTTTTATGAAAATGGTAATTTCTCCTCTTTCTTCCATCTCAGAAATGGCCAGTGAAAGGCAGCAGCAGAAATACTAAACTTACCCTTCTCAAAGAAGGTGCTTTGAGGAACCGCACTTTATATAGTCCTGGAACTAAAAGAAAGCAGGGCCAAAACGCACTTCCGTGACTTTGGTGGACTAAATGTACATGCCATGCCATAATGCTTGCAGCAYATGTTCCTGGCCACCACACTCAAAGTATTTTTGAAATCTAAGGTGAATCAACACTCCATGGCTCTTTACTGTAGCTTTTACTGGAGCCTTCGATGGAGATGCCAGAATACGGTTTCTAGAGCGCTTCACATTAGCAGATCCAGGAGGCTAATTAATCGGATGGAATCCAAYCAAAAGATTACTGTCCTGTTCTCCAGATAGGGTGCTATACAGATGCACAAAATTATCTGTTGAAATCCCTCAGGCAGCTTACCCTGAATAACCTTCTTCTGGATCCACTCCAGCTCCCAGCAGAGGCTTTAGTTCAGGAAATCATCTTTATTCAGAACAGCACTTAAGCATCTGCTTAAAGTTAGGCATGTACGTAAGAGCCACTTCCAACAAGGCTGTACTTAATTGCACCCTAGCTGCCTTCCTAAATTGAGATTAATGTCAACGGGAAGGTTCCAGCTGATTTTGGAAAGCRGGGAGGAGGCCGCTGCCATCTCCACAGAGTCACTGCACTTCTTGACCATGGGAATACTCACAGAGCTATGTAGTGCAGGGTACATCTAAAATCACACATTCTTTCAGGCCTGGGAGCCGTCCCGAGGGGGTGTGAAGATGTGTAGCCCGGTGGATCAGCACGAGGAGCTCGCCTCAGCTCCCAGCACCTTCATGGGGGAGCTGGTGCCAGATGGGGGATGGCAGGGAGCCAGCCCCCCTCGGAGCGGGGGCAGCACCGGATCCAGAGCAGGCTGGTGCCAGGGGTGCCGGGTGTCCCTGCATGCCATCAGCCCCGCATCCCCAGCCAGCAGCTGTGGCGTGGTGCCGAGGCCAGGTACCAGGGAAGGTGCAGGAAAGATGCCGGCACAGGGAAGCCGTGTACGTGTGGGTGGCCTCTGTCTGCCGCTCCGGAGGCAAGGGTTTTCCGCTTGAAGCGGGAGCTGAACGGAGGCAGATTGCAAGGCCAGTTTGCGCAACTGGATTGCGGCCATATAAGCAAATGGGCCCAAGGTCAAGGAAGGCTGAGGAAACAAGAAATGTGCCTGGGGTCACGCAACATATACCAGGTTAAATGAGCAATTATTTCTTAACTCATGTGCTGACACACTTGTTTTCCTTCCTTGTCACTGGGCTTGAAATGATCTGTTGTCTTTACTTTTTAGAGCTCTCGGGGTGATGTGGGGCCTCGGGATATGTTTTGGCCTCAATGACCTCTATGGATTGTTGTGTGTAAAACATAGATTTTTTTCTGCCAAAATAAATRTCAGTGTAATGTAACTTTCTCTGACAGAAGAGTTGGGCTCAGAAGATGCCATTGCATGAGGCTATATAGGGTGCTTGCTCTGGTTTTCTATTTCAATAAAATGTCCTGACCTGGCCTTTGCTTCCCCTTTCACTATCACTGTGTGAGCAGTATCAACTGGTTCCACGATCATGGGACTCCATTAAAGTCCCAACTACGAGCAATGAGCATCTCCACCAGGCCCTATCTAGGTCTAGAGGTTGGGAAAAAATAAACAGCACTTTCTTTTAATATGCAATGATGGAGTGCATTAAACCCAAAATATATAGCACCTCTAGACCTAACTTTAGATTTTGGCAAAACACTGAGCTCGTCAGCAGGTTGCACCCAGCCACAGTGACCCTGTGCTCATACCAGCTAACACTGGCACGACCAGTGCTGGGTGCTCTCCTCCTCTTCCCGCCTGCACAACGTAACGCAGCACAGGCACTCCGCACAGGTTGCCGGTGCCTGGACCCCACCACTAAGACAGCTGCTCAAGTGCCACAAGACAAGAAGAGCAGCTCTCAGATCTCTTCTTTCCCAACATGGGAGGCAGAGCCACATGGGCTTGTGTGGCTGAGGGGCGGCTACTACACTCAAGCAACGTGCTTGCTCACTAGCACCAAAGTTTTGAACATGGGGCCCCACCAGGTAGCACACCGCTGGCTAGCAGCCTTCCTCCGGTGTGACATCCAGGGCCAGCGGCAGCTCCAGCAGACCAGCAGCATTTGCCCAGCAGGTACCTGGGTGGGAAGAGGCCTCGGTGCACTCCTGGAGCAAGTACAGTGAAAGCTGAGCTCGCACGGAGGGCTGCATCTGCACAGGTGTGGATGAAACAGTGAGTCGAGCTCTGTTCTGCTCCTGCATTAAATATCACAGATTTGTGCCCTGATTTGCTCTCTTACCAGGCTTGCCAGATTAAGCTCAGCCTCTGCAAGCCTCAGGATGTATCTTGGGGTCTCCAGTCTATTTCTCTTCCCCAACTCCTTAGTAAAGCACTCATTCAGCCTTTACAAATAGAAGGGATTAAACTATATAAACGTGTATGTTTGTATGTAGGCATGCATTTGCATGTAGGCATAAGGACAAAGGTGAAGTTTTAAACACAGTTGTTTAACGTGGGACCGTGCTGGTTGCAGGCACCTTCATTCGCCTCCTGTGCAAAAGGGACTGGTTTGCACTAGGCTCTGGGTCGGGGGAGACAGGCATGYTATTTGGCAGGCACTTTAATTCCCACCTTCTGCCAGTTACTGAGTCCTGAGGGTCGGTGGGAAGGCATGCTGCTCTGACAGTGCTTCCTCTCACCAGTTCAGGCTCTCCTTGCTCCRTTCCATCCAAATTCCCCACTGGCTTCTCTGGACTTCACTTGAGCCAGGAGTGCAGAACTAGCTCGCTTACAATCTGGGCCGTGCTGGAGGGGCAGCCCATGGGAAGGCTGGTACCAAAGCACCCCTGCACCTCTGAACTGATCCACCTCTCAGCTGTGACTCTACATTGCTGCCATCAAACTTGGGGCTGAAGCCCACGCTGGAGTATCAGTGGGCTACAACAACGTAAGGATGTCTATCCTGGGTCAGCCACGAGTCCATCTAGCCTTCTGTGGCAAGAGGGACATCCTGGCACACAAGCACCCTGAGGGTGGCAGGTTGTGATCTCTCTTCCGACCACTGCAGAGCCTCCTAGCAAGGCTCTGGCTGCTCCCCTGCCCTCCCCTTTTTATTTACCTTGTCCCTCATCTGAAGCTCCATCAAGTCATGGCACCCTGCCCCCAGAGAGGGAGGTTTGGTGGGAGCATCCTGGTGACCTTTACACCCTTCCCTTTGTTTTCTCTGTGGTCCACTGGACAGGTTGATTCCTACATGCTTTTTTTCTTTTCCCACCATCCTCATTCCTGCCTCTCCCTCCCCTTTACCAGAAAGGGTGGGGAGGTTTTGTTAGGCAAAGAAATCAGTCAAGGGAAATGGACAAACCTGGAAGCCTAAGAAAGAACATAAAGGTGGGGCAAGCATGTAGTCATGCTTCCCCAGAATAATCCTCAGCAGTCTGCTGTGACAGGGCATGATGTCTTTTTACTCAAAAGCTCCTGATGATACATTTTTCTTCTCTGAATCAATCTAATTGTTTTTGAATGCTTGCCAGCTACTAGCATCTACAGTATCCTGCGGCAAGAAGGTCCACAGCTTAGCAGTGCACTGTGTGAAGAAAGAAGGGGACAAGTTCGTTTTGTAAAGACTCAGAGACTCAGTCAGGATTTGGATCCAGCTTACAGGCCACCCTCTGTGGTTAGGATATGAAAGGAGGAGGAACAGGACTTGAAGCCAGGTAGTCTTACTGTGGACATTCAGCCCCATCAGAAAGAAGCTGTGAGCTGTCCCTGCCCAGAGGAGCTGTTGCAATCGGTGACCTCTGTCAGTGCGATGATCTCCTGCCAAACCCATGGGCTGTTGCTGTAAGTACTACTCTCCCTTCCCTCTGCTTTATGAGGACAGGACTTTGCAATAAAATGTGGTTTCAGCAAGGGTGCCTCTCCCAGTTTCCAGTCCCAGAAACTCCTCGATACTAGCAGCTCACTCTTAAGGAGACTCCAGGGTCCAGTGAGTTTGGTTGCGAGAAATGGCTTTTTGCTAGAGAGCAGGTGTGGCATGATGCCTGCTATCATTGTACATCTGTGCTGTGACTTCTGTGAACTGCTACCCAAACAAAAACCTCAGGTCAGCTTGGGACCAAAGCACATACCTTCGGCCCTCTCGTACCGCCTAGGGTCTGCCTTGCCTGTCTCTGGGTGCCCTGCGGGGAAGTGGAGAGAACATGTGAAGAGCTGTTTCATTTCCCCAGCCCAGGCACCTAAAAAGCCAACGCATGCAGAAGGAAGAAACGTTCATCTGTCATGTTCAGCTGTGGACATCACTGGAAGTCAAATTGAGGTGCAGGTATAGAYGATATCTAAGTCTTAGGCTGGGCTGGCTCTGCACAGGGCAAGCATTTCTATGTGAGAACAGCAGTCACTACCCCTAACATCTCAGAAGGTCTTACTCTGCCTGTTAATTGAAGTGCACAGCACACAGTTTTTTAGTCAGCCTTTAGCTACACAGATAGTGTTTATCAGAGCAAATGCCAGGGCAAAAAAAAATCATTTGAGGCTGATGGATCATGATGCAATTTTATTCCGAGGACCAGGAGTGTAGCTGTCAAGTGTATAAGCATCAGAGCTGTACAGGGGCTCCCAGGGCAGAGGGCCCAGGTCCCTGGCTAGGTGGGGGGCATGAGGGACAGTGGTACCTCCATACCACCATTAGTGCTAGTTCAAACTACTGATGGCAAATGACCTGTGGTTTTCAGAGATACTCCATGGAAGCAGAAGGCAGGTGGGCACAGCCAGTACCTTGCTGTGCGCGCTGCCCGGGGTGACATTTATACTCCCCATCCACCTCTTCAGTATCATCTCTCCAACTCTAACTGCTCTGGCTGAGCTACCGACTGTATTTCTCCATAAGGGTCTGGGAAGCGTGGGTGAGGAGCAGAGGGCAGCGATGTTGGGTGGTACACAGTGTGCTTGTACATGCGGGAGGTGTGAGCGTGTCTGCAGAGCTTTGTGGTTCCTATCTACAACCCAGCAAGCCACTGACCTGCAGCTTCCCATCCGAAGGACAGATTCAGCTTAATCTGTTAGGGAAAAAAAGTGCTGCTGTCTGCTATTGCCATTAACTTTGCCTTTCATGACACTGGCCTTGAGCAGGACCTTGCCTTCAGATAACTGYGGGTGGTGCATTGCAGTTTAGCTGCAGGCAACAGTATTTTAATTACAGCTGAAAGTATGGTGAAAATCCACCCGATATTTAGGAGGGAACCTGTGTGGGCACTTCAGGGTTTTTTTTTCTTTTCTGAGGGACACACATTCATGCATTCGAGTTGCCACATCTTATCTTCCCGGCCAGAAGGGCACTGTCCTCAGGTTGTGGCAGTGTGAAGAGGTCAGGCTGGGAGCTGACGGCCCTACCTGCCTTTCAGGACGCCTTTGGCTGCCTGGGCTGCAGTGAGGATGGGGTTTCCACGTGAGAGGTGATCGGCCTGTGTGCAGGCACACGCACTGAGGTGTTAATGGGCATGCGGCCCTTGTTAGTCCCGGTGTTAGCAGGCAGGAGGGGCGCAGGGCCGCCAGCTACTGCACAGTTTATCAGCGGTGCTTGCAGGCACCATCCCCATTGCCCGCGCTGGGAGTGGAGGTCACTCAGCAGCTCGTGTTCTCCAGGGCTGATGTGGGGACGTCCTTTACCTGCAGCGTGCTGGACAGCGCTTCCCTCAGAGCTAACTGTCCCCAGCAAAAGCCGTCCCTGTGGTCACAGTTTGGAAAGGTGTTTTATTTTCCATCTTGCTTTCAGAAGGGTGATCTCAAAGAGGCTGAGGAGTGAATTTCCTTAAGCCACTAGAAGCTAAGCATCGGACATGGTGAAATATTAGTGTTTGCTTTTTCATTTAAACACTATGTGCAGGCAACGCCCTTATTTATCCTCTAAAGCTTTTGCAACAGCAACACATAAAACCATAGCAACAAAGCTGAATGACTGCAGTCTCCACCTGGCCACGATCTCTCCATCCCTACAGCTTGGGCTGAGGGGAGCAATGCATTTCTTGGCAGGGTGGCAGGTATCTGCATCTCAGTTGCAGTGCAGTCCCGGCACCAGACACAGTCAGAATTCAGGACCTGACTTGTTCTGCCCAATTGTTTTTTTCAGACATTCAGGGTTGGAGAAACTGCTTAGGCTGGAGTCCCTGACTRTCGAATGCATCCTGACGAGATGCACTCTTTTCTCATAGACACAAAGGGTTTTCCTCACAACCTTGCTTATGCTTGTACTGCATAACAAAATATGGTTAAAATTCACTTTCCTTCTGAACGCTTTTCCTCTCGCTTCTGTGATGACTGGAAAATGTTGCTTTGTCAAACATATTTTTATTTAGTCACAAAGGACCATTCCAGGTGTCTCTCTCTACTGTCTCTACTCTTTTCACGGTTTTTATACAAGGTATTAAGGATAGTGCATCCTGATGTGGGTCTCTGATGTGACGAGGGAAGGGTCTTCAGACATGGAGTTACTCTAACATTTAGGGATAGGTTTTTACATTTTGGGGACAGCCTGTCAAGATCCCTTTGAATAGCAGCCAACCTTCCAGCAGATCAGATGTTTCTCTCAGCTGGCACCCATGCCAGATCCTACGTGAAGGGATGGGGATTAATACTTTTGCAAACGTACCCAAAGTGTTATAATAGGTGATCAAACTGTGTAACGCACAATTAAGTCTCAAATACCTCAACCATTCAACCAGCAAATGTATTTACCATTGAGCAAAGGCCCCAGAAAATAGGCCAAGGATGAAACCTCTAAACACTGCTCCCTGAAAGATGGAAGAACAGTTACATAAGAAATAAAAAATTGCAAYGGGATTTCCTCACTTACAAAGAAAACCCAGCCTGTACAGGGCAAGACATCAAAACTCCCAGCTGTGCTGAAAACCATACCCTTGAGAGGAAATGATGTGCAAATCCTAACTCCCTTACCCCGAGGAAAGAAAATAGCATCCATCACGCATGGGGTGAAGGCAGAAAGAAAATGAAACCATAATGATTTGCTTAGAGGAATGGCAAACAGTGGCAGAAGAGTTAAATGTTCGAGAGGTGGAAGTCAAAGCTCCTGTAGAGGTGGTAGCTTACACATGCTGACCCACTGCAGAGGCTCGACACGAGAATGCAAGAAACAGGTAAGAGACCTAGAAGTACAGCTGCAAAACAAAAAATAAAGAGGCAGCATCTTTAATTACCAGCACTGTTATGAGAAACCAGAAGGAGCTGGAAAATGTCCCGAGATGTAGTAAAAATTGGATTATAAAGAAAAATCAACATAAAAAACAGTTCAAACTTAATTAATAGATGTGATATTGAGTAATCTTAAGAGGAAAAGTTTCAGCAGTCACAGTTAAAGCCAAACTAGAAAAAACCTAGCGGCCTTGGTGGGTCTTTCTGTTTTACAGGGTGATCAACTGACAGACAACAACTTGAAAAGCAGCAGCCAGGGACAGAACTGTTCATTTCACTAATGTTCTTTTATGTAAATGTGTAAATATCAGATGGAATTTAGGAGGGCTATCAAGAAGGTAAAAAGTTTAATGCAGTGGGAAAACTAATCAGCACTCTAAATATCAGTAGTTAGCAGTATACCATATCAGTAGTTAAAAGCTGAGAAGATTGTGGGTTAAGTCTGTGTATACAAAGGTTTGAGKTCTGAAAGGTACAGTGAATAAATAGTACAATATTATGATTGAACAGAAGAAATGCCAAAGGAAAATTACATAGGTACATATGAGAGGATACTCATACCTCTCCAATAACCACACTTAACAGCTACATACTTTTGTTTCTAAGAATTAATCCTATAAAACTCATGATCCTAAGTAATGAACCCTGTAATTCAGGAATTATGTGTGGTTAATTTCCTTACTTTAAAGAAAAGGAAAGAAACAGAAGATGGCAAAAGCTGTGTATAAATATATCAGCTGCTGATTTAAAATAAAGTGTAAAGTTTGTCTGTTTATTGTAGAGAATATGGGGAAACAACTGATGGAGGATTTGAAAAAAGTGACCGAGTATACTGGAAGCTCCTATGAAGGGAAATGTCTGGGGAACAAAGATCACTATTAATAACAATCTTCTGTTAAACTTAACTTCTACAGGAAACATAGAAAACTGCATTCCCCATTCCAATCCTATAGATACTGATCTATGTATGTTATGTGTATGCATGTTTGTGTTTATTTATGAGTATCCCTTTATGCATTTACAATAGATATTGCAAAATGTTGGGAAAGATGAATTGCTAATGAACTCACATAAACCCTCCTATGAGATCTGGGTCTAATCACAAGATCTTCAGTATGTCTGCTACCTTCTTCACCATCTCACCAGTAAGACTAACAAGGGATTTGTAAAATAGTCAGCAATGACTACATTGCTAAACAGTCACAGAAGGGTTATCAATCATGAAGGTTATGAACAATCGAGTATCATTCAGTTCTGAGCCTATTGTACATCTAAAAAGAGAATGTTTTCCTCAAATTGTGCCTTCAAGACCACAGAGTTGCTACCTGTGAAAATACATCCAATTGTAATGCTGTTTATACTAATTGTTAAATACTGTGCATGTTTACATGTAGCATAMCTCGTGCTGATGACAACACGCCTTCACGGGATGGACCCACCTGCTCYGCAACACCTGGGAGGCAAAAGCAGAGCTTGCCACAGCACTGCCTCATCAGTGAATGGTCAGTTGCTGCGATGGAGCTGGCAGATGGGCGTAAAAGCACTAATCTCCTTGGTTCTTACATAAAACCCAGCATCCAGACCTGCTATGGGTTGTCATTTACTCTATCTTGCCCATGACAGTGGTCCAGCTAGTTCTGGAGTCCACACATCTGGTCCGTATCCCTCCAATCTGGCTACAAGGATATTACGAGAGACCATGCTGAAACTTTGCTAAAGCGAAGGTAAACTACCACTACCACTTTGCCTTCATCCACTGAAACAGTCCTCCCATCATCTCGCAATAGAAAGCAATCAGCTTAATCAGGCACAATTTGCCCTTGGTAAATCTATGCTGGCTGTTCCCAATGACCTTTTGTTCTTCACGTGCCTGATAATGGCTTCCAGAAAGATTTGTCCCTTAATCGACAAATGGTTTGTGGTGTGGTTGATCATCCTTCAGCTCCCTGGGTCATCATTGCCCTTCTCAAGGATGAGCGTGACATTGGCCTTTTTCTAGTCACCAAGGACTCTTCCCGATTGCCATGACCTAGCCATTCTTGGGGTAGAGACAGGAGGCTCAACCAGCCATTCCTACCTCTCTCCACTGAGATCAGCAGCATTTTGCTTATTATAAGTCTCCACTTGGGAGACTGATATAAGGCAGTCACTTTTCCTGCCTAAGACATTTGGCTGCCCCTCCTTCTCTTTCACCAGTTCCACRCTGTCTGTCCTTGATCACTTCATTTCTTTAGAGACTAAGCAAACCCTGAGCAAATGTGACCTTCAGGGGGACACACAGCAGAACRTGATTATTCAAGGACTCTCCTGGTGTGGCTGAGAACAGAGTTGGCAGTTAAATTTCATGTCTGCTTGACAACATATGCATCTCATATATGTAGGTATGCCTGTGTGCATGCGTGAGCGTATTCCTGCAAGTATTGGCCAAACAGGACTGGCCAGGAACAGATGGTAGAAGAGCTTGCTAGAAGSAGTGGTAAGTCCTTTCACCCGGTTATTGGCAGCCCAGGGCAGYAGTTCCCAAGCTACTCTGCTTGGGAACCTCCAGGGCTATGGCTCCTCTCTCCTTTCCATAGCCAGGCTTACAGCCCTGCATTTGGGTGCTCCTCTAACAGCACGCTGGCGGCTCCAAGTGACTTTATTCAGCCAGGACCAACCAGGGCACGTCTCTGGCTGCGCCATGCAGGAGGCTGGACTTGCAGTGGTCCCTCCGGCATACGGGTTTCATCAAACAGCAGCAGCTTGCCAGCCACCTCGACTTTTGAGGGGCCAAGCTGCGGGCACATGGGAAACTGCCAGAGAGAAGCGGGGGATCAGAGAGGAAATGCTGCCAGCAACTCTCCCCCGTGCTGGGAGGTGTTCATGCACAGAAAATCATCCAGAAGAAATGACAGCAGTAACCATGACAATGTCARCAGCACGGCACTAGCAGGGCTTCCTCGGGGATTAACACTTTTCTGTACCAAGAGTGTATCTCCCTTTTTCTGATGTGCGCTGTTGATTCAGTGGTAGTCCATGTCTGCTTTATTTTTCTCAAAGCAGAGCTACCTGAGAAATTGCTTTCTCTGCAAATTGCTTAGGCAGGACCACCTGTAAAATGAAAATATTTTTTACAGAAAATCTGTCCCAGCCCATGTGCTTGTGGAGCACTTTGCACCATAATCCCACCCTAATCCCTCTCCTTCGGATGTCCCCATCATGGCCAGGAACCGCTGCTGACTAAAACCGAAGTTGTCTCATTTCACTGAGCACACTGCTGTTTTCTGAGGTGTGACTCAGAGCCTTTCAGTTAGGTGTCAGCATGTGCTATTTGCTAGAAATAAAATCAACATTAATTAATTCTGCTTAGTTTTTTGGTAAGTTTTTGCCTTTTCTTGCTCCAGATCACGAGTAAGGTGCACACAGAGCAGAGCTCAGAGAAGCTGGTCGTGGCTGTGCCTGAGGACCTGCTTCTCACAGCAAGGGCTTCACGGAGGGGTTGGTCACTAACAAGCATGATCCTGGTGGAAGAAGAAGAAAGGCAAACCGTGTGGGGCATCCAGGGGAAAGGGAGAGAAAGGCTGAGCTATGGCAAAGGACAGGGGAAACATGAAACACAGGAAGGAGAAAGAACAGAGAAAGAGACAGAAGACACATTATCGCTGACCTCCCARGGGAAGCAAAGGAGCAGACAATTCTTCCTTTGGGTGCTAAGCAGYCTGGCAGGCTGGCAGGCCTTTCACACTGCCTGCTCAGTGCTCAGCCTCTCGTGCCGATATCAGCCAAGGGAATTATTATTGATATTATTATCTTTATTTTGTAGAGCTCATCTTTACTCTTTTTCTGTCTGGGTCAACAAAGATTGAGCTGCATCAATGTTTACCCCTAGAAAGCATAACAGTGCTCTTTTACAATATATGAAATTGCAGTAATAAGCATAAAGAGTAGTACTCAGCATCTGACAGGATGACTGATGTAAGCTGTCAGCCAATATTTGACTTTCCAGGTGAGATTAGATTTAGCATTAAATTTAATATAAACATAAAGCGTGCAGTACAAGGCACTTATTTAACAGACAATTGCTTACAGCCTTGTGCAGGCTGGAGGCTACTTAAAGTTTAAGATCTCTCTGCTCCTTTTGAGAGTATCATCATATTATCCAGTGGAGTTTTAAAATCCTGATTTTTACCGTTAATTTTATTAGAGAAGGACACAGCAAAGGTAAGTTTCTGTTGGCAATTCTTTATTTCCTATTGAAAAAGCATAGTAATTTTTGTTCTGAATCAAAGAAAAAGCAGAGATTTTACCCCCAAAAAAATTTCAAGGCAGTTTGTATTTGGTTCTTCTTATAGCTTGCTTACTTTCATTAGATTACCTTTATCTAATACGTTTGAGTCTTTGTGAGTGTATAATTGCAGAGACCTACATGTATGTGTACCTGTGTCCTTCTGTGTGTGTGTGCCTGTTCTGTGCACGCTGATATCACAAGGCTAGTCCAACAAGCAGAGGAAGGCAAATTGCTGAACTCAAGTTGGAAAGACACTGCAATTTCTTATTAATGATGAAAATTCAGCACCCCTTACCATAGGCTGCAGTAAGCTCATCATTGCTTGAAGACTGTACTGAGATCGAGTGACTTTTTGTGGAAGCTTTGCCACATGTTGTAGAGCTTGGCTGACCTGAAGCACTGAAGGACAGGGGTTATACAGGAGCATCAGACTGAAATCCTGTACCGGACCCTTTGCTTTTTGCAGGCCAGCAGGCTGCAATGCAGTCACACCCTCCTCTTTATGTAGGAAAGGCAGAAAAGGACAGTGGCTTTTCTCACTGCTTCTTGAGAGCTACTGCCTCAGTAGGGAAGGCAGTGTGCTTCGACGACTGTAACGTAGGTCATGAGGGCCCACGCTCACTGGATTTCACCAAAGCGTATTTGGCTTCCCACAGACCAAAAGTGACCCGAGTGAGGAGAGGAGTAAGACCTCCTTGGGTCTCTGAACTTATTGAACCACTCAGAGATGGGGATTCTCAGCTGAGCTAAAATTGGTACTACATTTTCACCAGCAAGTGGCAGCTGTTATTATTTAATTGTCATAATGCAGACAAAAGAAACCAATGTAACTGCTTTAGTATAGATATTTGATTAAAATAAGTATCATGTTGTCTTTAGTAACCACAACTTGCAAGGATGGCTGAAATGCGAAACTTCACTTTGGCGGTGGAAGATATTTTCAAGAAAATCTTTCTCACTTACATGAATGGCTGGAGGAAAAACATGACAGAAGCAGCGGATAAATTGCAAGCCAAGGTTGATGCTGAAAACTTTGACTATGTTATCCTTTATTTGATGGTGATGATTGGGATGTTCTCCTTTATCATTGTGGCGATCTTGGTGAGTACTGTGAAATCAAAGAGGCGAGAGCACTCCAATGACCCCTATCATCAGTACATCGTTGAGGACTGGGGCGAGAAGTATAAAAGCCAGGTTCTGAATCGAGAAGACCTCAAGTGTGTGATCCATGAAAACTTGGGTGCAAGGGACAAAACAAGCCCTGGATCACCTTGACTTTTTGGAAACACCAGCAATGACGAAATCATAAAGCCACATGGAGGGAACTCCCTGGAATTACAAATAGCTGTGAAACTGTTCATTAARTTAACAGACAGGTCAATGTGGAACGGAGTGCTGAGAAAATCAACATTACTGTTTCCCATGAGGACTTTGGCACAGCTGCTTGGGGAACACCCAAGAAAAATGCATGATTGTGCTTTGCTCTGATATTCTGCTCTTCAGGAAAATAAACACAAGAGAATGAATAACTTGATTTTTTTTTAGCATTTTTTAAATCCAGAAGCAGATCTGGATGCTCCCACCTCAGAATAACTGTGAATTAGTGGTCAAAAGCGCTGATTTAGATGCAAACTCTATGACTTAAGTGCATCTTAAAAATAACTTGAAAATGTACAGTAAAATATCAAAATCTCCATCTATTGACTGAACAATGAGTTATGGTGTGAATCATAGCAGGTAACCTATACCTACACACATTCATTCCAAACTATTTTTTTAATGATCTGGATCCCGTTTTGATTTCATTATTCATTGGCAGCAAAGATTGACTCATGGCCTTCTGACAAAGTCTGTTTTATAGCAGAAGAGCTACTAAACTAGCAGTATCATCTAGAAGCATGTCCTGGTTGTCCAGGGCAGCTTCCAGAGATTCATCATCTGTCCTCAAATCCATAGCTGGCCAAGATGTCTCTTCTGCTGCTCCTTGGTTCTCCAGAGCAATCTTGTCTACCCGGGATGCAAGCTGGGTGATGGAGGCACTGGTTACATCCCATCAGCCAGGGCTCACTGTAAACCACTGAGATCCTGCCTTGTGGCTTTCAGAGGAGGGATTTCTATACCCAGCTATCAAGGCTGTCCCATTGCCATGCTTCCTAATKGTTTCCCATGTTGGGTACTGGTTTCCACTGGTTGGGAAATGGGTTTTCAAGAYGGTTTATCTTCTCCTGTGCTGCTGAAGTATTGCAACGCTGGCTCTCAGGGAATAATTAGAAGCAGAACTGGTGACACTTCTAGTATTAAAACGGGCTTCCTTTTGTAAGACTCTGGGTCTAGCTCCTATTCATGTTGCCAGACTTATATCGCTTAAGCTAAAAGTTCCCTTGCTGGCTGTCTATCATGTGGGCTTGTTGTTTGTTTTTAGAAAGTTTTGGCTGAAACACTTCAGCCATGTCTGGCACTGCATTTCCGACAATTTTGTTTTGCTTGCGTTAAAAAGAAATGAAAAATAAAAGGGCTTCTTGTGTTGGGAAGCTTTGGCTCGTTTTGRAGACTGGGCCTGAGATTTGGCACAGCAGCTGCTGTCGTGCTCCAGATGTGCGTTTTGCTGGCACAGTAATAAGCCTTTGAATAATCTCAGTCCGTGAGCGCTGGGGAAGGCTCATCAGGTCCCAGCACAGCCACCTCCCCACCCAGCACRCCCCCTTACCCCGCACCTCCTCGGGTGGCCCGTGGGTGTCTGCCCGCTCCCCCGCTCCTRTCGTGGGTGTGCTCCGCACCCAGGCTGCGGGGCTCTCCTCACCCCCGGGCCCGCAGGCTGGCACAGCGCGGGGGGGGCCACCCGGCCCCGGCGCTACGGCCATGCTACAGTCACGGAGAGCCCCTGCAGAACCTGTCCAGGTGCACCAGCACCCCCGGCAGCTCACTGACCCGCTCAGGCCCTGCTCCCCGCCAAAACCAGGCGGCAGCTCCCGCCTCTGGCCCGGCCCTGCTCCCGGTGGCTGGCAGACGGCTGTGAGGCCGCACAGCGAAGCTGAGGACGGAGACTTGGACTGCTTTGCCCTCGGACCTACGCCTCTGGGACACGTGGGAATTGCTTTACCTCAAAATCATTCTCTTTCTGCAAGAAACAGGGCGCTTTCTGCTCCGGCCTCCGGCGGCGGCCCGGGCACGGCGGGTTTGCGGGAGGGCTGCCGGGGGCGAKGCGAGCCGCAGGGACCCGTCCGCTCTGCCGGGCTCGGCCCTGCCGCTGCCGCTCCTGGGAGATGTAGTTTGTCGCGCCCTCCCGCCCAGAGCCATGGCCGCCCCGTGAGGTAGGAGACGCGTTTCCCGGGCCTTACCCCACACCCCTCCTTGGCGCGGCCGGGGGGGGCGGCCGGCTAGCGGAGGCGGCGGCGTGAGAGCGGGCAGGAGCGGGCCGAGAGCGGGCAGGAGCGGGGCGGCCCCCCCACCCACCGCGACCCGGCCAGCTCTGCCTGCATTGCTGCCTGCCCTCCGGCCTGCTCCGCTGCCTGCCAGCCCCAGAGCCCTCAGCTCCCCTCGGCCTTCTCCTGCCCCCCTGCCTCCTGCTGCCTGTCTGCCTGCCTCCCCTGCCTGTCCTCCAGCCCCCCTGCCTGCCCATCCTTGCCCCCCCCCGCCAGCCCACTCCTGGCCAGCCTATCTTCTCCTGCCCCCCCTCCTGCCCTCCTGCCTGCCCACCCTGCTTGCCTGTCGCCCCGCCCTCCCCTGGCTGCCTGCCTGCCACCCTGCCCACCGCCCTGCCTGCCTGCCTGACCCCCGCACAGGCCCTGTGCCCGCCCTGGCCCCAGCGGGCGGCAGAAGTTCCCTCGCAATAACCTGTGGCCTCCTGTCCGCCTCTCGGACGAGGGAGCGTGAGGTTCAAAAGCTGCTGGAGACCTGCTCGCTGGCTGTAAACTGCAGGCAGGCCTGATTCGGCCGTCTCCCGGCGTATTGCCCTGGGGTACCATGCACAGCCGCCTGGAAGYGCGCTTTACTGCATATGAATCTGCCCAGTTTTTGTTGTTTTCTTAACGAAAAAATGAAGCAAATTAGTAAGAAAGATGGATTTGAAGTTACCATTTGTTGAAAAAGTTTGGTTTCCTCAAGTGTGTGTGTGAGTTGCTGGCTGTGCTGGGCACTGGTGCTGCCGGGACCAGGAAAGGTGAGCAGGGACCAGGGCAGAGCTGGGGTCGGAATGGAGGCAGCGGAGGCTGCCAGCCCAGCAGACTCTCCTAGGGCAAGCGAGGGCCTGCAGCTTGGAAGGACCCTGGGACATGGCTGAAAGGATGCCCTGGGGCTCATGGTGGAACAGTCTGATGTGCCACTGACATCTTTGATTTTGATTTGATTTTAATCCAGCCACCATGATTGTTACATCCCATCTGCTCTATTCTTACTTTCCAGAGTTTGGAGCATGTGAGGAATTGCCAGAGGAATCACTAATATTTTAATTTCTGCTTCTTCAGGTATGAAGATCTTATATGGCTTTATGTTTTTGATGTTCCTTGAGTTGGTGTTGGTTTAGGAATTTCTTTATCAGTGACACTAGTATAAACTGAGTGATTACACAGGTCTTTTTATGGAGTGATGTCTTGACCTATCTACACATATAGGCTGTAAATGTACACAGATCTGAGTGCTTCTGACTTAATATAACTGCTGGGTCTTGTGGCAGTGGTTTGTGATGGATTCTTAATGCAGCAGCTCTGGCTCACAGTTCCTTCCGCTGTGTTTCTCTGCAGCCTTTGGGCTTTGCTATATTACTATGTTTTCTCATGACCCAGACATCTTCTTTTGTGAGGAGGCTTTTCTTGCAGATGCTAAGCCTGATGCACAACGCAGTAGGTCACGTGTAGTGGTGAGTCCTGCAGGTGGGAAGCATGCGTTTTGCTTCCTGAAATATGTGCATTAAAGAAAGCAGCAACAAGAGACAGGTGGAATGAAACTCCTTTTCCATTTCAGGACATACTCAGCCATCACTACATTTTAAATGCAGCTATACAACCCTAGTAGCTTGCTGCTTTACGAGGCTGGTGACTTTTATAGCTTTTCACAAAGTGGATAGAATGGAGATGCTCAGAAATCCCCAGTAGACAAAAGAATATCTCGAGTCCCATTTTGTTGAGTAGATGGAGTTATTGGCAGGCTGAGTGAGACTTTCAGCCAAGAGAACTCAAGTGGGTTTGTGAGTACCCAAATGCCTTTGTGGATGTTTTCTGGTGCGTGCAGGCCAGGCGATACTCTGCCGCTGCACAAGCAAACAATGGTGTGAGTGGCTGGGCTATGATGTGGCTGCTGTGGTGGACTGGAGCTGTAATTCAGTGGCTGAGAGACCTGGATTCAATTCTGTACTCCACCACAGACTTCCCATCTGACTGGGGCCCAACTCCTTTGTCTGGGGTGGTCTGTGTTGCACAACAGCGTTGTGCAGAGATCCTGGGGCTGGTATCAGCTGAAGTCTAGCTCTGGGACTTGGTGCAACCCTCCCTGAGAGCTCTTTAGCCCTGCTGAGGACATGAGCCTTGGGGCTGTGTTGGTGACTGTCTCTGCCTGGTCTGGACCCAGAAGACCTCACAGCATTTGGAGCTAACGGAGGATTGCTGRTACAGTGCTGAGGTGTGCAGTACGGGCAGACCCTCTCTTCCTTTCCCCATCTGCAGTAGTTTGATCTGCTTCACAGAGCAGGTCTGAGTGTAAATAGGCTAGTGATTGCGAGGTGCAATCACAGTGAAGAAGGCCACCAATACATGTGAGAGTGATATCATTTTATCCCTACCCTGCATAGGAGTCTACAAGTACGTGATGGCTAGCTTATGGAGTGTCTGTTACAGAGTCTCCGGCAGGGCTTCAGGCAGAGCCTAGTGCTCCTGTTTCTTTCTCACGTGGCTCAACATGAGCCCCTCTTTGTTGTGAGTGAAGGTAATAGTGACCTTCCATGGGGCCCAGTCTCCGTTCCCAGTAGCGCTGTGTTTGTTAAGGGAGCTTGCATTTTCCTGGGGAACGAACAATGCCTGACTGTAGGTAGATGTGTTCTGAACTCCTATCTGTGCCTTATCTGCCTCTGAAAAGGCAAACATGAAACTTCATCTGTTTAGTTGCCTGCATGCTTTTAAGTTATCACAACCTTGAAAGGACAGTGTCTGAGCTTTTTGCTTTTGAATTGACAACCTCAGTGCTAACAAATTCTTCTTTTCAAATGTGAAGTGAATCCTGCCTTTTTCTCTCCTTTTCCCACTTTCTTCTCCCTGCCCTGTGCCCCAGCTCTACCCATTTTTTTCTGTCCTGGGGTTTTAGCTGTATTTAGTAAGGTCTAGATCAAAATGGAGACTGGAAGAGTCAAAGGTGAAGTGGGGAGAAGTGCTTGACCACTGGAGGCTGGTGGCACAGAATGTGGGAATGCAAACATGAAGAGAGCGGTGGCTTCCCTGCTTGGTTCCAACCGCAGAAGACACTGTGAGGGCAGACCATCAAAAGTGTCAGCTCTCACAGGAAACATTTTGGATCAAAACACCAGTCTTCAGAACAAAGGGAGAATTTCTTTACTTCCCGTCCTTTGTGACTTCAGTGCAGCTACTCCTGGTGGATACACAATTCAGGCAGATTCAGGCTCGTGTCTCAGCAGAGCGGAAATATTACAGAAGTGTTGCGCTGAATGCTTAAGTAATCAACTCGCAACCAAGAGCATTCGCAGGAATGCATGCTGTGATACACATTATACACTGCTTCTTGCTGTTGGGACAGTACCCTGCAATCAGACCCCACAGATGGGCTCGCATAACGTTTGCTGAGTCTAAAACTTTTTCTGTGTGTAAAAAATCACTAAAACCCCATTTTCAGCATTATATGCCAGATGCTAGCCTGTCTTTGAATGGCCGAATTCTTGCCTTTTTACAATATGTGGCAAAATTGATTGACTGAAGCACAGAATTTACAGCAATTTAGGAGAAAAGTGAAGACTGTGTCTGATGAAGCCCCCACCCAAGTCAGCATTTTGAGATGAGGACACCCCAGGTGGGCAGTGCAGTCCCTTCAGATCAGGCCAGGCTTGTGTAWCTTGGGTTTCATTGAGAAGCATGTAGCCATCTGAACCGTGCACTGAGAATCAGATTCTGCTCTGATGGGGGATTTTTGCTGTGACCATCTGGCAGGGACTTCAAATCTTAATGGTTGCTGAAATTCTGGAGGAAACATTAGAAGTTAAAATGAATTTTTTTTGGAGGTGAAATACTGCTRACTCATTGGTTCACAGCTGCCCTGGCATTTTATCAACAGGAGAAGGGAGCTGCACAACTCAGGATCAACACAGTAAATACTGAATGACAAACAAGTTGGCCACGCCACTGCTTCGGTACAGTTCGATCATGGTAACAGAGAACTCCAGTGGTGTCTCTCTGTGGGGATGTTTCCAGGGTGGTCTCTGCAGGGTGAGGATTTTGCAGCTGGGGGAAGAGGAGAGAAGAGGACTCCCCAGCTGGAGAAATAAGGGCATCTGTGAAGAAGCTGGCGGAGCCATGCAGGAGCTGCAAGAACATTTACTTGACTCCCTGTTTCTGAAGAAAGGTCAGCATCAGCTGTTGTGGCATAGTGGTGATTTATGCAGCTCAACTGCTGGGGAAGGTTTGGACTAAGCTGTAGGGCTTCCTCCTGCTTTTCGACAGTGACTCTGTTACACTGAGGAAACACTTCAAGGAAACACCTTGAAGGGGTCGGGTAGGGAAACATGCTTAATTTGAAATCCAGCAGCTGAAACGGTGTCAGCACTGGTGGAGCAGCAAGCAGAGACCGGAGGGCAGTGTTGTGGCTGTGTGCTGCAGCCTTCAGCATCCCCTCAGGCATTTCTCAGCCCCGAAGTTCAGCTCTGAAGTGTACATTGACCACTCAAGGGATCCAGTGAGTGGTTGGTTCGGTTCTGTGTTATTATGGGCTGTGTAGAGAATTTAATTTATTAGTAAATCAGAGAGAACTGGTAAATGATATTAGATACTAGGATTCATTAGGCATTCGGGCTCCGAACAGGATGGTTGGGATTAAAAACCACAAGACAGCTCTTCTGGGTGCGCTTCTGTCTGCTACATCTCAAACATCAGTGAGGCGGTGTGATGTGCACACGTGTCAAGCTTTCGAAAGCAGCCAGCGTTGTGTTTCGGTTGGGCAGCTGCCGGGAYGTGCTGCACATGGTGGAAGCGCAGCCTCCGCTCTGCGCAAGTGTGGCAGCTGCCTGGGACTGTCAAACCCCTGTCCTTCAGCAGCACGGACGTTGCTCCTGTCACTCAGCTCCAAAAAGGCCCATGTAGGTCATTCCTGAACCGTGTGGCACTGGTACGTTGCCAGGCGCTGTGCAGCAGATGAGCTTGTCAGAGAGGTGCAGGGTGGACATGCTGAGTAGGAACAGATTGGCTAATTCTTTTTTAATTTCCATTTCTTCAAGATGCTCCTGCCCCAGTCTGTGCCTTTAGAAGTGTGACGCTCGTTGGTGCTGGGCGCAGCCTGCTGCGGGACGGACAATATCATCACGCAGCCAAGATGGTGGCATTTAACTGGAAGGTGAGGATGTTTCACATTCGTAAAGCAGTGAATTTCTACTCTTTCAAGCAGATGCATGTAAGGTGTGGTTTGGCGGGTCCTGTGTTTAAMGGTGGTTTCCTTGCCTAGGTGAAGGTTGTTTAACCTCCACACTCTCTGCACCTCAGGGACAGAGGACTCGTTGTCCTTTCTTGCCATACATGCTTGCACCTTTCGGGCTGGCCCCAGTACTTGCTGTTGGGGCCTCACACTTTAGACCTGAGGACAGCGCTGGTAGGCAAGCTCTGCTCTGCTTGCCTCTGCTCCTCCTGGCTTTCCTCTTTCAAGGCTTTCTCTGGCTGCTCTTTCCTCAGCTCCTTTCGTTACTGGACGGTATTTTCTGCACTATGTCTTTTAGTGTACTGGGGCCATTAACGCTCCGCAGGGTACACGTGTAAGGCACAGAAATGTTTGAGCAAGTATCTCATGCATTAACAATTTTAACATGTTAAATCAAACCATTTATCAAGAAAGCAATGCTAACCCCAAGCCTTGGCTTTACCTTTCTGGTGTTGCAGAGCTGTGGTTTAAAGAGATTGCCACTTCTAATATGTGGGGAGATTGACAGAGGATGATGATTTTTTGCAAAATTAGAGGGGAGTGGCCTGATGTCAAAGGTAACGTCCAGCTTGTAGAGATCAGCGTTATAGAAGACCCCACCTGAGCCTCTGATTTGTGGTCTTTAAGGGGACACACTAATGGTGTATGGATACAAGGCTTTTTTTAAATTCAGTAGTTTGACAATGGACAAACAGCTTTATAAGGTGCTGGAAGGCCTGCTAAGGGTACASGGAGGGTACTGGGAGGCTTGCTAAGGGGGAGCTGGCACTGTGAACCTGCTGTGCACCACCGGMCCGATCCTGCTGGCCAGGTGGCTCTTTGAAACRGTGTGCTGGGAAGTTCATGTGCCTTCAATATCCTTCTGGAATTGACATCTTTCACTGAGTGCCTGTGCTGCTCTTGTTATATTTGTATTCTGAGTTCACAGTGTTACCCATTTGCATTTTATTTTCCACTCCATGTACACTTACGGTAGCATCCTTTTATAACACTGAAATATGTTGTGCAATTTCGGTGGTTCCAGGCATTAAAAACTCCTGAAACTGAATCATTGGAGGCTGTGGGGGTTTTTTTCACTTTTCTTCCAGTTTGAAGGCCTTTATCTATACCTTCTAGATCTAGGCAAGTTAATTGCAAAAYTGCCATGGATTAAAATTTCTAGGAGCACAGAAGTGTCTTTGGGGATCAGATCTGATAGCTGACATGCACGGATTCATTGCTCACATGAGAATTGTTAAGAAGCATTTCCACTTTTACAATTATCCTAAGATACTCAGTTCCCCCCCTTTTTSAGCTCTAGATCGTGCCAATATTCCATTTGCTGTAAAGCAAGCAAAAGCAGCAAAGACCTGTTCAAAGGGGCTTCATATACAAACTTGAGTGAAGTGAACTTGTTTTTGTCCTTTTCCCCTAGATGTCAATCTGCCTAGTTTAAAGTTTCCCACAGAAAAAAAAGCATGAACAGAGAAGCATTACCATTGCTTTGAATAATGCTATTGCTGTAGGAAGCTGTATAGCATCCCTGTAGATTCATTTTTACTTGTCCAAGTGTTCCAGTAACTGCTTAAATATATTGTTTTGCATTTCAGGCTTTGGAGAATTTCCCATTGCTGATGTACATTTTGGCAGCTAAAACACTGATTCTTTGCTTAGCGTTTGCTGGAGTAAAAATGTACCAGAGCAAAAAAATTGAAGAAAAATTGAAGAGGGAACGTGAAGAGAAATTTAAAATGGAAGTAGAGAAGAAGGATGATTGAAGAGTCTCTCAGGTATAGAATTTATTTGACATCCTGGTGTTTGATAACGGCATTGACGTATTAATCCCATTATGTTTTGGCTCGGATACACTTGGATTGTGCAATTAGAACTATCATCGTTATCTGAGTTCTTGTAATATTTGTCTCCTGCGATGCTTCAGCGTATTTGCACACCYGTATCTTGCCCATTCTTTGTAAGAACTGCGGTTGCCACCAGAAAACTTGGCAGCCATGTTTCRTGATTTGGGAGATATTAGCACAGTATTCCTTCTCTGCTCTTAATCTCTCTGAATTTTTATGCGCAGCCAATTACACAGGCAATCCTAATACATAAAGAGATGGTTAAATTGGCAAAAAATGCATGAGAGGCATGACAGGATGATGCAGTCAGACCTCTTGGCCTTAAATCACATAATTAAGATAGAAAAGAATCAGCTATTCCATATTAGTTAAATACATGACAAGTTGTAGATAGTTTAGCCGGAAGCGCCAAATTTCATGCCGTGGAGCTTCCCAAGGTAACAGAAATGCTACGGGTTCTGCCATGGAGCTTCCCAAGGTAACAGAAACGCTACAGGTTATGCTGTGTAACATCCACCATATATACTTCACTGAGAAAAATGGACAGCTTTCTGCATAAAAGAGCAAAATGAATATTACAAAATTTCTTAAAGTTTTTTGTTTTCATTCCCTGTGTGCTGAATTCCTTCCCACTGTTTTCAAAGTTTAAGCAATCATTGCCTTATTGGATCAAGTCCATTAGCAAAATGAGTGCTGACTAGTGCTMAGATTATATTCCCTGAGTTGTTTGGTATGTGATTTTTGCATCAGTTCGTTTCACATCTTTCTGTTCTGCAGCAAAATGGGAATTCTATTCTTGCCTGCCCTTTCTAAGCTCAGTGGGAGTTTGATGTAATGTTAMTCTTTATTAAACTAAAATACTTACTTTCCCCTTTTGAGGTCATCACCTCACATATGAAGAGAGTTTCAGTTTTTAGAAATGTTTACTAGTTTTGTTTTCAAACCTATCACTGCTTTATTTCATGCAACAGGGTTTGGAAATTGTGACTAGAAAATAACCATGGGAATGAAGTAGTTCATTTGCATAGAAAAAACAACAAAACCAAAGGTGTTTTTCAATCTCCTGCTCACATCAAATGGAGGACTTGTCTCTGGGCGGACTTGTGCCATTTTAAACTCTTGTTTTAAATCAGTTTAGCTAGCCACTGGAAAATGCTGTGAGAACACTTCTTTCCATTTTTACAGAATAAGTCAGATAGAGTAGGTTATATGGAGTTCTATTGCTAAACAAATAAGAGATGGGCTGCCCTGCAAGTGAGCAAGCCTGCTGCTTGCAATGAGCAGACCATACCGTCCTGTGTGTGCAGCGCTGGGTCCYGGGGAGTTCTGCCTGGCAGAGTCCATAGCCCAAGGGATTGCTGCRCCAGGGTAACGAGCTCATCCCACAAGGCATGTGTCCAGCATGTGACGTTGACCTTGTTGGAYGATTGGCATTAAAGCGCCTCTGATTTTGCAGAAAATACCCTACTTACCCAGTAACCCAGTGTTGCCCATCAGAGGCCCGCCCAGTCCTTCCTAAATTCTGCCATCTCTTGGACTGTCAGCCATGTCTTTCTATAATGGGATTGCGAGAAGGGGTGAATTCTCCTACCCTAAAAATGTTCTCCAGTGTCAGCACCGCAGAGCTGTGATTAGCTCCGATTGCAGCGTGCCATGTGGGCAGGSAGATTTAGCCCATGTGCTGCCAGCATATCGTGCCTGCTGTTCTCACTGCTGTTTCCCCACCCTGCAGATTTTCTGACACTTGGCAGCTTGCATTGGATTCCTTTCTTGGGAGAACGAAGCCTTCCTGTAGATGAAGGATGTGTCAAAGGAATAAAACCCTCAAGAGTAACATTCGCTTAAACTGTATCTCAACTTTTTATACGCACAGCAAAATATCTAAGCCTCTATTTATGCAATAAAAATCCTTTGTAAAAAAAAAAAAAGTAATGGCCTTGGTTGCTGCTTACTCAAATGCTACAGTTAGAGCTGCAGGGGAGGCAGTTTTTAAAGGTTAGCTTCAAGGAGATGGCTGCTTTTAAACAGAAAAACACTCTGAATCCATCATGGGTATGTTCAAGGTTCATGGACAGACAGAAGGAAATGGGAAGGGCTCTATGCAACTTCTTCAGAGCAACTGTTTCCTGCAAGGGTGTAAATCTGAGACTTGTGGGCTCTTTATCAAATCCAGGTGAACAAATGCAGGAGAGGAGCTTTTCCGGGCAGATCTTTCTCAAGCCACTTGCCATACCTAGGACTTCCTTAAAGTAATGCAAATAACAGTGTCAGTATGAAAACCTTTGAGGAAGTTTCATGCTAGAAGGTTTCTTACATTATTTTGCTATGCACASTATCCGAGAACTGTACACAGTTTACTCTGTTTACTACTTGGCCTATGACKCAGAGGGGGTTTTCATTACTAGCTGTTCCTGCATCTGCAATAGCACCAAATCCTGGAGGATAAGCTAACTCGGTCACTGTAGGTTAATCAACAGAGCAGATTTTTTTTTCACACAAATAAAGGCTTAGGCATGTGTAGCAGTGCCAACAGGTATGTTTACCTTCACGTTTCCTTTATAAAGCATTTCCTAGATCCTTGTATCTTCTGGAAATTAAGGTGAAGCTGAAATCTGACAGCGGAGAAGGGAGAGGAGGGAAAGAGGAGAAGTGAAGGGCCCTTGGAGAAGCCTTGGGAGCGCAGCAGGATGTGGGAGGCCTCTGGGATGGCTCGCTCCTGCCCTCTCCCTGCGGCTGCGGGCTGAGGTGCCTGCTGTGGTCACACCAGCCCACGCTGCTGCGGTATCGCTCTTTCAAGCGTTACCTGACTTCAGTTTGCGTGCAGCTGATAGGGCTGATGCTCAGAGAGCTCTCGCTCTGGTGGAGTTACTCACCAGGAGCTGCAGCGATTTTTAAAATCTCGCTGTTCATGCGGTCACCTTGGTGACTGGGGAACAGAAGCATTGCAGAAAGCCGTTCCCGGGGTAGGGCAATATCCTTGTTATGGCAGCCTCAGGACTGCCAGGCTAGGGAATTCGTAGTGCCATTGTAAAACAGCAGTTTCCCTCTACGGTCTCAGCAGTCATCTGTCTATGCAAAGGTGGAATTAAATGGTAATTTAATTAAATGGCTCTGCGGTGTTCAGTGAGAACAGACTCTGCTAACCACCTCCATTAAACAGCTATTGAGGGAAACGCACCAAGGTACTTAGCTAAGCCACACGCCCAAACCTTAACAGAAATTGTCAGGCCTRTGTAGTGTCCACGAGCTTCAAAAGTAAGCAATATCTTGGCTCCATGCAGTTACTGGTTGCCTTTGAATATTGGCCCCAATCTAGATTTTTTAGACTCTCGACCAAGAGTAGATTTTTCTAGACCAATAGTAATAATGAGCTTGCTTTGTTTTTTAAACTGAAAGCAGAGGTATTCTCCACTTCAATCCAGTTGCTCTGTAAGCAGAGTCAAAGGTACACAATGTCCCTTTAAAGCAAGTAATCTAGCATCAAAGCAATTTGGCACCATTTAGTACGCAAAGCAATCAAGACTGGCATTAAAATCTGGGGGCCCTACCTTGCCAAATGTGTGCAAGAAGGGAATTAACGCAAGGAGCCTCTTTTTTATCCCCTGGCTCGAACGGGGGAGAAAGCAGCTGTGAGAAGTCTCCTCAGATGTCCTCCACATCACCACCTTTTTGCCTCTACAGCCAAATCAGAAAACGTCTCTATATATGTAAGACTTCAAATCTGGTCCAACCTGGCTGCTTTTTTCCTTAACTTCTGAGTGGCGCTGCAGCATAGATAACCCCTAGAGCTTGTGATGAGTGTCGCAGCAGGCTGGTATCCTAGGGTTTCCAAAATAAGAAGAGATCTTACCCATTCCCAAACCTGAGCCAATATCTGTTCTCTGGCATACCAGGGTAGAGTTTTGATCTATGCTATCACTGGATAGGTTACAGCAGGTGTTTTTTACCCTTGGCCATTCGATGWGCCACAGTTGCAGCCTTAAACAAGAAAATATGCTGTCACTGGGGGGAGACAGCAGCTCAGATTTGTTTCAGTTTCTTTTTCAGAAACCAGATGGGGACCTCGAAGTCTGGTTTCTTACTGAAAGAAGGGTTATACGATTAGTCCTGGTAAGTTTAAAAGAGGAATAGAGAATTCAATTTGATTGAGTTTCTGCAAGTGAGAGGAGGCAGCAAGGATAGAGMGCCTTGAAGTGCTCAGTGTGTATGAGTGTGCAGCTTGTTAGACAGCAGGGRATCTACGCAGGATCCTCTTGTAGATGTTCCCATCCCAGAAAGCGAGCCAGGTCACACCCTTCTGGTGCCTACAGAACTACAGAGTCTCTCCTTCTCCGCKGTTCCATAAAATTACTCCTTTCAAAAAGAGCATTCACATTGTATAGATGGGCAGCTTAACCTTACGCAGTACCTCACTTGCACAGGTCTTTCACTATCGGATGTTGTCATTGTCACCAGTGCCAAGACTGGCTTTTAAACTTCTAGTGTTTTCACCTTTAGGCTTTCTTTTACTGACACAAAGGCCATGTGTTTTTAAACAAAAGCCGAAATCCGTGTGTAGTAATAAAGAAAGGAGCTGTTGGGATTTTAAGGGAAAAAAAATAAACTCTCACAGGTTCTGAGATGGCTTCAGTGGCTGCTGGAATAGGGCTCTTCCAGACTGAAGGAGCTCAGTGGCTCTGGGGTATCTGTGATCCTTAAAGTGAAAAATAAGTGAAGAAGCATTCAGCAGGACTGTTTTCTTATTGTCCATTTTAGACGTTGGCTGAAATGAACTCAGCTTGATTTTAGTACCACTGAATGCTTTTAGTCTGAAGGCCACAAGACTTTTACCAGAAACACAACAGCACTGGTGCTGGAGGAAGGCAGAGCTCCCTGAGCAGCACCCCCGGGCAGGAGAGAGTGCTGTCAAGCCATTCTGCTGCAAATCAGGGAGCTAAATATTTTTCAGCTCTTGCAAGAGCCTCACACTCAAACAACTATTTCCAACATTTCCTTCCTCAGTTTTCCTCTTGGGGATCAGCAATTCCAGCTGTTTTTTCTTGCTCTTCCCAGTAAAGGCACTGCAAATGTTCTGTCTGGGGTAGAGTCCTTCACGGTTCTCCTTGATCCCAGCTCTAACCTGTGACACTCAATCAGCATCTCTGCCTACCTACTGACTGTCAACCCCTTAGCCTCAACTCTGGCCGAAGAGGAGCACTGCGGCAAACTCTCATAGCCCGCTTTCCATCTCTGTCATGGGAGAAACCGGTAGACTAAGCTGAAGCAAACCTCTCTTGTTTTTTTCTCAGTTCTTCACAGTCTTTGCAAAATTGCTTCCGAAGATGTATCAACTTGCTGCATCCTCTCCCTATTTATTAACTATGTACTAACCTCAGCCTTCAGGTCAAGTTTAGTGAGGAGCAGAGAGACCTCACATGAAGGAGCTGACTACCCTGTGACAGTCTCACGTCTGACATGCTCCTGATCACGTGGAAAACAAACAAATGTACAACCCACATGAGTGTGTGGAGACAGATCAGGTAAAATTTCTAAAACCTGAGTTTACGTCACGCCCCAGACATGTGCCAAAAGCCATTTTCAGATAGGCTGGCTGTAAGTGGCTGCCTGGTTTGGGGACTCAGAGGTGGCTGGATGTTCATGCACAACACATGTCACTCCACAGTTTGGCTTTGGCTTTTGAAGCTGGTTTGTCTTGGCTACTGGAGCAAGCCCAACATATCACCTAGGCTCAGCTGGACCTTGATTGGCATACGTGTGTACCCATCCAGGGATAATCAGAGCACCAGCTGGCCCTTCTCCTGCTGGTAACAGAAATACCTGCTAGTTGCCAAAACAGTTATCCCCATAGCAATGGACTCCTCATATGTTCCTGTAGAGAAAAAGTTTGTTTGGGCACAAGTAAGTGATGAGGCATGTATTCATGTGTATCTCCATATGGCATCAATTTCTCCCTTTTTGAATCTGATGAGAGAGCTATTGAAAATGTCCGTGTGTACCAGCATCAAAGGCTGTGCCTCACCGCGAGACTGTTTCCAGTCTATCCAAAGGCTCTTGAGATGGCTGTCACAGAGCAGAGAGTGTATATAGCTGCTTCCTATTGATCACTAGAAACACAACATGGGTGACTATCCTTTTTTATTAGTCTTTTTTCCTGGACTTCCTCATACTGCYGGTTTTGCTCTCCAATGCCTCAGCTTCTGATGGTGTGGCACTTTCCCAGTCCTATGGCTCTTTTGATTTGCTGTGACTCATATTCCTCTGGCCTAAATTCAGGCTAATTTCCTGGCTTAGTGTTTCTCATTGRTTTGAGGAGGCTTAGAGCTAGCCAACAAGAAATGTCAGACACTGACAGTTAAGTGCAGTTTAAGTCTTATAAATGAGTCTGGCCCTTACATGTATTTGTTTCTAAAACAGTTTTCTTATTTTGCATTTCTTACATAGAATATTGTTCCCGTATCCCTCCTTCTTTCCTCTGTGCATTTCTCTCCATACCTCCTCCACATGGTCGCTGCAGAAGGAAATTTCAAGGAACAAGTTCACAGAGGCAGAGGCTGGGCTTCTAGTGATGTTGGTTGCCTTTCCACTACCTGGGCAGCCTTCTCACCGTTCTCAGGCATGGCACAAAATGGGCCCCACTCGGCCTGCTCAGTCACAGAAGCTCACACCTTGTGTCCCATCATTACATCCCTGGCTCGGGCCTCTGTAGGCTCTTGCCCTGAGTGCATTTGTCCCATCTGTACCCTGKGTTGCAGCATGCTATTAGGACAGAGGACTTGAAAATAAGGAAAAAACTGTGTTGAGCCTATCATTACAGCCTGCTTCATGAGCTGGAGGAAAATAAATGTTGTTTTCCATGAAGACAAGACTTGGAAAAGCATTTATAAGCAATTAGTCAATGAGACATCATGAAAATTCAGGTGATTTGCATTCCAGCTAGCTTAGAGCAAAGGGACATCTGTTATAGCTTCTTCATCAACTTATGCATTTGCATCTGCCTCTCCTTTTTATGCAAAGATACTTTAATCATTTTATTCTAGTGGTGCATTTCAGTCACACAGAGAGAGTTGTGAGTGGGAACAAAGTGATTTGCTTTGACTTCCTGCAATGGTCAAGTGTACTGAGCCTCACTACAAGARCTATTGCTCACAAACCTAATAAAATAATAGGTATTTAAAATCCTACCAAGAAAATATTAGACGCATGCATGCTATTTCAAGTGCTCTTGAATAAGGTGCATGCTATTTGGTAACATCCTCCTATTAGCTTGTTTAGTCATATGTTAAAGGAATTGCTTGTCATCCTAAATTACCAGTTGAGTCAGAACTGTATGAGCCACAATATTTTTCTTCGGTACAAAGGGTTACAACGTTTTGTAGAAAACATGGGTTGTAATTACCCTTCTGCAGCAGCAAAGAGGGAGGGAGGAAGAAAGAAGAGGACTCATTTCAGAGGATTTTACATAAAATACCAAAGTTCATTTGATTTCAGACTCAGTTCTTTTTCCTGCCCACAGGTTTCCATACACATTAAATAGGACTGCGTAAAAAAGTTTCACCAGCCCTCAACCTCCCAGCAGGAGGCTGGGAAGAGCGAAGGTGTTTAGCGAGGCTTTCCCAGCCCTTTGCTGGGAAGGGRTGTTTTTCCCTCACTCTCTGGGAGATGTGGCACTAAACGCTTCCTCTTTCCTCGTGCCTCTTTTCATGAAACCCTTCTTGGAGGCTTCACCCTCATTTTACCAAAGAATACAAACCAGGAAAGACTGATAAATTCTGTGATGCAAATAACTTCCTTTTGATACTTCCTCGTTGCTAAAATGGATGGAAAGCAGGTGATTCTGTACCTGGTCCCATAGACTCCCCTGCGAATTAGGGATGGCAGAAGACACACCCTACCAATGAAGTAGTGTTGCAATGTGGCCCTAAACCCGCAGCTGCGTAAGCAATGGCAGCAGAGACTGGTAAGGCTGAGCTGTGGTGGGGCTGTTACTTCTCCCCAGTAGTATAGTGCAGTGTCATCGGGTGAAGGTAAACAGTCATTGGGAAAATGGGGTGTGCATCATTTGTTTCTCAAGAAAACTAAGCTACTGTGCAATTACTGCCTATCCTTGTGGTAAAGAGGCASCGGACCTATTTCTTTCCTCATGCTGATTTCACACCACTTCATATTCATCGATATTTAGTGGAGCAATTGCTGCTTCAAGCCAATGTGAAATTATGTTCAGGGCCATGATACCAGGACAATAAAAACATTCCTGCCCCTCTCCAGTCTCTCCCCTTTTTCCCCCACTCTTTCCTCCCTGCATTTGAAGCACCTAATTTTCCATTCTCTACTACATCCATATTTGTAAAAATTGAGCAGATGTTTTTGGTGATGAATATGAAGCTGAGGAAGGATGGTTATTTTTCTTTGTATATTCACATCTCTGCTCTAGATAATTACATGCGTGGATCTTCTGAAGGTAGATGAGACTCCCTTTTTTAGATACCTCTCTGCCACACCAAATTACAATGCTGGTTTAGATGCTTTCCACACACAGGAGAAAAACTGCACAGATTTGCCTCAGTGTATTGAAATGTTTTAGTGAACCTGTGAATCATCTCATAACATATTTCTTTTATGTTTTTTATGGTCTTAGTTCTCTTAGAAGTGTCTCTTAGACACGATAAACACATACGTAGTAATGAGCAACACAGAGAATGTAAATTGGRAGCCACTTCCAAAAAACCAAGAAAGTGTTCAATGAACTTGAAAAAACTGCTGTTCAGAAGTACTACTTTGCATCACTCATAAATGATCTTTTGAACTCAGTTCCATGAGAAATCACTACATCTCAGTAATCGATGTCAGAGATAAAGTAAATCTCCAGTGATGAGTGCCATATTTTATCCTGAGAGACTGAACTCTTCATGCTTTAAAGCCTAAACCAACTACTAAAGGTTAGGCTTCAGAAAAGGAACTTCCCTTTTAGAAAGTTTTCTTTTACCTGTCACTGAAATGTTTATTGCAGACCACTGTTAGAAGCAAGGTGCTCAGTGTAATGAACTACTGAGCTGATATCAGATGTTAATGTGCATATTACGGGAAAATCACATTAAATTCTTCAGACTTCTTTAAGCTGTGGACTCTGGCATCAGTCACGGTCCAGCATATTCCCTGCTCAGGAGCAGATCTCCCATTTGGGTCAAAGACAGGCCTGATCTGCAGAATTAATTTTGCAGCCCAGTCTTTCTTGAAATTGAGGGCATTTACATCTATGGCATGGTCTTATGACTCCCATGACAAAGGAATTTATGCAGAAGGCTGGCTAAACTGGATTTTAGGCATGCTTTGGCCCATTTTTGTGATAAGGCAAATTAACTGTCCCTTCGTGGCACAAGCATAGCACATTTCAGCCTAGTCCTGGAATACACCTAAAATGAAACATTTGGATTTAAAACAATCATCTCTTTTATTAGTGCGATTGACATGTGTTTCTTTAGGTTTACGCTCTTTGAAGCAAAGGGCTCAGCAGAGCTGGAGCAGGGTGACTCATTCAATACCAGTCAAAACACATTTGAGGCCTGACTGCAGGAATAACCATTTAAGAAAGTGTGTCAAGGTAGTAGTTCTCCCATCTCTTCACTCTGTTAATCACTACTTTCCATTTGTTTGGGGTCATCTTCTCTATTCCTTTAACAATCAAGTCACTGAAGAGGATACACCTATAGGAGTGGGTCCTCTCGATAGACTTCAGGGCAAAGTCCTTCCTGTTGTTTATAATAAACCATTTCAAAGAAGACCAGGCRACATCCATAGGATAGAGATAGTTGTAAGATGAAGGCACAACAAGAAGCTCATGGCCATTTGCTCTCGCAACTTCAGGGCAATACTCAATGCCGGACATGTAGATCGCTGGTGGGACTGGCGGCAGAGTTCCCGTCTCCGTCTCCTTGCSATCTTTTGCCCCCACATGCATCAGCTGCGTTTTGTCCCTCGTCACAATTACACACTTCCCATAGGAGGTGGTCAGAGAATCACACAACTCGTGAAAGATACTGTTCTGCTGACGGATGGGCAGATCACCTCTTAATAGCAGCTTGTACCTCCAGGGCACCCACCCTTGGCTGCTGCCAGCGTGAACAAGTGTCCATACTGGCCAGCGCAGGCTGGCCTCCTTGGCTATTTTTTCTCCTGTTATAAGACTTTCTGGAATATCTGTTTCCCCTAAAAAAACGGTGTTGAAACCGTTAAGCTGCAGTGTCCTCRGAGCTCTTAAATACTGCAGGCACTGCCTCTTTGAAGCAGCATCAAAGCAGCCCCTGCGAATTATGTGCTTCAGAAGCAGATTTGCGAAGCGCTGCATGCTGGCATCTCGAGGCTCGTGAAGGATGCTCGCAGAGCTCACAATGCGCCTGTTGCCCCGGCGCTACCCCGCGGTGTCACAGCCAACCCGCGGCAGCCCCATCAGGCACTTCCAGGTGGCTGATCAAAAGGCATCTTGGAAAACAGCGGTCCCATCAGGCCGGGCAGGCTGCAACTGTGCAGCTAGCRGCTTCTGGTCAGGACGTTGCTCATCTTGAACATTGTGGTTCCTTCTCTCACGGCACTGAGTGGGTGCTTGGGCCCTGTGTACGTGTGTGGGCCAGCCAGGCACTGCCGAAAGGGGTCCAAAGGGATGGGGATGTGGAGGAAAGAGCTGCCCGGAATCAGCATGGAGAGTGAGCCAACACCTGAGCTTTGAGACCAGCGGTAGAAACCATCCCCTCCCTCCCTGGCGAGCATGTGGCCTCATGGAAGATGTGGCCTTGAAATCCCCTGGATGGAGGAGGGAGCTGAACCCCAGGTGTCTGGTTATGGGAGAAGGAGGACTTCTGGACCCCCGTACGAGCCTCTCTGACAGGCAGGCCCACTCCCGGCAGCGTACAAGATGCTGCCTGGTGCCTGGTGCCCAACAGCACAGCAGCCTGTGCRAGGTCCACCATGCACAGCCTGCCCAGCTCCAGGCCTTGGAGGGGGGAAGGAATAAGTGATACCTCAAATGTYGCTTCAGGGTGAGGTATTTTTAGGAGTAATTTGGTTTCTAGAGTTCCCATAGCTTCCCACTTTGTGCACCCGCTTCTCCATCTTGTGCTGGCCCTACTGAGGAGCCTGCATTGAGCCCGACACCAACACCATCAACCCATCCAAGGGTGAGCAACACCTTCAGAGGAACGGAAGGGATTATGGGGGAAAAAGAAAATTGCTCCCGTGGTGTTATGTGAACACACAGGCTGAAATGAAGGTCAGATCTGAAGRCTGGACAGGTCCCACCTTGCTGCCRTGGCAGGTCAAATGGGGGGACAGGAGCACGTGGCAAAGTGAGGGCTTGCAGCCGGCCTGGGTAGACAGGAACAGGCAGGGGCAGATGAGTGCGTGTGGGCGTGCGTGCGCAGGCGCACTGARGGCAGCCAGTGTTCAGCTGGGGAAGGTTGTGGAACAGCAGAAAGTGAAGACTATTTTGACCCATCTGGTTTCTTACCTGTCCCTCCTCCTCCCTGCAGATGCACACGCAGAGTTTTACCACAGGAACAAGCCTGTCAGTACAAGACTGTTAAATTGCTCACACTTAGCTGTACCTACCGGGCTGGGAGTGAACGCTGGCAGCGTCGTCAGCCTGCCAGATGGGGCTGAACAGCACAAACGTGTCAGTCTCTGACGACGGCACACATTTCCTTGCCCACCTCTGAAATTGAGATACCCCACGGTCCACATCATCCCCCCTGGAACAGTTTTCCTTCCCCCTAACACAGTGGGAAACTCCGTGAAGTCAAAAAATGTCTGAAGATGAACATGGCCGGTGGGGTCTAACTCAGCTGTCTGGATGCTCTCCTTGCTGAGGCAGATGAGTGATGGGGCACATCATGTTAGCAGCATCATGTGGAGAGCAGAAGTCTGAAAATTTTATATAAGAAGAAGGGTATACGCCCAGAAAGAAGCCTATATGGTTTGTTAGCCAGATGCAAAATGATGGCAGGTTCAGACTGTACACATATGAAGAAAAATCCTTGAGTGTGCAGTACATATTCATATGAGAATACAACATAAAATAATATTGACTAATCTCTATTAGCATTTCACACTGTGGTATACCTTTCTCTTTTAGTGTTAGTTTTTGTCCTTAATAAATGTGTACTAGGAGCATAACCTGACATGAGTAGTCCTACTGGAGTTATTGGGTGCTTATTAGTTTTGAAAAGTGCGCATGTTTAGAGGCCTGATTAGGGCCTGAGGTCCCCCAAGACGCTGATTTAGGGACCCACTGTTCAAGAACTGAATGGAAAGTGTCGAAAGAACTACCTGTAAAGAAATCTTACTCCCTAATTCTTCTTGGTGCCTGTGACAAACATCCCACCCATGACACCCACTGGAACCGCAAATCATATTCCCTGTTAACCTAAATTGAAGGTGTCGTTTCCTTGTCTCCTCTCCAGAGAGGATTTACTTAATTGTGCATGAGTTGGAGCATGCCATCCTTGAGATAGACACAAAAAGGGCACATTGCTTTTGTTACTCTTGCTTTCTAGCTACCTTCTGATTGTGAATGGACACCAGTAGGAAACAAGTCAGGGGAACAACTGTGGGAGCATCCAGGCAGTTTCCCCAGGTACAAAAGTGAGGCAGGGCTTCCCCYCTCCTTCCCCGTCCTCTCCTCCCCCTCTGGGCTCGTCCCTGAGGCCTCCTGGATGTGCCAGGCTAAGGATGGCTCTAACACTGCCTGCCTCGTCCCTCTCAGACCTGCCCGTCACCAGTGGCAAGYAGCAGCTCTGTGCCGCTGTCCCCCGCAGGCTGCCCACCGGCTGAAAGCCGAGGAGCCCAGCCCRTTTCTGTGCTCTGAGACTGCTCCATGAGGCAACCCAAAGCACGGCAGCAGCAGAGAGCAGGAGATGCACTTCAAAAGCACAGTCCTCTTCTGAACTGGACCACACATGTAGGTACCGCTGGGGCTGCACAGGAAAATTAGGCTTGATGTTCCTCAGTTTGGACACCCTATAGCGAACAGTCCTGAAACCRTTGCTTTATCACTCCAGGCTTTTGTGGTTTTGCAGCATCAAGGCAAATGCTGAGTGACAAAGACAGCCTGCTGCTGTAGGCTGAGCGCTTGTCTGTGCTTTCATGTGCTGATGAAGGGACTGAGCAGGGTGGATGCAGGAGGTGCAAACCAGCCTTTCTGCTTGCGAGGCCTTAGGCACGGGCAAGGTCTGTGTCAATGTATTGTGGTGCTGTCCCAGAAGGACATGGTGATGCTCTTATGCTGTCAGGTGGCATCACTGTGCAAGTATCTCCGGCTGGCCCTGGCTCCTTCAACCCCCATGAATTGGTCTGAGCCTAACTGGTTATGAAAATACCAGTGATAATGCAGCTGATATGCAGTAAGATGGGAGGGGTGGACTGCTTTCATGTCCTTTTCAGAGTAACTATTTGAGAAGTGGATTCTCCTCTGTCCCATTCATATACATATGACATAAACCCACCTGTTAACCTGCTTTAAAAACAATTATTCATGGTCCCAGCATCTCAACATCATTTAAAAAACTTGGGCAGCAGACATAAGGCACTGGGCTGAGACACAAAGATAGGTATTTTATTTCCCGTGATACCTTGAGTCTGCTGTGTTCCTTTTTGCCTCTTCTCCCTCCCACCCCATGTCTACATAGCCAGTGAACACTTTGGGGCAGGGACTTTCCTCCTTTTGTAATGTTAGACTTCTGACATTCYCTAGCAAGGCCACACAGTGCAAAATCTCTGGGCATAGCCCCTGCTGACAAGTGCATTTGGGGTTTGGGAGAAGGCACTTCCGAACGCTCTCTTACCCTTCAGCCATTGCAGCGCAGTCTCCTGCTCTCGCCCTGCTGCCCTACCAGCAAGACCTGCCTGGGGCAGTAAGGCAGTGCCCTGAAGGTTGGGGTTCGGGCRTCAGCACCGGGACCACCCGCCTTCCTCCACCGCCCCCAGCGCACGCCGCCATCGCAGCCAGCACCCCCGCACAGGGCACCGGCCAGGGGTGCTGCCTGCCCCCCAGCTGTCTGCGGGTGCAGGGGGGTGGGCTCAGTGGCACGTGGAGATTTCACAGGGGTGCCGAGGCTCAGCGGCCTCCTGCTTCCCCCAGGAAGGAGGTSGGAGGCCTGGCCCCTGCCTGCTGCCAGCTCCTCCGTCACTGCCTGTGACCCCCACCCCCCATGCACTTTTTTGGTGCTTCACCAAATTCCATTGTACCACTTAGCCAAGTAACAAATTTACCAATTAACCATGAACAAAGTCCCTATTAATGAAGCAATTAGGATGCCAATTATCAGTTACATGCCAATTACCCATTTCAGTAGTAATTATGTTATTAAGTTACCAGTCACCACATTCTATATGCAAGCTAAAAATAATCACAAACCCTTTATTTTAAAATCCCAAATAAAAACATAATGAAATACGGAACATAACGAAGTACACATAAACAGTAGGCATGATGTTAGGCAAACAGCGGATGTTTTTACTGCTACATTATATTACATGTAGCAGCTAAAATTAAGTTGGTAATTTTGAAATTTAACATTTTATTTTTATCTAAATAAAATGTTTTGTAAGTTTGAATTTTTTTTTTCCAAAACACTTGAGAACATTATTCTACAGGGAATTTGGTTCTCTTCCAGTCTTACACGGAGTGAGAAAAATTAGGATTTTTTTTTCTAACAAATACCATGCCCAATTTAAATAATCTATTTCCCCCCCYAGCTGTCTGATGAAGTCCTGAACACTAGCTAAAGTCTCATGCCAAAGTAGTATTTCTGGTGTCAAACGAGACTTTCGAAAAGTGTGTAATTTTAGCTCTTGATCCGTGATGGAACCAATAAGAGAAGCACTTGCCAAAATCAAAGATGGCCTCAGGGTGGAAACACGGGAAAAGGTGGAAACTTCAGAAAATAAATTAAGCCAATATCTAAAGTAAGAGCCCTAAACTTCTCAGAACAGAACTAGTACAACTGCTGGTGGTTTCCCACAAAGACCAGCAAGGCACCTTGTGAAAATTGATGAAATTTGGGGTTGAGCATTAGGGATTCTTTGCCAAGGTTGAGCTTAGCAGCCTTTGCTTTGGTGGCATCACAGTCATCGCTTMTGCCCAAGCACGGCCACTATTTCAGGCAGAAATACTTGGCCATTTCTTGCCTGGGCTCTGTAGGAACGGGGCGTCTTTAGGAGCTGAAGCTTGTTATCAGATGTGGTTGAAAATGTATGTACACACATATACATCTCCCTGAGGTAGGAAAGAAAAAGGAAAAGGGAAAGTTTCAAGGCCAAGGGGTTGGCATAGAACTGGTGGGTATGCCTGGGTCTGGGAAGGGGACAGAGCCATTAGGTCCGTTACCTGAGTGACTGAGGTCTGATTTTAGCTCTCAATACATGGTGCAGGAGGTGAAATTTCACTGCACAGAACCTGGCGTGGAGAGATTTGACTCTGCTTCCCAACACTGTTGCATGACTGGAAAAATTGATAAACTGGGTCTGCAAACCAGGAGGAATTGTCACTACTGCTAGAAGTCAGGCTAAAGTCTCCTCTCAATGCTGGCACTGGGCAGAAATTGATCCTTCTCCAAAATGGATGGTGATACTCACCACATTCTGGAAAACACCCACACTGGGTAGAAGGAACAAACCTGGAACTGCAAATATTTTTTCTACCTTCAAAATATCTCTCATTTTTCAGATCTGAGTAGCTGAGCTGCAGCAATGGGAGCATGGCTACTGAGTGCAGTCAGGAGCAGTGAGCATAAATAGTGGATCCTGGCTCAAACTGAGCAGTTATTAAACCAGACACGGTAAAGAAGCCAAAGGCAATGGGGTCCAAAACTAACTCAACTGCCTAATTGGCCTCTGCTGGAGACAGTGTTTGGGGAATATGCACCTGTCCAAAAAAGGAGATGTCTGTGTTGGAAAGCTGAATCTCTGGAATTCAGGGAAGAAGTGTGGAAAGCCAAGAGAGTGGTGTGGATTTCATCTTGGCTATCAGCTGGAAGTATCAGCCTTGGAACATGTCTTAGGAGATCAGGCTGTGGAAATTCCCTTTAAGGATACGGCCCATATGAAGTAAATAATTTCCAGGCAGTTGGCTTGGACCAAACAGTGGCAAAACCCCATAATAATAACTCTATATCATGGCAGCAAAGGATACATTTAAAAAAAAAAAAAAAGGAGAATGAAATCGCAGTAGCAAAACATGAGGCTACAGATGGAGTAAAAGCCTGTTTAAGAAAAGTTAGGAAGGAATGTTTCGTAGGGTACAAAATGTTTGAGAACTTTTTTCCYATTGGTAACAAAGAGCAAACACACACAGCAACATAAAGGAGACTGAGTGGAACCAGCAACACCCAGCCCACAGGCATACAATTGTATAGGATTTCATAGGATTTTTTACTTCTACAGCAAAATGCCTTAAAGTTCTCAGAGTATCTGCACAACCAGTTTCCAGTCATTTTGGTTTGCAGACTCCAGAGCTTTTTCCAATGAATGTGTGGACCAAGTATAGCAAGCTGAAGCCCACTGCCAACGTTTGCCTCGCCATAGCTGCTCATCCTGGACCCCTATATTCCAGGGCTCTACAGGACATGGATTGAACACCCCTGAGCCGTGTGGTGGGCAAACTGCTTCTTCTTGTGTCTGCTGAGGCTTGGTGGCCTGCAGAAGCCACGCCAAAAGTATCATGGCACCCTTCTGCTTACTGTCTACCACCCGAGGAAGCAGCAGGGGCTGAGGGCTTGGTGGGATTTCATGATGAGGGGGTTAGCGCTAAACACTGAAGGAATTTGTCCGGGATAATTGACGCAGCGGTGGCACAACCCTGAGGGCTACAGCTGGGGCTTGTCAGGCCCGATGCTGTCCAGGTGGGCCCTGGGAGGGACCCTGGAGAAACGTCAGGATGTCTTGGCCCTCCTCGTTGTCCTGGGCTTTGGTAAAGGGCTGACATGCAAGAAGAGAGCTGCTGAGAAATGCACGACCACTGTCAAAAACCTGCTGCAGACCAAGCCTGCCAAGTGAGCAAACAAGTTCAAGTCTCACATGTGCCTCCAGACCCTTGAAATAACCTTCCTTCCAGAAAGGCCAGAGGTGGGTCAGCTTGCCTCCACCTCCGGGTGCCCGGTGTGGCGCTGAGGGTGGACGCAGAGGCTGTTGCGGCTCTTTCTGCTTGCAGAGTGTGCACCCAACGGGCTCACTGGAAGCTCCAACCCCCCAAATAAATAAACAAATAAATAATAACAGCAAACAGGCACACCAACAGTGCCCCAGCTGGAAACGTACTGGCCCTGCTTGAAGCAGCAGTGTGCAAAGAAAGGCATTCCATTCTCCTGAGAGGTAAGCTATAAAAACACATGGTAGAAACAGCCATGAAAGAGCTAGGCCAGTAAGGACTTGATTTCCAGCCTCTTCTCCAAAGGCCTGGGGCTGAAATAACACAGGTTGCACTCAGGTACCTTCAGAGCTGCACGTGGGAAGCTTGCCCAAGACCRGTCTGCATCTGTCCTGGCACAACTCCTCATTTCTTGCTTTCATGAATGAAAAATATCCCTGTTTAGGCTCCTTATCCACAACAGAATGACAATAAAAAGAAACAGTTTTCATACATTCCTCAGAGCTGCGTCTGTGCTCGGCACCTCAGACCCAGGGTTGTTTTTGCTGTCCTGCCTTTGCAGCTCCAGTAAGGCAGTGCTGTTGATAATAACGAAAGTGTCTTTGCTCTCCTTTCCTGGAAGCTCCACCTTGCTTCTCTGAGGGTTAAGCTTCCCAGAATAGAGATAGTCAATGTAGTTTTCAGGCTTGCTGGAAACAATATTGCTGAGCATCATGACAAAGAGAAGAAAGCCGAAAAACCCAACGATGATGAGGATGTAAAATGAGGCCATTATCTCCTCTTGCATCTCCAAGGCTGGGTTGCTGAAATTATTGAACCGAAGGGTCTTCTTTTGTTCCACAAACATGTGGAGTAAATTCGGCATGACTGAACTGCCATTTGTGTGGTTGCTCAAAGCCATCTTACGTTTCCACTCTGGCTGCAAAAGCTAAAGAAAACAAAACAAAACAAAAGAACCAACTTTTAGCTGGTTAATGCATACCTGTCCTTTTGTGTTTTCTAGCTCAGAGCCTTCCACTGCTTCCTCTTCTCTGCTGTGTAGCTAACTGCACTCGGCTATCCTCTAGCTGCACGTCTTGCATGCAGAGAGCCATGGTGAAAGTCAGTGGCAAGTTAGCGCAGGAATTCAGAGAATCAAAAGCTGTTGCTCTCTGCACGGAAGATGTGCGTGTACATGCACGGACACACGTTATCCTTTAGGCTGACTTTGTTTGGCTGGTGACGTAGCGTCGAAATCAGGACATGGGAATAATGCTGCCAATTCCAGCGACTATCTCAATGGAAACAGGATGACTCGTTGTTGGGTACCAGCATAATTAAAACAGTAACACTGCTAAGGGGAGAGGAGAACACCACTGGTATTATAGCCCTGGCTCCGGAGTTGAAGGGCCGTTCATGCTAAATCATCCACAGCAAAACCTGCTGAATTGAAAAAGAGCTGTAGGAAGGAACTAAATGGATCCAAACTGATGTAAGTTTGTTATCTTGCTGAGAAGGGAACTTGAGAGAGAAATTATTTTCTGCCAAATTATGGTTCTTGAGGTTGTCTTGTTTTTCTTTATGAGCTTTTTTCAAAGTCATTTTTAGCACAAGAGAAACTTAAGTCATTGCCTCTAAGCAAACTACGAAATCCTTCCGTTCTGAAAAATCTCAAGAAGTTTTGACTCCRTCTCCCAATCCCACACCCAAAAACTAAGCTTTTTCTTTTGGCAGCAGCAATTTTCCAATTTTGATACAAATCTATGTGTAATTTTTGGTTCTCTGAAATGGCCTTCTTTGGGAAGTATGTGATAATCTTAGAAAAGCTTTGTGCAAATCTGCCCATGAAGTCTTGCCTAGCTGTAAATAGAAGCCAAGCGTTTCATCCCAAATGTGCAACTTTTGCTAATTCAAAGTTATTCACATTCCTTGTTGTAGTTTTCCTTGCTTTTCAGCCAGCGCTGATTAACCTGTGTAGCTCTCCTGTTGCAAAGGGTCTGTACAAACTGAGGCTGCAACCCACGTATTGCAGCAAGAGCTCTGGTGATTTACAGTACCTGAGGATTTGACCTCTCCCTTAAACCTCATACAAGAAACCATTTAAAGAGCTAGATATGATTAAAAGGATAAAAAGCTCTGAAAAATTTCTGATGGAGACTGGAGAAAGCTCCCTCAGAGCAGCTCTGCCTGCCAGTCACGCCAGAGACATGTGACAGTACTAAAATGAGGGTTTCCCTTGGAAGAGATAGCAGCCTGAACCCCAGGTCAGGGCAGCCAGCATCCCTGGCTGGCAGCCTCCTTCCCTTTCTCATCCTGCTTGCAGGCATGGCTGGCAGGAGATGTTTTATCTTCCCTCCTCGTGCCTCGCACTGGGATGTTCGCTACTCCTGATTCAGGGAAGCCAGGCATTTCCTCTCCGGTCCAGCTAGGATGAGCCCATCACCAGACCACTGAAGTGCCGATTGGGTGTCTGAAATTGCCTGAACATCCTGCATGATTAAGGTTAGCTATTCCTGGTTAGGTTTCCTCCTTCTTGCAACTATTACCTTTTAATGAATGTGTTTACCCTGCTGGCTGGGTTGTGACTGGTCTGTCTGGAATCTATTAATAGCCAAATAACCACAACGGGTGGCTGTGTGAGTCAAATGCAGACCTTCTGCAGGACCCATTTGCAAAGGTGTGCGGAGATTTACAACGGGAACTGGAAATGTACTGGGGGAATATAATGAATTGCAGCAACAGTGGGTGTGTGGGACCATGTGGTTCCGGTAGAGTATAGCTTTTAGCTAACCGGGATTTTATGGTCTATTCAGGAAAAAAAGAAAGGCAAGATTCCTTCCAGATTCCAAGCCAGATACAAGTAAACTGCCCGTAGATTACAAAACTCCTCTTCTCTCYGCCCCAGCCCAATCTGGCGACATCTACTTGCCTGCAGTAGAAATCAGTGATCACAATACTCCGCAGAAGTGAAATCTGTCTGGGTGTTCCCCTTCCAGAGGGCACAATGTGAAACAAGTGATCTATACCTTGGCTGAACACTAGGTGAAAGTTTTTTTCTGAAAAAGATTTACTGAAAGTAAATTGACTTTCTGATAACAATATTTTCTCTGTTGCTCCCCAAACCCACATTTCCCTTCTCTGCCTCTCCAGCCTATTCTGCTATACTGGCTGCCCTGGGTTTTGTGGCTAATGCCATGATGAGCTACAACACATTGCGGAGGACCAAAGTTCAGAGATATACCAGTGGTCCTTGCTCTTCTTGATAGATGGACTTCCTAACTTTCTGCAATCCCACTGCAAAAAAACCCAAACAAGCCACTGTCTGCCCGCCCCCAGACTATCCTGTACCTGGCAGCCACAACTATACTCATTTGCTATCATATAAAAGTGAAGCTAAGCTTTGAACGATCTTATCCATGTTTATTACTTCCAGTGCCTACCGCTGCCTGCAATTTGTTGAGGGGCTCCTTCTGCACTTATTGTATTGCTTTATGGGTCACCCCAACCTCTTCTCCAGGCCCCTGGCGACAGGACAGCAGCTAGATGGACCATCCCTCTCACGTTTGGGAAGACGGTATGCGGTTGGGAACCGCAGCTCCACGCTGCCCTTTGGAGTCTCTTGGCAGGGGCTCCCTGACTCCTGCCGCCACTGGAGTGGGGCTGGTCCCTTAGCGATGTGTGCAAATCATTGGGTTTTTCAAATTTAACACAAAATCACAGTGTTTTGACTCACAGTTCTTCAGACACTGCTTTCTAAGGAATACAGTGCTTTCTGCTCTAGAACAGTGAAACTAGTTAAATATTGGACTGGCACTTAAAATATCTGCAAGTGTGGGTATCGCTRAGCCATGTGCCACTTCGCTACAGTAAAATCCTGCCTGTACAGAAAACATTTGGGGGGGGAATATGCATTTATGCATTTCTAACAGTTTTCCCTCCCATACAAAATACAACAGAAAAACAACACGACAGGTRCCAATCCCCAGAAAACAATAATGAGAGGCTTGAGGCAAATGACATAACAAGCCAAAAGGGCAGAGTATTGCCCTTAACTATTGCCCGGAACCGTTAACTTTAACAGCTGCCTAATTCTCCCCCGGCCAGGCACACAGTACGCTGGGGATTCTTAACCGGCAGGCTGTGGGGGCCAAGCACAAGTGCAATGCCACTGAAAGGGAGAACCTGAGTATCCACCCCAAAATGAGAAAGAAGTCATCTAGGGTAGGATCTGCCTTCAGTGGCAACTAGGGGAAGAATTAGTAGCTGCTGTTGTGCCACACCAGGCCTCTAGGAGAGAGGAAAGAGGCTTCAGATGGTTTTGTACAAACAAGGCTGTGTGTCATTTGTCTGTGTGTACGTGCACGCTCACCCCCACACACATACCGCCCCACACACAGACAATGCTGGAAAGATACTGGGACGCCACATCAGCACTCCTCCAGGCTTCAAACATCTGTATTGCTACTTTTCCCCCCATCATCATATTAGATACACAGGTTAGAAATCAACCTTTTTTTCCATCGTGGGACTCATCCCCTTTCTACCCACTCCACTCTCCACTGCTTTTCCACAACCTAAGGATTGTTTTTTCATTTTGACCATTTTCTGTATATGTGCAAAGGTGTGTCCCGCACACATCAACTAGAAATACACATCACTATCATCTGCCTCGTAAACAGGCGTAAGTCCATGCACACAAATGCACACACACAGATACATACGCATACACTTCTCTCCCTACACACAAAAACACACGCTAAAATATAAAAACACCCACAGAGCTACATGTATAATGACATATAAAAAAAATGACTAGTAGCTTGAGTGTTAAACAGAGCTGATTTTCAGAGAACAGCACTTTAGGAGAAAAAAGATCCAGTAAATGTATCCAAAATAATGGAAAAATGGAAATGAAAATTTAAACCAGTGCCTACTTATCACTATGTAGAGGAAGTTTCAGACACCCCAGGCTCCGTAAGAAGAGCTATGAAATGTTGCACCTATTCAAGCAGCTTACTTACATGCAGACCTGGCTCTGTCCTGGGAGCAGCACCTCTTTCAGCTGTCAGGCTTGCTCCCAGCTGACCAATGCATTTAACTATTTAAGGCTCATAGGAGAGGAGTGGCCTCCGCTTCTCGCCTCTAGCAAGTAATCACAGGCACATTAGGCATGAGGGAGTGTCAGCAAAGCAATGTGGTAACAGGATACTATGGGCCTGTGAGGCTAGTACTACGTGGGGGCTCCAGGCAAGTGGTCCCTTATCGTGCAGGGGATCAGAATAACATGGCTGAGGACTCAGTTGCCTCAGTACTGGCCAAATTAAAGCATAAAGGCTGCTCTGGGCAGGTGGGTGCTCGCTGCTGGACAGAGACCGTGTAAGAGCAGATTGTGGGCCTGGGGTGATTTTTGGTTATTCATCATAGATCCGCCATTTTTTAAGTCAGCAGCTCTCAGAAGTGCAAAAGAAAATAGCAGTGTCCTAGTGCCCCCCCGACATGTTTGGCTGATGCCACCTTGTCACGCCAGAGGAAAGAGGCTACGCAGTTGTGCCTCCTCGTTCAGTGCACACCTACATCCCCGCTCGTCCTGCTTTACCCTTCTGGTGAAAGGATGAGGAAAGAAAGTAGCCAGGAGTAGGAAAGAGGATGCTGGATGAAGCAACCTTGCTATCTTTCATCTTGCATCCTCCTGCCCCAACCTCTTATATCCTGTTCTGCCAGCTGGGCATGGGTGTTTTATTCCGTTCATACACCCTCTCCATGGCAAAACAGCACGAGTTACACCCCTTCACAGCCAAGTCCCCTTTCAGGATCAACACATAACACCAGCTGCGGCTTGCAACATCTCTAGTTTAACTCAGACTTTGCTGTGGGAGCCACAGATGACTGCTGGTGTGGGGTTACTTTGTGCAAACAGAACAACTGAAGGCAGCTGAGGGATGAGGAGAGCTCATGCTAAAGCCGGCTGGTTTTCCTTCCGTGGAAAGCAGGAGGGAGGAGGACTGTTAAAGGCGAGGGAAGCAGGGCCCCACAACAGCAGGGTATGTCTGCCTTCGGGAAGCAGCAGCAGGTATTGCTATTAAATTGCGGTCAGACAGATACATAAATCTTGCTGTGGGAGTCGGTTCAAACTACTCATTTTTTCACCTGTCTAAATCTTCGCTGGATAACACACAGTGCTTTGAAAGTATCAGCAGCTTGTTAGGCGAGCTGCACCTTTGGCTAACAAACTCAGAAATAGGAAGAAAATCAGAAGCAGGGAGCTACTGGTGGAAGGAAAGGAGACCTGAGGGCTCCCAGGCAGCAAAGCCAATGGGGAAAGAGAGGGTGGGGTAAACACCCTCATGTGCCTTCCCCCATTCGTGTATAACCCCCCCTGCTGCCAGACTGCCAGGCTGCTTTACAGCTGAACCCCAACTCTCGGAGCAAAACGTGGTGCTAAGAGTATTACTGGTCTAAAGCCACCATCCCTCCAAGGGCCAAAACCCAGTGGAGAGGATGAAACACCAGCAGGACTGTCCGTCTGGTCTCACGCCGGGCAGAGCCGGAGACCCGGGATGGCTGGGAATGAGCCGGCGGGGCACRGCGCAGTGCTGGGCGGAGGTGCCGGCCGGGCCAGGCAGTGGCGTAGCTGTAGCTGGTCAGCGTGGCTCTACAGCACAGCGAATTAGCCAGCTTCTCTGCAGGGCTCGTCAGATTAGACCCAGGACTCTACTGAAGGTGCTGTTTTGTTTCCAGTTTCAGAGGAAGCATGGTCAGGGCTAGAGAAAGGTGAGCCTCGCACCTTGTACTTTTGCGCCATCAAGTATAGCTCCTTTGTGGCTCCTGTCCCCACTCCTCTACCTAGCTAAAGCGTGGAGATGGAAAACCCACCTGTTTTCATACTTCTTCCCTAGATGTGATGGTCCTTCGTTTTGGGAAAAAAAACATATGCAAATGTAAAAGTATAAACACTGATAACAAACCCATTGGTGACGATGGCCATCTGATCACCTGCACAACGTGAGAGTATGAGCGACACAGGCTCAAGCATACACCAAAGGTGGGATTTGTTTCACTGCCTGGGACTCTATGGGGAGCTTCCCTACTCAATGGGGAGAGACAGATAGCCCCGAAGGGTAATGAGTCCATCTCTCAGCACAACATGCCCTCAAGAGGAGCTTGCTTTCTAATGACAGTGATTAGTGTCAGCCTCTAACCTGACAACAGTAAAAGTGCTGTGAGATGGACTCCCCCCTCAGTCACACTAAGGCAAAGGATGTAGGATTCCTAYTTGTCCTTCCCAAGGCAGGACAGCAAGGATCCCGCGTCACCCAGAGGAAGCATCCAGATACCATTCCTGATAAAGAGAACGAAGGAGCTGGGGTAGCATAAGATGTCCAGGTGAGAGGGGAGGGCGGAAATTATGGGAGTGCATCAGAGGRCTGGATCCCATTGCAGTGCGGCTGGAGAGAGGCATGCAGTCGCAACCATGTGCCTTGACCAGGAACAAGCACTCAGCACCTGCCTAATGGTGACAGCCTCCTTCCTCCACCCACAGCCCTGGAAGTCTGTGCCAGTGCCAGGTGGCACCTTTCTTTTAAAAAGGAATGAAGGATGAGGGAACGGATTTGGAGCACAAACATAACAGCAGGGCCAGAAGAAGTAATTCTGACAGTCCTTCAGTGAAGGTCCATTCATGGACCCCAGAATAAGCTGGAAAGTTTCCATCAGCTTTATAGGAGATAGGCCAGGGCACATCAGCTGAGGATCTGATTCTCTTACTACTGAAGTTTCATTTTTTTAAAAAGATAACATAAGGAAACAACACACATCAGCAAGGCTATTTTATTCATATTTTTTCACAAATGTTGGATTTTAGAGTATTGCCAACTCTGTAGTGAGAATCAAAGTCCTGGAGGCAGGGTTTAGGGGCTGGTGGAAATTGATCTAGTCTCTGTGCTCCCCCTGTTCCAGGGCCAAGGACACCTGGAAGCACATGCAGGACATGACCAAGGCAGGCAGATATGTCTTTAAAATCCTATGGGTGTGAATGAGCCAGGAACAGAAGATTCATCATGCTATTGAAGCACCTGGACAAGCCCAGATGAGCTTCAGGCTTGAAGCATTTCCCATGCACACTTTCCTCTGCAGCGTGCTAGCTTGTTTTCCATGCTCTCACCCCTAAGGTGGATCATGTCTTCAAGCCATCTTTCCTGTTGAGCCAGGGCGACCTGCCTGCCTTGGAGGAAGTGGGATGAAGGAATGTCTGGATCTAAGATGAGTGACGGAGCATTCCTCACRTGGCCAAGTCCTGCAAACAGACCACACCGGTCATCGGGGACAGTGGTGTACAGAGGACCTCAACCCCATGTGGTTCCTTGCACTCTAGCCCTGTGACTTCCTCAAAAAAAATCTAGGTCATCCCCTGACAGGCATTTACTCCAGGAATGAACCATCCCCAAGACGGGGATGCTGAAGGGTGCCCCTTCCCCAGCAATGCTCCCAGGAGTTGCTGTTGGCTGGAGGGCCCCAAGGTGTCTCAGAGGCAGGCCTGGCTTGCCTATGAGGCAGGGGCACAATGCCCAGGAGGCTGGTACCCTGCTGCAGCACCGACAGGAGACCTGCTCTGCGGGGAGGAGAGTATTTCTCTGGAGGAGAAATACGTTGAGTTTGCAGAGAGTTAGGCAAGAGCTGGGGAGGATTTGTTACAGTACTGAGCTATTTTATGTAGAAAGCCCCTTCTTAGGACCCTGGTTGGGCCGGGCGATAATCTGCCGTGTCCTTCTCCCAGCTTCCTCTCCGTGGTGGCTGAGTCATCTTGGCTTCCTAGAAGAGGCTGAGAAGGGGCAGTCACTCGCAGTGGCTGAGGGTGAGGGCTGCAGGTAATGGTCCCAGTGCAAGGCAGCGCACATTGCCTCTCGCCTCTCGTGCAGGTCACACCATGTCACGAATCGCATTGCCCAAGTTTCTGTGGCTGAGAATGAGCCAGAGCTTTCATTTTGCTGTTGCAATAACAAGCCTTGGGCTAGTACTGGTTATCTGGTGACCTGTTTCTCTCTCTCCATGCTCAAGTGTAGGTGTGAGAAAAAGCTTGTCTGAATCCTTGAGTATTTATGCAAAACACTGTTGCAGCCTGGGTCGTACGCTGGGGCTACGTGGAAACAGCATGGTGCTGGCACATCTGCTCAGGGGTCTCTGCTCCGAGCCCATGCACTGCACTGCAGTCACGTGGCTCGCTCCTTCTTAACTGTTTTTTTCTACAGGATCTTTAGATATTCCCAATACTTCTCCGCCACAATAGGGGCGAACCCTGAATAGCTACTTGCACATTGAGTACATCAGATGAAAGAAAAGAGCTGCTGCCTTCTGTGAGATATTCAGTGTGAGTCAGATGGCAAAAATGATGTTATTAGACATTGTATTATGAGTGATTCTGATGATCAAAGTCTCAGGCAGTTAAGTTTAGGCTTTTTGTGTCTTTCTTCCTTTTTTCTAGCTTTTCCAACATCTATTGGCTGATTGTTCTAAATGCATTTAGCATTCTCAGTACTGTAGTGTAACAGACCTCCACAGCTTTTGCTGCTCTCCCATCATTCTCAGACTCTCCCTTTGCCAGGAAATTTCATTTTCTAATGCTGTCTGAGTGCTGCTGCAACCCTGCATGACCGGGAGGCAGCTGTGGCAGCCAGTGCTGCCGGGACCCGTCCTCTCACAACAGAGTGCGCTTCACACAAGTGCATTGCCAAGCACTGCAGACTCATCCGTGCTTCATCCCTTGATTCTTCTCACGTGCGGGCTCTGCGCAGATGTAACTGCTTCAGGAGTTGGTTGTCTCAGAGCCACATCCAGGTTTTACYGCTTGTGACTTACCTACTGACAGTAAAATTTTGGATATTGCCCTTTAATTGTACCTGGGAAGCAAAAAAGATCCACATTTATCGTGGTCCGATGTTCACGTTTTTGGCTCCTGTCCAAAACACATGGTAATACGATTTGAGTAGTATCACCTTCAGGACAGCAATAAAAGCAATTGCCACTCCCATCCTGTGCTTCACATCCTGTTTCCACCACAGGCTACACATTAAGGAGCTCTTGCCGAGGAAAACATCACCCTGGGACAGCCTGAGCCAGCCCTCCGGCAGTGGCTGCTGGCTGCTGGTGACAGCAGGGGACGAGCGGTGCCCTCCCCGCAGGAGGAGGCGAGCTGGAGCAGGAAAACCAGGCACAGCAGGATGCTGAAGTCCGGCACCATCTGTGAGGAATGCTGATAAAATCCACGAAACTTCGCAAAGTTGTCCTGTGTTTCACTCCTGATTGCAGTCAGCCATCTGGGTAGGTGGAGGAGGAGGGCACAGAGAGGGCTTGCAGCATGGGAAGAGAAGCCATGTTTGCTGCCCTGTGACTGCGGCCACTGGCAGAGATGCAGCTGTGGCAGGGTGGTTACCCTTCAGGGCATTATTTCTGGACCGTCGCCGTGATGAACTTCTCAGACATTGACCTTAAGTTGGACATTTCTAAAACCACAGGCTAGGCAGTTGGGAACAGCTGTCTGGGATCTGCCCGTAAGGTCCCAAAAATGGAAGAAGGAGGTGTTGGCAGAGGAGGAGTATTTGTGTAGGGCCATGATCTAGGGAGGCACCTGGGTATGGCCACACATGACGGCAGCAGGCCAGGCAGTTTGACAGGTTGCCCCATGTTGTCCCCGCCACTGTAATTGCCCGTTTCCTCATCCCCCTCCCCTGAAGATTTCCAGATAAAATGTGTTAGCCTGAACCACCTGCACTGGGGTTTAACACGTTTCCTCAGAGCAGGCCAGGAGCATGCAGCTGCGCAGCTGGCCACCAACGGGTACGCACTGGTCTGGTCCCTGCAGTAGGTGCGGGCTTGCCCTCCTTGTTGAATGGAAACAGTAACGTGGAATAAAACCACAAGCACATCTGATGATAAACACATCAGGTTGCAACATCCCCTTACTCCTTTTCTAAAATTTCACAGACTACTTAATTCTCTGCAAATCCCCAATAATGCCGACCCCTCCTGTGGATAAAAAAAGAGGAGAAGCCGGATGCAGGGTAATGCACCGCCTGTGTCATTTCCCTCTGAAGGAAGTTCAGGAGGGAAGATGAAAGCCGCATGGAGCTGGAGGAAGGAAAGAAGAGCTGGTACCACCAGTGCAGCTGTGGTGCCCCTGGTACCCCAGGTCCTGGCTATCTTAGTGGGAGAGCTGGGAAGCAGGTCTGGGGTTTTGGCATGGCTGCTGGCCCCTGTGAGCAGCTACTAGATGGATTCATTGCCATTTAACTTGCCTGACAACTGCCTCTGCTGTTATTGCAGTTATGCCTTGGCATCCACATGCTGTGTCACAAAATGCCGAACACGCATCATGGCAAGGCAGTTTTGCTCATTTTTTTTACACTATCAGATCACAAGGTATCAGTTTACATCATATAACACCATTCTTCAGACCAGACCAGGCCATTTCCCTCACAGGACACATGCTGGGATGTGGTGATGTCCTATACTATAGGGCGATGCCCTTTTCTTTGACCCTCGTGAATCCCAATCAGAGGGTGAGATCCTGTTCCCACTGCTGTCAGTGACAGCACTGCCATCAGCAGAGACTTTATCATTACCTCTACTCCTGCCCAAACCTAGCCAGGGGGGTCTCCAGGGAGAAGAGCTGCCCCACATAGCCAGGATGGACATAGTCATGTTCCCCTGGAGGGATATGGGAAATGAGAGGGAAAGAGGACAGAAATCTGAGCTGGGGTAGTCTGCCCTTGAGACGAAACGTCCTACCTGGTGGTAGCTTCAACAGGCCTGGCAATTTCTGCATTTCACTGACTTCTACAAACAGAAATAAGGAGCAACATGCACATAAAGAAATCCAGAAGAGACTATTTAATGTGCAYGTTGGATTAAATAATTTTTTGTAAACAAAGAAGGCCCTGTCTCTATTGCCTGTATTCTGCAGTGAGCTAGCCAAACACCACTGGAAATTTGGATTAGCATGAACCAGTATGTTTCTCATCTGCTTACTTTTATTCAAACTGCATTTTATTCTGTTACAATCCCTTTCTCAAGGTCAGGGTTTGGATGGAAAGACTATTGGGCTGTTGCTGTTAGAGATCTCACTTTTTTTTGAGGGGAGGAAATAAATAGAAGCACAGCAGAGGGTTAATTTTAGGTGTCAGTCCTGCCATGGGCTGCCTGAGGGTAAATCTCTGTGGCTCCTTGGTTGGCAGAGGGGCATGACTGATGAGTGTGCTGGTTTGTCTATTCCTGCGCTATAACTCTTGCATATTAAGGTGAAAAATAACTAAAAGTATGGGGAGGATTTGATGTTTTATTCCTCTGCTCTCTGCATGCAGCTCAGGGACAGATCCACCCCTGAGTCCCTGGGAACTGGACTGCCCGGGGTGAAGCTGCAGAGGCACTTGCGGGGCCAGCTCAGCTCCAGCAGCCTGGAGGAGGGATCTTGCCTACACGTGCAGAGTTGGTATGAGATTATTGTTTGCACTCTTTTCCCAGATTCGTTTTGCATTGTTAGGTGGGAAGCTGATAATAAAGGCTTGAGAAAATACTGCCAGGACAAAAAGTCCCGTCAGATTGGAGGTCCCTAAGCCTGCTGTTGCCATGGGTCTGAATAAAGACCTCAGGTTTGAGGCTTATGTGCACAACAGCAAACCAGAACAGCTGCTGAATCAACTGTTCCCCTGGCAAATTACCCTGCCGATTGAAGCTGGAGGTCACAAGGAAAAAGGAAATTGGAGCTCAGACTTTGGGAACAATGGGTTAGATCATCTGCTGATATGGCCCCCTTTGGCTGAGGCAGAGGGGTTATGCTCCTTTGTGCCCAGCGAGGACCTGTGGCCCCACGGGGGAGGCTGGGGAGGGAGGTCTGAGGGCCAGACGTTGCGGTTTGGAGGGAAACCTGGAGAAGGGTGAATATTCTGCAGAGGCAGAAGAGAAACTGCTAATGGGGCTGTGCCAAATAGGCATTACCTCCCCAGCAGGTAAGTATGCTCTGCTGAACAGCAGCCACTGATCAAGCCCTGATCCTTGGGGTTAAATCAAAATGAGTGCTCACAGCTGGGCTAACGAGCTGTGCTTTTCTTGTATAAAAGTATGAAAGCTACCACATCTAGAAACAAAACCAGAACTATCATATACTAGGAATCCATTGACTGGTCAGTCAAAACCAGTGTATTTCTGTGAAGATCAGCTGTGTTTCAAGTTGTGTGGTGTACGTGTTGTAAAACTCTATCTCACTCATCAGACCAATACTGAATTAAGCATTTTTTAGAGCAAGTGCTCTCACATTAAGGTGTCACATTGTATTTTCCTTGGCTCTTGGTCTTTGTTGTGGTTTAACCCAGCAGGCAGCCAAACACCACACAGCCGCTCGCTCAATCCCCCCCAGTGGGACGGGGGAGAGAATTGAGGTAAAGACAGTTTAATAAAACAGAAAAGGAAGGGAAAATAATAACATAACAATAACAATGACAATAACAATAATAATAATAATAATAATGGTAGAATATACAAAATAAGTGATGCACAATGCAATTGCTCACCACCCACCAACCGATGCCCAGCCAGTTCCTGAGCAGTGGTCACTGCTCCCCAGCCAACTCCCCCCAGCTTATATACTGAGCATAGTGTCATACGCTATGGAATACCCCATTGGCCAGTTTGGGTCAGCTGTCCTGGCTATGCTCCCTCCCAGCTTCTTGTGCACCAAGCAGAGCATGGGAAGCTGAAAARTCCTTGACTAGTGTAAGCACTACTTAACAACAACTAAAACATCAGTGTTATCAACATTATTCTCATGCTAAATCCAAACCACAGCACTATACAGCTACTAGGAAGAAAATTAACTCTATCCCAGCCAAAACCAGGACAGTCTTGGAAGGTTGGTGGCCCCTGGTCCAGTGTGTGGATTTTGTGGACTGAGCAGAGGARTTATTTGGCGAGCCTGAGTGTGCCTCTGAAAATAATGTGCTGTAGCCCAACCAGAAGCTCTGGGCCTGTCTGGAGAGAGTATTGCATTAGAGTCTTTGGCCTTTCTTCTGCTAAATCAGATCAGATGGTCACAATGGTCACTTCTGGATTTAGCATCCATGCATTTTCCATTGATATTTATGTACATCTTCCCTTTTCTTTGATCTGAAGAACACTCGTGGGTGCAGTTGAAAGCTGGCTTTAGAAACAACTATCCTTGCAAGCCCTGCCCTAGAAGTACCAAGAATTAAGTACTTTGCTTGCCTGTTTTGGCATGGTATGGACCTTTGCTTCTTGTCATTTGAAGACGGTTGACTGGGACTGTTTCTCTGCTTGAACGTGTCCATGAAACCAGCTGCATGGACAGCTCGGGTCTCAGGGAACAGCCTCCTGCCCACCTCACCGGTGAAAGACAGCGTGACCTTTCACAGCGTCCTCTGCCAAGCAATCGCATTTGTGCTGGTCCCTTGAGCAATTTCTTGAGAAAGGCTTAGTGGACGTTTCACATGAGTAGCTGATGGCTCCAGCTGGATAAGGAGATTASAGAGTGAATTCGGCATAGTGATAACAACGTGAGAAAATGAAACAGGATGCCGTAGAAATATTATATAAGATAATTCCAGTTATCGGCTGTAAAGAATTTTCTGCTTGCTTCTGATTGCTCATATCTTCTATTTCTGTCGGTTTCCTTCTGCTTGTCTTTCTTTGTGCACATTTCCCGGTGTAGCAAGTCTGACCCAACCAACTGCAAATAAAGATAACACTGATAACTATAAAGTGAGGAGGGGGAAACTCACTTCAGACTTGCACACTCAGGCTGCCTTTGACTGTGAAGTATTTTCCAGATGGACTACTTAATACTAAGGGTTTGATCTTTCGTACCTGCAGTCCTAAGGATTTCTGCTGGGTATAACGAAAAGCCAGCTACTGCAGATACAAGTTCTTCATGAGATGGGAAATAAGAACCAGGGCCTGAAGCTCTCCAGGCTGGCAAGAGGAGAGAGAAGGTTTTGCAGTGAAGGCAAAGGATGAGCGCTCAGTTTGGGCTTGCTAGAGGAAGGTTGTGCATGTCAGGCTAAAGAGCAGCTACAGATCAGCACAGACTTGCTTCCCTGGGCTCTGTGCTGCCTGGATGTAAACCACTTTAGCCATTGCTTAGGGCATATTGGTCTCAACCTCAGCACTGCACCCATGCTTTCTTACAGCTAGAGCTGGCATCTGGCTGTCTTAAAGCTGAGCTTGGGCCACCCATACACTCTCTGTGTGAGCCCATGCAGATACTCAGGTAAAGATACCATGCCCATACGTATCCTCAGGTAAAGATACTCCCACTCTGGCAAATGACTGTGTGCTGCCAGAGGAGGGTAGCTGTGCCCTGCTGCATGCTGCACCCTGCTCCACGCATGGCTGGGGAAGTCTTCTCTGGTAGAGGCATTGCAGATGACGTTCCTGCAACGGCTTTGCGGGCATGACCCGAGAAGACGTGCTTTAGGTTTGGGGGTCTGCAGCAGTCACAGAGTTGCCCAGAGTGTGGGCAACCCAGACAGGTTTCCAGGGCAGGCAGGAAAGGGAGAAGAGGGAGACCTCATCTGCCTGTGAGTCAGTGGCCACATAACCTAGTGAAAAACTTCCCGGGATCTTCTTCCTCCAAGGCGTGAGGACTGACCTCCCCCTCTGAGAGGTAAGATGCAGAATCTTGTCCGCATTTGTTCTGTACCATAGTTATTTTAAAATACTTTATTTGTGTGGCTTTGTACCCCACAACTTCCAGGTTAGTCTGCAACTACACAAAACAGAACCTCTGAAAATAGATACAGGAGGGAACCTGCTATATTGGGCTTTGATTTTGCTTGAGACCTTCGTGCATTACCACCACATCGCTGTTAACAATGTAGGGCTTAAATTCAAAATGCCATTTCTGTATAATGCTGGCATTTCTATATAATGTGATTTCTATTATAAAAACCATAAGTAGCCAGAGAGCAATACCTGTGCCTGGAGGTATGCTCATTAGGTCAACTGGCAGCAAGGCTACCCACTAGAATAAGCCACAGCTGATGAAGCCAGGGACTTTAGTTATTGGGGACCGGAGAAAAATAAACCTCTGAGTGTCTCCCTGGCTATTTTATGTCTCCTGAGCAAAACACTTTTAAAGTTTGGGCCAAAGGAAGTGCAACACTTGCCTAATGAGTTTAAGATTCTTCAATCTCCCCAACAAGCAGGAAATCAGAAAACGTGAGCTCTGTGTGATGGTAATTATATGACAGGTTTGTTGCTGGCCTTTGGTCTATGGCAAAGATGACAAGCGAGTGAATTAATCACATATTTCTAGGCACTCCTTGGGCAGTGAATGCTCTTTCTCCTATTACATGAAGTCAGAGATGGGTCCCGTGTCAGCCATCCTGCATGAGTCAGTGGTAATGACAGAGGAAGTGGGAGTTGTGTTTGCAAGCCCTGGAGGATGCTCGGCAATGCCGGCTGCAGTCTGGCTCACATTTTACATCTCCAAAACTGTCATTACATAATCCAGAGCTATACAGAAAGGGATTTCAGAGCCTTTTTTAAGGAGTGCACGCAAAGAAACCTGGCTGACCTGAACCCTTAAGATCTTATGATATGTACTCCTACCTCGCTTGCGATCAGCATGATCCTTTCTAGCCTTACAAAATTTCATCAACAGAGCATCCCATGAGGGCCAGCTGCCCAACCCATGCCTTGTGCAGAGCCACTGGGCTCCAGGTGGGCACAAAACCTTCCTCCCTTGCTGGGGGGACTACTACCCCACAGCTATTTCTCCCCTTTTGCCAGGTCCAGTGTCATTTCTGGGTGGGGTGCAACAAAACCCAAGCCCCCGTGGGGCAGGTGCTGCTGGGGCCGCAGGGGAAAGCTGTGTGCAACGCGTGCCYGAAGGCTGCAGCTGGGATGACTGCACCGAACACCGGAGCCAACCTTGCCCAGGGTATCACAAACCCTGGGAGTTTACTTGAGGCGAGGAATTTGTTCCTGACATTTTCACATTTCTCCAGATGTAGGTGTACCGAGAGATACCGCAGCACCCAGGCCTGGCCCTGGTTAATAGGGTGTAGAAAGGGGATGGGTGAGTGGGTGCCCATCAGGTAGTATCAGCACTCTTTCTGCGAGCTTGTGAAACAGCTTAGGAGAAAAAAACATGAGGCCACAAACGCAGTTTGTAATTCATATTTTATTGCTTTGTACAAGTGAAAAAATAGGGGGGAAAGGAGAACTACAAGACTGAAAGGTAACGTGAAAGGCCACAGCGGGAGTCCACGACTGCCACTGAAGGGTGATTTGTAGCCTGGTGGCACAGGAAAGCGTTCTGACTGAGGCACAGTGGTTCCCCTCTTTTTTAAATAAATAAAACGGCAGAGCTCAAAAAAAAAGTGGAAGCCAACTGATGCTGACAATCACCCTTGTCACTACATTGAGGCTATTAAAATAAGGTGACCAGCAAGTGCTTAGACCCAAAATAACTGAAAACACTTGAGGCAGAGGGGGAGCTGCAGGAGGGAGGCCTTTTGACAAGCTTAATGTTCAAAGGTTTTAGTGTAATTAAAGGCCATTTCTGATGAAAGTTTAAACATTGTCAGCAATGCTGCACGGGCCTGCCTCTGGAGAACCAGCAAGCAAGAGCATTTGCACTCTCACAGCATGAGGGAAATGCAAGTAATAAACAGACTGCACGGCGAGATCCCAAAAGAGCAATGCCCAAGCTGAGAAGTCAACATTTTTCCAAAGCCTGGTTTTGGTTTACATTCCTCTAGAGGAGAAAGTGACTCGGATAATTAAGCTGGTGGAGATTTTCCAAGTTGTTCAAGACACTGAAAACATGTATCTATCTTGTCCTGAGCTTAATTTTTTTAAATATCTTTAAAAAAACATACCCTGCATTTTTAATTGTCCTAAGTATTCTGGGAACACAAACATGGCTAGAATATTACTTCAATGAAAGTGTGGTGCTAAAGAAGTACCTGTGCATGGAAAGGGGATGTGTTGTGACTTGTATCGCTTGCCTGTCCAAATACGTGGGTAGCTATCTGCCCCCGCTCTGCCCTCGCYGTGCCTTTGAAGCGGCTGCTCTGCATGGCTTGCTTTCAAGCCTTTCCCACTTCTCTTTCCTCTCCAGTAGCTAAAAATGGGATGTGTATCTGCAGAACAGAAATAAACCCCCCTCTCCGGCCCGGACCATTGCTTCTTTGATCCCAAATAAGAAAAGGGGTTTCAAGCTGGCGAGGTTGCTATTCTGAGTAACGCAATGTCCAGGGGAGCCGTATTTCTCCCTTTTGACAGAGACAGCTGATAGCTGCTGCCGCAGAGGCCAAGTTCGGCTGCCGCCTTCCCCCCGCAGCTCGGCAGGTCCGGCCCGCTGAAGGAGGGAGTAAGGAGGCCAAGGGCAGGAACACCTTGCTGGCATGGACCTCTCCTTGGGTACCGCAACAGATGAACAGCTGTACCGAGGGAGGCTGCTCCTGGGAGCTGGAGGAACTGCTCCCAGGAGCAGTTAAGTTAAGCACAGACATAAGCTGTGTCGGTGATAAAATATCAGACACTTTGTGGAACTGCTCTTCACAGTGTGGAAATTCACTTTCCAACCAAGAACTAGCACTTAGGTCTTGTGCAATAATTAAATGTGATTGAAACTCTTGAAATATTACACACTTGCATGGCATAGCCCCTGTGGGCTGCTGAATCTTTGTACAAGGGTGGATATTGCTGCCAGGATCAACCCCCATCCATGAGAAGGAAAACCAAAAGTAGCCGGCAAGATCGGTCTGGGGTACGGGCTAGGAATTAGGGACAGTTACTAAAAAATTTACCTCCAAAGCCTACATTTTTCCACAGAAATGATTTTCAGCAAAAAATGGGAAACAACTTCTAAAATTTTGTCTCAAAGAGGTGCATGATTGTGAAAGAAATATGTCATCCACAACATTGTACAATTTATAAAATTATTATTCTATGCTGGACAAAAATGCAAAGGAAATATTTCAGCTACTTTTTCTTGGAAGAAACTGGTCTTACTTGGAACTGATTGCCTAAACCATACTTGGCTGTTAACGCCTCTAGCTTGTGTTTGATCCAATTTGGTTTTAATTACATGCACTACCGCAAGCATTCACACTGGCAACGCCAACATTTGCTTTTTTTGCTAGGTGAAGCTGATGAGTCCATGATACTCCCGCTGTGTGTCCCCCTCCTTGACCTTACAGTGACTGCAACAAGGTACTGGTGGCCAGGCACTTTTGCAGCACCAGGGCCATCACAGACCCATCAGCTTCACCGTCAGTTCACGGTTATTCAGCCTGACCGAGGCCATCGCCTGCGGCTCTGCAGATGGGCAAGCAGCTAGCCTGGTTCATACCAGGTATTGTTTGGGTTGTCCCTGTGCAAACTGAAATCCTTTCTCCCATTTTCTAGGAAGACTTCGCCTCGGGAATCTGCATGCTTGGCTGTTCCACAGCCAGCTGGTTTTCAAAGACACAGCACAGCTTGTAGTTTTCTATGAGCTTGGCTTGAAAATACTCCCTGTCCTTCTTGTGCCAAATGTCCGTGGCAATGTAGGTGTTGTAGGGGTCGCGGGAGTCCTCCAGCCTCCTGGCGCGGATGTTGGTCAGCATGACTCCCACTGTGAAGAAGCCAAAGAGGCCGATCATCAGCAGCACATAGATGATTTCCAGGTTGCTGCTGGGACTTCTCACCTGGGAAGGTGCAGAGCTATTCGTCTGCTGCAGGTAGTCTTGAAGCAGCTTGGAGAGGAGTGAATTCAGGGCTGTGTCGTTAGACAGCACCAACATCTTGTATTTCTGTCCTTCGCACTTCTTTCTTCTTTATTTTCTAGAAAAACATGAAAATCAGGGGCATGCCAGATAAATCATCAGATAAAGATGCAATTCTCTCTGTCTCCCTTTACTGGTTCCCCTCCTCAGCAAGGAAGCTACCTCGGAGTTAGAGCAGAGGCAGGGCAGCTGGACTGGCCCAGAGGGACCTCTTCAACTCCTATTTCCAAGCCAGACCAGCTAGGCTGAGTCCATCCCCCATAAATGCTTGCCTTGCAAACCCTCCTCAGTCCTCACAGACAGTCTGTCGTGGTGTGCAGCTGTTGGCCATTCACACAGATACCTCACCCAGGCCTCCTGTGCTGCTATTTAAAGCCCATGACTTCTCCCCTGAGCCCCCACAGGCATGAGGAGTGTCTCACTCCCACTCTGTGGCAACTGCTTTTGGCTTTGAAGATTGTTATCATGGCTTCTCTTGGTCCTCTCTCCTCTAGTTTCAGCTTCAGGATTGAATTTGGAAACAGAACTTCTGCACCTGGAATCACTCAGTACCTGCAGCAAGCTCCTCCTGTCCACCCCTGTTGAGGAGTCTTGCTTTTCTTCTGCAGCTCTCATACTGATATACACCATGGAAAACTAAGCAACCAAATATCTGACAGAAATGTATGCCACACTAATTTAATGCAGCTTCCCAATGGGCATTTGCCCAAGGAGTGGATACAGAGGGAGCCTATGGCAACTGCCTACCCAGCAGTGGAAAGGAAAAGCCCTTCATTCTCCCTCCTACAGACTGGCAGTTCTCCCCCGGGTAGTTTGCTGCTTTCTCCTACAAATTAAATTGCTACGCAACCAGTGTTTTATTGTCTGGTCAGGAGGACTTCCACTGCAGGTCAGGAATAGGGCAGGAGATGGTAACACCAAGAAGCACCTGAACGTCCAAAGCCTCCTAGCCATGGCACTCTGCACTGACAGTCTTACACAAGAAGCTGAAGGGTCCTTTTCCCCTTTCCAATGTCAGCTGTGAATCACCTCATAAGAGCAATCCTATCAGCACCGCAGTCCCAAAGCCTCAGCAGCCAGGTAACATGACTGACAATCTCACTACAATGCCTAATTTAAAAGTCTCTAGAAAATTAACTCAACAGTCTCCCTCTGTTTTTGCCCTTAGCACATCTGAATGAGGTACTGTTATTCAAGGTGACTTCTGTGACAGCAATCTTGTAATCACATAAGATGGCTGTCAGTGCTTTCTACAGTTTTAAATCTGTAAGAGCAGGCCAGCATGTTAGCAAAACCTTCTACAGCATACTTACCTTTTGTTGCTTTGCTTTTTTTTTAAGAGGTACTATATTATAATAATTCATAATACATCAAGAATGAAATGAACCCTTGGGCAGAAAGCCACCAAAAGGCCTAGGAAGCAATTACATCCCTCCATGAGGGTGACATTAATGATGTTGTGCAGGACCTCTGCACGGGAGGGAGTTTAGCTGTGCACACAGCCTCCAGCTGCCGGTAATAACACTGCAGTAGATGAGATGTATCTGGAGGCTTCTTTGAATTGTCTGCACCTCATTATGGCATAAATGCTGTAAAAGGAGATGCTGAGACAGAAGAAGCAAGAAGAGGACACTGATCTTATGACCTGCCGTCCCTCGTATGAAGAGCAGTTATTTACCCGGCATGTTCTGTGCTAGCAGGTGCCGTTGCGGCCAAATAAAGTACGCAATTAGTGCAGACATGAATACTATCAAACATACATAAATTAATTGCTACTGCAACTGAATGTGCTGATTTTTAGTCCAAACCCTTTTGCTAGACCTCTCAGCTGTGCAGTCATGGATTTGGGGCCAGGTCTCACTGAAAATCAGATGCTCAGCTCAGGATGATAAATTCTACGGAGAAAGCCCTGTTCTCCTCACCATGCAATCCTGAGTGGCACCAGCCCACACCAGATGACATCAGACTCCTTCCCCCGGTGAGTGGGTGACCACTGGGAGCCCAGGTCAGGCTCCTGTGGGCTCAGCCTCACCCTGCTCCAAGCAAGCAGTTCCTGCCATGAGGTGCCTCTCCAGCAGGAAAAATGAGCACCCGTGAGAGTATGCCTTGGTATTTTGGCTTTAAATAGAGCTGAGCCTGGGGGTGGCAGAGGGAGACAAAAATCCCCCGTACAAAACAATATTCTGATCCAATTTATTTCTTCAGTTGCATGAGTCAAAGCTACAGGAAATAACGTCTTGTCAGTTTGGGCTTAATAGTTAAAATCTATTCACATTTCACAGCTGTGTTCAGATCCTTTAAGAAGGAAAGGAAAAGAAAAAGAAGTTTAAACCTTTATGAGATTACTCCTCCTAAGCCTGTAGAATGTGTCGACACTGTGAAATGTAAAACCATTTGCAAATCATTGCAATAACTTTCAGACAAAACAAAGAACAATTTCACTGGATCTCTCAGCTTTTTCCAGAAAGACAGGCAATCTTTCCTCATAATAATTATCAGTAACACTGTCAACACCTCCGGTGCTGATGAATTTGATGTTTTGAGGCTGAATATCCTCAGCTACCTCCCTATATTCTTTCAGGAGATTTCTGAGGGTTGCAAGGTGTTGTCCACTTCTGGGTTGCTTGCACACCAGATGGGCTGGAAGCCAGCAGGGACCTAAGTGGCCCCATCTCCATAACCACATCAGATGGCAATAACAGGAGAGGTTATGGGAGGGAGAGGGCACACTCCTGTTCCCCAGGAAATCTCCTCCTGAAATCTCAGCAAGCCTAAAGAGCTCATCTGCCACTGCACAAGCCCTGTGCAACTCCACTGAAATCCATACTGGGCCAGTTCAGAGCTGGAGTACACAGGATTGGGAAGAGCTACCTGTGTCACTGGCCCACCCCATGACTGATGGTCACATCTCATTGTCCCAAAAACTCTGTTTTGACTACAACCAGAGTGGTTTTCTGCTCCCTGCTGCTCTCTCCAAATGACTGCTGATGGGCTGCAAATCGCGACCACTGCCCCAGTCCTCTTGTGGGGCTCCCCTGAGGAGCTCTAAGTGAAATCGTGCCCAACCCAAAATCAGCATCTCAGTTTACCTGGGTTGCATCCTGGTAAGCCAGGACCTCACCTGGGGTGGTGCTCCCCATCCCACACATCCCACAGGAGGTTTCAGTGCGTGCTGGGGCGTCACCCCTCCTGCCTCTTTTGAGCACTGAACAATGAACTGCCTATGTTAAAAATGACCTAGGGCAAAACTTAACAGTTAGCAAATTTTTCACTAGCCAAGGATTCAGAGGGAATTCCCTAAGGTTGGCAGCAACCTGGGCCACATCCTGCTCTCAGGGGCATTGCTGCTTCTCCATCCATTACACTAAATACAGGTGACATAGATCTCCAAAGCAAAAGTGACGGGCTCAGTGCAGGTTGCTTCCCAACGTGTGGGTTTCCCGGTGGTGCAGGTGTACAGCTGGCATTGCCCAAGCTCATCTTCCATTAGGTGTCACCGATGACCGGAACCACTGCCCTACCGGCCATGGCCTATGGTGCCGAGCAGCATCACTGGAGCTGGCCCTTGCTCACTGAGCCTTATCACTTTCCTCTCTGCCACCTGCTGCTTGCCCTCTTTCTCATGCCATGGATTTCTTGTGGGAGGTGGAGAGGGACCTCCTCTGAGCGATGTCTTCATGGAGAGGGTGGGTTTAAGGTGACAAGCAAGATGCACAGGCAGGTTTCCAGAGTTGGGGAATGGCCAAAAGTAGGGCTCTAGGAGACAGATCTACACCATAAATGTCTCTATGTGGCCAGATGGGTATGGCCTATAGTTTCTACAGTCAGTGGAGGGAAGAAAACMATCTGAAAGCAGTTTAACCACCCCTTCCAAAGCATTTTAAAATATTGCCTATAAATGAACAGGTTCTCAGCAGATGTAAAACCATGCATTGGATCCAACTTCAGTAAAGATCCGAGGATCCTAGACAGTGTTTGCTTTCTCAGTCTGCTGGCCCGTATTGCTTCGGATGCCCTTAACCTGGACATTGCTCTACGCAAAAGTTTCCCCAGGGATGTACTTACACAGGTGAGCTGTTCCTTGCAGTGGCAACACTCCACTGCTGGTGAAAAAAAACAACCCAAAACCACCACCCCCTTCCCTCATACACCCCAAAGGCTCCTGTGTAGAGAAGATTGAGTCCTACTCTGCTTATTCCCAAGCACACTGGAGTCTGTTCATGCTGCTAAACCCCTCAACCCCTCCCACCATCCCTATAGCAGTACCTGCTGCTCCCTCAAATCTCTGTGGCTTGTGCAAGAGCCATGGGGCGCAGCTGAGGGAAGGGAATGGAGACCTGCTAGAGTTGGAAAGTTGCTCTCTTGAAGGAAAAGTGAAAAATAAACAAACCTCTGGCGGCCACTTTGTTCATGGTGGTATATTCCCTCAGGGGTGGAAGGAAAACTGGCCCAGCACCRACCCTGAAAGCCGCCTCCTGAAGGAGGGGGCTGAGGGGCTTCTGGCAGAGGGCATCTGTCAAGACTGCATTTTAACAGTTAACAGGGGGAATTAGGGAAGAAAACTTTAAGCCACAAAGGCCCCTTGGTTTAAAAAAGCTGCAGGTGACAGAGGACTGTGACGGCCAAGCTCGGGGAAGACCCAGTTACTCCTGTAGCTATGAAGCAGGACACACTGTGGGACTGGAGGATGGAAACGCATGGGCAAGTGTGGATAGGCTCCACGCACATCGTGTCTATCTGCCGTCTCAGAAACTGTTCCTGAACGTGGCTGAGGCCATTTCTCTCTAGTATGACCATGCAATGACAGACCTACTCTTAATCTTTATTTCTTGAAYGTCCCAATGCTTACAGCTATGGAGTGCCAGAGCTGCAAAACTCAAGTCCATGAGACTGCCTGCGTGATGTGGAGTCTGACCCCTGTTGGGRTCTGAAGAGGGGCCAAGCTGAGCCACTGGAGAGCACGCTGTGCCTGCCTGGGTGCTGAGGCAGCCACAGCCACTGCTGCTGGGGAGGTAGCACTGTGACAGGGATATCACTACGGAGCTGTAAATTGACATTTGAGTTCAAATAGAGCGATTTGCAGCTGCAGAGCTCTGGCATTTAATATAACTTCTGTCTACATTACAAATGTCAGAACTGACTTACACCTGGCTGGTTCCCAACAAAGGCAAAGCAGAATGGGTCTGTCTGCTCAAAGGCAGGCTGGAGGCTGCTCTGTCAGCCTGGGTGCCGCTGCCAGTGGAGTGCACCCAACCCAGCTGGAGCTGCCAGCTCCAGCACGGTCCTTTCTGTCCCTGTCTGAGTTGGGCTCATTTCCAACAGCTGAGCTTCAGTGAAGCACACACTGCGAGATGTTGTTGGGTCCCAGTCAACCGCTGGGGTTTAAAAAGAAAAGAGGCAATTTTCTGTCATGTAATGTACCTAGAGGATGTGGTACTTGGCTTTGGAGCTCAATGGGAATATTGTCCTCGAGCATKAGGTGGGCAAACTGATTTGCTTTGGCTAGCTGTACTTTTATTCCCTGCTGAGGTTAAAATGTGGTATTTATCATGTAGACAGAGGTGGATGTTAAATGACAGATGCTCGTCTCCTATTACAATTTTCTCAACTCTCACAAATCAAAGGACCTATATTCTAATTTATACCAAGCAAACATCTCCAACAATCTCTCTCTCATACTGCTGCCAAAAGCATCAGTAACCAAGCACCAGAAACCAAGAGATTCTAGAGGAATACATACCTTTAGAAAATACACTGCTTTAGCAACATCTAATGAACTGATGACACACAAAAAAAGCCTGGGCTATGCTAGCAGCAAAAGTTAGCACAGCACATTGCCCACCTCCCCACATTTTCTGCCAATGACATGCTTCTCCACCACCATAAGGCAAYGGATCTTTGGATCTACTGACCTCCCTGGCTCATTTCCCTGGCTCTTCGTTACAGGGGTGAGTAGGTCAGACAACTTTCTGGAGGCTAGAGCATTGCACAAGAGAGACCCATTTCCTCCCTTCAGCTCCTGGAAATTTTGCAACAGTGCAGCATCCAGGACGCTGCGATCCTATCAGAGACGGGACAACAGCGCAGCCCAGAAGCAAGCAGGTTGTACRTATAGATTCGCAGTTATACACCAGATGCACGCACCTTCTGCAGTCCCCACCTTTCTCTAGCAAATCTGTAGCCTCTCCCAACTAGCCCTGGGGCCATCCAGCCCTACCCACCTGAGCAACACTTCAGGTCCTTGTGCCACTTTAAAAAGCAACACTCATGCAGTGGGGTACACTCATTTCTTCCCAAAAGCACCAGTTTGTCTCATCACAAGATAGAAATTTAGTCCTCTTACACACACTGTATGTGTATCATACTATTTTGAAGTGGAAAACCCAGCAGCCCCCCCAAACAATATACAACCAAGTTTATCCTCCCAGATGCAGCTGCCTTGGGTTCGCACAGAGCCCAGAAGAGCAGGCAAACACTGGCACRGCTGTAACAGAGAACTAAACCTGGCAGGCAGAGCCCTGGCTCCCTCTTCTCCTCCATCAGTCCAGCTCTGTGGCTCGGCAGCTCCATGGCTCTTGCAGCCTCCCAGTTGTCCGCCACCCCCCGCTCTCGTCCCCAGCCCCTCTGCGCCGAGTGTCGGTACAGACCTGGCAGCAAAGCACGGCTGGGTGCAGGGCTCCAGCCCCTCCTGGGGAAAGAGAATCAGGAAGATGTGAGCCCTGGAAAGTCCCCGGGGTAACACCCCTGGGGTGTGAGCGGGCAGAGGCTGGCTCCTGGCTCCTGCAGGGACAGCAGCCTGGCTGTCACTGTCCCCTGTCCACGGGATCAGTGCAAAAGGTAAGAGGCAAACAGGAAAACACCCAGACTCACCAGGCTGGGGGAGGGCAGGAGCCCGTGGCGTGGGTGCCGTCAGCCGGCCTCCCACTGCAGGCGCCGGCTCCAGCCCTGGGCACACAGGTGGGAGGTGCTGAGGGGGCACCTGGGGGTGCCACAGGCCCTGGCACCGTGGGGTGCAGGCAGGGCAGCACAAGGGGAGCAGGAGGAGGATGCCGGGGTGCTGGGGCATCGCCAGTCCTGCTGCAYCAGCTGGCTTCCCCTGCTCACCCCACCTGGGCTGCCCTCGCACCCTGACGCTCGCCTCCTCACTGCCCTGCACGCTCCCACATACGATCACACCATGCCCCATGTGTCCTTGGGTCTAGAGAAGGGACCAAAGCTGTGCAGGTAGACACATATGGAGGCATTTTTAGAAACAGCAATAGTGTCAGCAAAATCCCCTGGGATTAGGAGCTGTTAGGATGTAAGGTGAGGTCCATCTTCCAGCAGCATTAGAGCCTTTGGGGTGTGAGGAGGAAGGGGGGAGCCATTTCCAGGGCTGCCTCTCAAACCCAACACAAACAGCTCACTACAGGGGGCACTGGCTAACTCCTATCCATCACCTAAAAAGAAAAAAGAAAAAAATCCCCAAAACCTAAAAACCTATTTTCCATTTGAGAAGGAAGTGTCTGTAGTCACCAGTTAGCCAAAGGGAGGGTCCATTAATGCCCACCTGGAACCTATAAAATGAATTTACTAGCTTTGTAAGGCAACTGCATTTAAACTCATTCAGAGGTTGCCAGTGATGTGGGATAACATGCCCTTGGCATCCCCGGGGCTGTGGCAGATCCGCACCGGTGCGTGGTGTGGCCCCTAGCAGTTCCCTGCCCCAAGACTCTTGAGAGCCCGCAGCAAGGAGGGACGGGGACGGCCCCTCCTCAGCTGATGCTTCTTGGCTTTACCAGGGGCTGTTGCTAGGACGGCTGCCAGAGAGGAGAATTTAGACGGTGATTAAGGTATTGAAATGAATGAATGAAAATAGTATCTTGATATTTTTTGCATGCCTGCTTTCAGGAGCTTTATTCTGTGTTTTCAGTGGGGTGGGGGATGAAGCCCATGTTTTCATTGCCCGTTTTCATTGCATCCAAACAAGGGAGCAGGCTGTTAACAAGATGGGATAATTTCCCAGGCTGGCTCTAGGTGGGGAGCTACCTACAACAGCAGACTTCACTGAAGGAGGGGGTGGGCAGTGCCGGCAACTGTCCTGAGCTGTGCCCAAAGCCCTGGAAAAATCTGGCTTGCTTCTGGTTCAGCTCCTGCATACTGCTGGGGACTCAGTTTCTCTCCTCCAGGGCAGCAAAATTAAGTTTCACTTCGCTTCTGGGAAGCCTTGAGGCAGTTCTGATACTCCTTGCTTTCACACGCCCCCTAGCACCCATGTAGCATTCCCCTTTGAGATCTTCTAGTTGCACTTTATTGCCTGCCACAAGGCACAGTGTTTGTAGGGCCAAGGAAGATGGAGAAGTTGAAGGGATGGCCCGAGTTCAGAGGAGGAGTTGGTGACAGCATGGGACTGCTCCCCCAGTGCTGGGGAAAATGTTTCCCTTCCCCAGGAGACCAGCGGCACCAGGCTGAGGCCAAAGCACGGCCACCAAAATACCAGAATAAAAAGAAATCATGTGCCTGGGTGTGTGATCTCATCCAAATCACAGAAGGGTGTCCTGAGAGTTTAACTGAACAGTAGAGCATTACCAGGAAAAGATGCTGCTGTCAGGACGGGCTGTGGCTAACTGGGAAAACAGTGCGCTGCTTGATGAACAAATGATTAAATTTTCTGGCAATGCGGAAGGATCAAAAATAGGATTACGGCACTGAAGGCTTGCACGCCACCCCACTTCGGGGCAGTCTGAGCACGCTGAAAGGTGCTACCTCAAGCCTGGAGAGGATCCAGAAGGGGAGGATGAGGAAGAGGCAGAGGACAGAAGGCGAGTGTGCGTGATCAGTGACAGCAGAGAGCGAGCAGTCAAGCCCTGCTTCCTCCTTGTGGGAGAAATTTGGGACAAAATTAGATCCTATCACTTCCTGGCCCAGCCTTCCTCTTCCCATGGCTGAATACCCAGGAAGGTGTTAGGAAAGAGGAGCATCGCTTTGGTGTGGACCCGGCAGCCATGCCCCTCCTTCGGGAGAGAGGCAGGCATGGGGAGGGAGCCGCCGGGACGTGAGGCAGCCTGGGCAACAGTAAGGCACTCTGAACCAAGGCTTAGCGGCAGTGGCCCCGTTTCTTGCCACCTACCCCCAAGGCAGGGCTCTCCGCTGGCACGAAGGACGATGGGCCATGGAGAGCGCCTGAGCCATGCTGGGCAGCATCGCCAAACCCATGCTGAAACAGGCAAGCAGACTTTCCCTGGGGAAGGTAGGAGCACGTCACAGGGAACACCAGCCGGTGGGTGACGGGTCCCCTACCATCCCAAGTGCAGCAGGGAGGTTACCAACCCGATAAGGGATGCAATGGCTGCCTGGCAGGGAATGAACCCCTTCTGCAGGGGGGCGAGGAATGAACCTCCCTGTGACCCTCTAGAAACACCATTGCGCCTCTGGGGTTTGCTTTATTCTTGTTATATCACAGAAAATTGGTATTTGCAGTCATATTCCTAAAATCAGCATGAGATCTGTGAACAGGATCCCACTGGCTAACATCCTGCGATGGGGAAGAAAAATGCGAATACAGCGACTAACCCCTGCTTTCCCTCATCCCATAGCCTCCTCGCGCCACTGAGCGCTGGGGTAACCTCCGGCGAAACTGCTCCAGTTGATGCAGCTCCAGAGGGGGCTAAGCCGTGGGGCTGGGCAAACCAAAGCAAGGATTATTTTTAGGAGATCTCAGGGTCTCACTTCCCCCACCATCATGCCAGCGTGGCTCCATTGCAGCTGAGAGGAGGATTACGTCTTCATTAGGCAAGAGCAGATTCTTTTTGGTTTTAGAAGTATCTGTGTAACTTCTATTTTACTTTGGTGGGACCTGAGAGGGCATCTGAAAGGGAGATTATTTTTTTATATAGCAGTGGCAATATACAAAGGCTAGGCTCAAAGCTACAAAACCACTCCGGGAAAGAAGTTTCTTTGCCTTCCTGGATCTGTCAGTAGCTGAAGGTTTAATTTCTTCAGTACAATGACAACATGTAGAGTGATGGGATCCTTCAGAAAGCAAATGCAGGTTTTGGAAGGTGAGAGTTTGCAGATCTCTTGAAACCATATTCCTGGTGGAGGTGTGGCAGTCTTCTGTTTTTAAATCAGTCTTAGTGTTGTCTTGAGGAAAGAAATACTGAAGTAGGTATGGGGAGTAGAAAATATAGTTTACTCTTTCAATGAATCATTGCTCTTTCCTAGAAAGGTTACTGTTGGGCTGTGGCTCTTGCACATAAATAGATGAAGTCTAACATATTCTTGTCCAGGAGATCATTATCTTTGGCACTTAGCCACACATATCATGTTAATCCCTCAAAATCAGGGGAAATAACCAGAGAGTTACGCAAACAATTACTTGCAGAGTTCTGCTGGGCTCCTGAGCATGAAACGAAAGGGCTGCTCAGGGCAGCCCAGAGGGAAGGAGAAATAACTCAGAAGGTGCCTTTGGTCTGTGCTAGTCCCACAGTGACCTGAGCTGGGCTCAGCTCATGGCAGGCACCAGGCTGCGGCTGCCTGCTCACCTCTGCTTCCTTATGGCCGAGCCGAGGGGAAAGGGGAACAAATGGGGCTTTGAGCCCTTCTCCAGCTCCATCACCCATTCCAGGAATGACTTCCCACCAAATGGCTCTATTGCTAAAGGTCTCAGCCGGCCCCTTTGGGACACGACCTCCAATTCAGCCCAAACGCTGTAGATGTGACTTTGGATTTGGGGGTTATCCAAATCATCTTACAAAGGATGGGCTTCCAGGAAAACCACAGCACTGGCTTTGTGCAAATGAAGCTTAAGTCAGTCAAAAATAGAAGTACTCAGAATCACACATAACATTTAGCAAACCTGGCCAAGAGGGTGACACTAATTCACTTGCTGATATCCCAGCACTAATGCAAGCATGTCCAATTCCTAAAAGCAAGAACATGGACCACCTGCTCCCTTACGTTTACACAGCCTCTGCTATTACGCAACTGCAAAATAAAGGTTCATTTGGCTGCAGCAGCAGGAGCGATGCGACAGGTCAGAGCTGCAACTGGCCCAAAGCAGCGGAGCTGCAGCAAAGTAAGCAGAGCTGTGTGGATTGACATCAGCTGGGGAAATTGGCTTGCCATTTGCAGCCTGCCAGTGAAATACAATTTAGACTGTAAAACCCCACAATGTTAAATTAAAAATGTGCTGACACCTGCAGCGTTTGGAAAAGACACTGGATGGAGATGCTTCTGACCCCCATAACAAGGTTAAATGCAACTCCCTTATTGAAGAGTAATTCACAGATGCCAGCAGAGGCAAAAAGGCTGGCGTGTTATGTTTTTATGATGATGATTTGGATGAGTCATCCTCAATCAGCAAGCACTCATTGCTTTAATGACCAGGCAGGGGAAATTTGGCTTAGCGGTGACCGATGTTGCAGTTTATTCTTCTGACAGTTCACCAGGCATCACGGGAAGGCTATACCATTAGCTACAAATTCATATCCACTCCAGACTACGTCTCCGGAGAGCAAGCTGCGGTTATCAGCTCCCGCAGTACCTGTGCTGTGGCTCCTGCCCCTTCCCAGCAGCAGCGTTTCGGGTGACCCGCAGTGCAGTGCCTGTGGGGAAAGGACCGACTCCTTTTCTCACCACCATGCAGGCCTYTGCTGGCCTCACTGCTCGCTCCCCCGGGCACTGCCACAAACACATGTGGAAAGCAGCATGGTTACCTAACAATAAGCAGAACCTCATTAAAAAAAAATCACAGTCACGCTCCATGGATACATGGAGACAGCCATAAAATTCCCAGACAGGTTCCTACTGGCTAGCAATGTTGTTTCACAATTGCCCCGGTCTTGCCAGGGAATGAGAGCTTCCTGGGACAGGAGCACAGTAATCACGTTAAATGGTCTCGGCTTGGTGCTGGGTACACAGGTGGCCACAGCTCAATAGCCACTAGCTACACTGGCCCTTGGGACCCAGCAGCAGGGCACATTGCTCACAAAATATTCAATTCCCTTTTTTAACAAATGGTGGCTAATTTTTTTCCTCAAATGGGTACAGTCTGGTAAGTAAAAAACAGAGGATTTTTTTTTTTCTTTACACACCACACTCTCCTACAGTCAGTCCAGTGAAAAGATTTTTTAAAGATGCTGTTTACTTAGGTAACAATCTCCCAATCCTCCCCTCACCCTGGAGCCAGCCCAAGGAGCGGAGGCCAAGTTTTGCCCCAAGCAGTGGAATGGGAGCCCAGGTCATGCCAGAGCCATCACATTTCTTCCTTCCTGCTCCCAGGAGGACAGAGCCTGCCTGTGTGCATTGCTGCCCCTGTCTCCATGGATTAAAAAGCTGCGTTAACGGAGGGGAGGGAAAACTATCACGTGTTCCCTTGAGAAGGAGCAGCGATACAGGCAGCTTTTTTGCTCTGAGGTATGCTCGGACTGGTTTTTCTACTGTTCTCCAGCTTTGTTCTGTGCAGGGATAAATCAGGGGCTGAGTCTGCTCTGGAGCATCTCCCCCCACATCCGAAGCTGGCTCAGGCATGTGTGCTGCCCTGGGCTGCACTAACAGAGGTACCCACACAACTAACAGCATCCCTTCCCCGGCACACAACCTGCGCCCGCACAAGTCCTGCACGTGCCGGTCACGGGGTGCCTTACGCCGGCAGGCAGTCACTGCCCCGGGACTGGTTCCCCACTCCATTTAGGGCATGGATGCTGCCTAAAAGGTCTGCAAAGGTGTGACCGTTCATTTCTGACACAGAGGCACTTCTTCCTCGGGAGGAGTGCGTCTGCGTGTGCTGAGGTGAGGGAAGACACGTGGCAGAGGGAGAGGCAGGCGTTTCCCGGCGGTGCCTTGCAAAGAACGGTTCCACAGCCGACTCAGAGATCAGGCCAGCCTGCCCCACGCTCTGCCTTTGCTTGTACTGTCAGCTCCTCGCCCCTCAGGAGCGTTACGGCAACAAGCCAGAAACAGCCGAGGGGAGGTAGCGTTGCCTGCATCCGATCCATCTCCCCTCTGCACGTATCCACGGGAGGAGACGTCCGGAGTTCCCCTCTGCAGAACGTTAGTTTTCGGCTCACCCTCTCTCAGCACACATCTTTGACCTTGCAGGCTCCAATGGTGGGGGACCTCTTCCTACCACCAAGACATCCACCACATACGTGCGGGCAGGGATTTCTTTGTTTGACTCTTGCACCCATTTGGGAGACAAAAAAAAAAAAAATTCCTTTGCAGAGATCATTCAGTTCTACCTCCTTCAGAATATTTTGCTCCTTGAAATACTGGGTTGGGACTGAGAGCCGATTAACCCTTCAAAGGTTTCCTAGGTGATCTTGGCATGTTGCCCAAACCCATCCAAAATTGCAATTAAAAAAAAAAAAAATTAGTTGCTGCCTAACCACTGAGGTGCCCAGCCTAACCTGCTCGTTCGTGCTGCGTTTGTTCATGCCATAGCAGGGGCATGCATGCACACCCAGAATGGCCCGCAGCAGTTGGGTACCTTGCTCCTGCCAGCCCCCAGCCACCCCTCGCCTGTGTTCCTAGTGAGGGTCACCCAGCTAGCAGTGTCCCTTGGAGCCACACGTGCCTCTCAGCTCCCAAGCCATGTCCTCCACATGGCCTCTAGCCCACCACACTTGAGGACGCCTGGGAGAGTTGGCCGCACTGCTGCCCTGACCTCCATCACTCAAAGCCTTAGAGATGTGGGAGGCCCTGGGGCAAGTGTCTCCTTGGCCCGAAGCATTTCAAGCCTTTGCCACCCACCTCCCAAGACACAGCCCCACAGAGCAGGCTGCTGCTCTCGCCATGTGTGTGGGACACTGTCCTCCCCAGGCTGGGTCATGGCATCCCCCTGTCCCCACAGGGGAATGAAGAGGGTCTCCTACTCTGCAAGCTATGGATGAGGACCCTGTCCTCGGAGGGGAGAGACTTGAATTCTGGCATTTGCCTCAATTTTTGCATTCAGCAGAGTGACATAAGTCTGAGCTGCCGTGGAGCTGCTGAGGCACAACCAGACCAGCCTGCAAGGCGCTGCCCTGGTAAGCAGGTGATATGCTTGGCAACTTTTTGAGGATGCAACCAAATCCTTGTCTTTCATTCCCTATATAATTGCTGTAACCTGTCGATGCCACCACCAGCAAGTTAAATGCAAACAGCCAAAAATACGTTTTACAAGAAGTTCAATCCGACCCGGCCTGTGTTAGGTGTATCCTGCAAATGCCCATTGGGCTGTACGCTTACATCCAGGACTTAGACAGAGGGAGAATGGATGAGACTCTGTATCCCAAGCTCAGACATATTCTCCCCAGGAGCATGTCCCCTGGCCCACTCTGGCGCGCCCAGCAGCAGAACTCCTTGGGAAGCCGCTGAGCATGGCTGGGCACCTCCAGGGCTCGGCAGGAGCCAGGCAGCACTCACTTGGATCACCATTTTGGCTGAGCGCACTAGAAGGTCCTGTTCTCTACTGCTAGGGAGGAAGGTGAGGAAGAACATTGTGGAGGTCTGCACCACCTGTGCAAAGCCAGAAGGAGCCATCCGCTCAAGAGTCTCTCCACACTTTTTCCCCAGATTGTCTAAGAGGGATTAGGTACTTGTTCGATGTCATGGTTTACAAAAAGCTGAGGCTACATGCATCTTTCAAAAGGAAGGATTATCTTGAGCAAAGTACAGCTAAAATAGCACTTCAGGCATATTTTGAGTGAGGATTTAAAGATACTGTCTGAAGATCTCACTTAAACCAGGTGGAATTACAAAAGCTATATACTCATAAAAATAAAACATGAGAAAAAAGCCTGTGAAAACAGTGCAGTGGAAAAGCACCACAGACCCCTCCATACTTCGTTGCTGGCCTCACGCTAACATTAATTTGTGAGTGGAAAATACTGTAAACTTTCTCCTCCTTTGCAGTACACAGAAGTCGAAATCCATGTCAAATTCCATTAAGAAATCAAAATGGCATTTTTCCAAAGAAAGCACACACTTTAGAGATGCAGGTTTCAGGATGTACCAAGTACCACATGAGCGCATATGACTGAGCAGGATTCATTGTCACTTGTTCCACCCAACCACGCAAGGAGAAGATAGTACCAAAAAAAAAAAACAACCACCCCCCTCTCCACTTATATCTAAGGTTATATCTGCAACTCGCTGTGCAACCTCTGTTACTCCTGCAGCAGTAAGGCGGAGATTGTCAGATACCGTGCAATACCCATCACAACCCGAGCGTAGCACCCAAAAGGACACAGCATATCCATGCTACAGGAGAGTGGTCAGTGGTTTGGGCCCCCTCTCCCTGTGGCATGGCAGCACCCCTGGTTGAGCAAGGGGTACCCAGACAATGCTCCCCTTCATCACTCTGTCCCTCTGCAGTGCCCAGCTCCCCTCCCCTCCCCTTGGGGGGGGGAATGTGGGCCTGACAAACCACAATCCTGATTCCATCAGGTGGCAAAACTCAAAGGTTATATTCACAAAGAACATCTAATCAAACTAGATCCCTCAGTATTGAAGAGCTGACAGCTATTTAGTGATAGGATCTCCAAAAAAAATTCAATCCCCCAAAACCTGCATAGGCAGCAGAGAGTTTGTACTCGCAATGACCCATGAAGAGCCACGATATCAGGAAGGAAGGATTTTTGGAAGCCACCAGGGCATTACCGCGTTGTTGGATGTTTATTCATCCTCCCAATGTTTAAAGTATTAAAAACTTGACAGGTTTGCATTGTTCTTCTTTGGCAGTATGTTGCTTAAGCAAAAACAATATTGGCTTTTCCTCCACTGAATCCAACCACCTCAGAGAGCATTTTATACCCACATTTTTATCAGCAGATCTCCCAATACACCAAGAAGAAGAGATGTTTTATGCTCAGAAACCAATTTTGCTGGCAGTATTGCCAGAAGAAAGAAAGATCAAAGATCCCCTAATGGTACAGAAGGAGTGAGCTGTCCAAATGCCCCCTCTAATCTCCCAGGAATTTGCACTAAATTGCTAGGTAAGGTTGGGAGAGGAGGGCCCTCCATGCGCTAGGAAGGACATTCTCAAAAATGCACCCGTTCAGGAAAAGAGCCAGATCATGGGGGAAGGGAAACCTTGTATCCTGAGAAGCAAAAGTGAAAAATACCTTTCCGTTAATTTAGCTAAAATATTGAAAGCTATACACTCACTTTCTTGCCCACGCAACCCACAGCTTCCTGTGCTTGCACATCATGTATAGTCCAACCTTGCCTGCATTATCAAGGAAGTCTTTCACAGGCAGCGCTAGTCCTGATTTTTTTTTTTCTCTTTTCTTCTTGTAAAGAAGTGGCATGTTTTACAGTGAGGCACAGATAAGCTTTTCTCCAGAAGCAGCCACACGTATCTTCCTGCTGTGCTGTTTTTCCCCTTGAGCAAACACCAGATGCGAGCAGTATGAGCAAATCGCCATCCTTCAGAAACCTCTGAGATCCTTCGTGTTTCTGGTCCACTGACCCATGGCGGACCGAGAGGGCCAGGGCTGCCCCTGGGATGTGCTTTCTCTGGACGTTCAGCCTTTGCCGAAGCATTGGCATGGATTTGCACTGTCCTGAGCATCTCATCTCTCCTTACCCCAATTTTGCATGGATTTAACCACGTTAGCATGGGTAAATTTTCTCCCAGTTCAGTGTAAGGAAAGTCAGACCTCACGTATCGCCTCGAGAGCACAGACAGAGCTTTTGTAGTTGCTCCTGAAATACCTTCCTGAGCAGCAGCAGAGGAACCAGATCAGCCCCACAAGGACAAGGTAGGGAAGCAGGTCTCTTCATCACGGCACCCTGACAGCTCGGCCAGCACAAAACCTGGCTGCTGCCATCCCAACAAGGGTGTGCATAACAGGAACACAAAGCGCCTGCTCTCTGGCCTCTGTCCTGCCCTCCTCTGCCTCGGGTGAGTGCTCGGCACAGCCCGACCCTCTGGCCATCCTGGCATTCCATGAACCATTGGTACCTCTCACGCTGCGGCTCCGGCTTCCTCATCCCTGTGATTTGGAAGTGGTGAGCAAGAAAATTGCCTGCTACTGAATCCTTCTGTGGGTCAAGGAGGAAAGGCTTTCCATATTTGTAAAGGCAAGCATGAGCCACATCACCCATATTTTCTTCAACAGAAGGGATGCCAAAGGGCCCTGTATATTAGCTGCTCGGGCTATGTAAAAACTTGCTTGTAGCTTTAGAAACCAAAGGGCAAGATCATTCCTTGGTTAGTACATGAGGTTAGTACACGTAAGGTATCTTTCTTCTCTGATCACAACTAAGCAGAAAGAAATGAAATCCTGAGGCTTAGGAACAGAAAGTACAGAAAAGTCAGCCTAAGAGTGGTTTTACTTCACCTGAAGCCAGCATTTTTCTGCCAGGATCCTTTTTGCTTTGACACACACAATTCACAGGAGAAAAAGCGAAAGGGCGTGAGCTGACTCAGAAGACGTGAATATCAGACAGGGCGCTCAGCATCTGAAGTGCCTTGAAGCAAAGGTACAAGCTGTGATTCTTTTATTCCAGAAAATGTTGACCAGCTCCTACGTGCAAACAGCCATAACTGGTCGATTCCATTTAACCCAGTATTTTGAGTGGCCAGAGCACATGTTTAGGGAACACTGATAAGAAACTAGTGTCAAGCTAAGCAGCCTTTGGCACAGCCTCTCAGCTACTAGCAGCCACGGCTGCAGCAGGCACTCCTTGCACAGCACCACACGTTTTTAGACAATTCCTTATGTCTTGCTGAAATTAGAGACAATAGTGATCTATGTGAATTAAGAACACATTAAAATGATCAAGGCATTTCCCTAACCAAAATACACATAGAAAAACAAACACGGAGGTAGCACTGGACAAGCATAACTCTGGTTGGGAGTTTCTGCTTTGCTGTGGCGCTGAGCCCACTCATTCAGTATCATGCAGCACCTCTGGACCATAAATGCATTGAAAATGAGAAGACCATGACCACAGATTTTTGTATGGCAGCACCACTATGGCAGCTGGTGCTGAGGTCAGATCCATCCCATGCAGCATCTCACACCGTGCCTGTCCCTGCTGCACCTGAGCCCCGTCTGCTGTGCTAACGTGGCTGCTACCCAGTTTGTTCTCCGGTCTGGAGGAGAAACGTGCTGCAGAGGCTTGAGCAGCAAGTCTCTGCTCAACTGGTGGACAAGAAATCTCATTTTTACCAAAAATCAGTAACTAATTCTCCTCACTTTCAAATAAAATCGGTTTTTGTTTAATACCTACCTGGAGTTAGTGTCCCAAGCTGCCTGCAGACTGCACAAGTACATGCCAGCGGTGCATGGGGGTTAGAAGTTGGCTGTGCTGGCCAGCTGGGGGGAAGCAGCCTGCCTGCAAGCATGAGGCTTAACTAGACTTGCCTTGGGCTGAGGTTATGCAAATTCAATTAATCAGCACTTAAATCCTTACCTCAGAGCAGGACCTGCAACACAGAGGTGAGGAGGAGAGCAGCGAAACAAAGCTTAACCCACAGGGTCTACTGCTGGGCTGATCCATTCTTCAAGGCAAGTCCTTCTCTTCCTTATCTATATCAACATCGTCTGTTAACTGTAACTTCCTCGCGACAGAGACCTCATCTCTTGCTTACCTAGAAAACCTCTCACAGAGTTTAGGCGTGATGTAATTAGAGGCAATGATGATAATAATTAATTGATTTTGAAGTTATCATCCGTCTTCAGTGCATTTAATGAATGACAGAGACAGAGCCTCCCAGAAGTGCCAGAGGCTGTAGCTCCACCTAATGACATTACTAAAAGCGAACCTCAAATGCATGCTGGAAGAGATTAATTGTGGTAGATAGGCTGTCAGCGCTCCAGTCAAACTTTTATTGTCAGTCATCTGGAGGCATGAGCCCAAGTCTACTGAAAAAGGCAGAGCTGGAGAATATATCAGCTAATGGCTTACACAGCTAGTAGTCAAAGGCAGCGATGGGGAGAGTAATATTGAAGCGTAGCCCAAGAGTTTCATACCATTCCACTGAAATAGATGCCTTGATGATTCACAATAACTATACTGCCAGCCTTAAAACCCAGCCCCTCAACATATAGTCCTATTTTTTTTGTGCAGACGTGAAAGAAAGAAAGGGAGACAGAGATTTATCAGTCGTGCAAGTTCAGCAGAAAGCTCAGGAGAAGGAACCAGGTCTTTGAAGTTCAGAAGACCTGCTGACAATTATGATCATGAAAGGCACACCCACATAATCTGATGGCTTTCTGAGAGCCGTGAAACATTTTTATTCTACACCATCAGCTCCTAGACTGGCAAGAAAGCAAGAATCTTCTTGTGCTACCATCTCTGAAGAGGGGAACTGTTGGACGATAAAAGCTCTGTCCTGCTTTCACCATCTATAAGATTTCCACCTGTAAGAAATTCTGGTTAAACCCAAGCCAAAAGTGCGTGTGCGGGGAACAGAAAGGTTGCACCTCCGCCGTGCCCGCCAGCTGTGCGTGGGTGCTGTGGGTCGGCGGGCAAGGCGCTGCCCCGGCGCGCTTCCCACCGCGCTCACCAGCCTGGCCGGCCGGGGCTGCCGCTCGCTCCGCTCCCTCGCTCTGCGCTCCTCCCCTTCGCCTGGGCTTTTTATATGTATATTTACACACGCACGCTTTAAATACGCACATGTGGACATTTTCTCCACACACGGCATATTTTCATTACTTTAGGTATTCCTTTTCCTCCTAGGCAAACAAACCTTCCCAGTTTTTTGAATTCCTTCCCACTCAAAACAATAGGCTAGACACGGAGTGAAACTGTCCCTCCTTAAATCAGGCTGCCACGCATTCCTCTTGCTTTAAATAAGGGACTATTGCTAAACTCATAATTTCCATTCTTTCTTGGTCAACAAGCAAGGCTGAAGCCCATGCTGGTTCTCAATCAGGGCTGAAAAAGCAATCAATCATCTCTGTTGCCCATACTTTGCTTGTTGCCTGAGATAAGCCATACTCAGTCGCAGTCGAGGGACAACACCACCACAAGCAAATGGTGAGGTGACCTTAATCACAATGTTTGTAGAAGGGTTGGACTTCATTACTGAGATGTTTTAACAAACTATTCTCTTTTCCTGCTTTTAAAAATTCCTGGCTGAACCTATGCCCTCTCATTATTGAAAAGCTAATGTCCTCAGAAAATGGGTTGTCAATAAATGAAAAGCTGATAGCTAAAACTAAAGTTTCAGATCCAGACAAAAACACTTTGGAAGACCCAAACTTACTATGGGAGAGCAGATCTTTCACTGAAATCCCAAATTGCTACAAAACCCAGGGGTTTTGAAAAAGTCATCATGGCAGAAGCACCAGCGCCGTCAACACATTTGAGCTCTGTTAGCTTCCCAGCAAGCCATGCCGGGCAGCAGTGTGCTGCGCCGGGCTCAGCCCGCAACGCCTTTTGCAGGTACATCCCAACCCAGCAAAGTCCGGGGACTCTTTGTTGCTGACTCCTGTCAGCCATCCGAGCCCAAATCCTCTGTCACACACAAATGAAACTGCTCAAGTACAAGATGCAAAATGCTCCATCTTGCTAAGGTGAGATCCATGTGCCAAGCAGCAGGTCCATTTTATTTAGAAAACTGTATATGGTTATAGCAAACATTTTCCCCAAGCAGTATCATAACTCGACCATGCCATTCATAATGCAATGACTAACAGATTTACTAATTTTAAGCCTACTTTGTTTGTTCCACACTAGGAAATGGAAAATATGAATTCCTGTTGTTCAACTCTTACGCCAGATATAGTACATTATTCCTTTTGTTTGGAAAGTTTTGTTTCCAAACACCATCCATTACACAAACCGTATTAGTGCTACAAATTTACCATCCAAATAGTTTCCAGTAGATCTCACCGAGAGGATGTTTTTTCTGGTGTTATGACCAGCTACACTCATGTCAAAAAACTCCACTTGGCATCACCTTTTAACCCAAATGCTTTTAAAAAATAGGTGGGATTCTTGTCTATTCAGGAGTTTTAACCGCCAGTTATTTGCTACCTGTGAGCATCACAGGAACGCTCTAGACAGCAAGGACCACTGGAAACTACTCAAAAGTTTTAGCACCTTAGTCTAGGGTATTTTACCTGAACCAAAAGCATTTGGTTCAAGTATTGCAGAGCATTGCAGGCTGAGTCCCCAGCTGCCTGTGCCCATCCTACACCACCCCAACAGCAGCTCAACTTCTCTGAGAGGTTTTCCTCCATGGCATATTGATGGGAAAAAAACAAAGTGATTGAGATCCCCCCCAGTGAGTGTTTGGGAAGCACCACGCACACCCTGATGCACAGGGCAGTCCAGGCTGCCCCTGAGGCCGTTCATCATGGGGTCCCTGTGGACACCCTGCTTCCAGTTCTGGCTGCAGGTAGCTCTCACCAGCTCAGCCACCATGGTCCCTCTCGAAGGCCTAGTACCATCACCATCGTGAGACCAGAGGTGGGTGGCCCTGTGATTGCCCTTGCCCCTCCTGGCCCAGCACCAGAAGCAGCAGGTCTCACCCAGCGATGCCGTGAAGGAGAAATCAGGTATTTGCTGTGCATTCCTCCTTGCCTTTCTGTCCTTAACCATGCATCCACACTGCGGCATCAGGAATAACGAGGGGCTTGGCATGACAATGGCTGGGAGGTGGATGAATACTTGAATCCTTTGCACAGATGCTGCTGTTCGTTTGTAACTCTCCTCCACTCAGCTCTGCTCTAGCAAAGCTGATCTTCAGCGTTTCTCATCCTTCACAAAATGTAATAATGCTTCTGATGGCAAATTAAACACGTTGACTGCCGTGATGTAATTGTTGAAGATGAGACAACCTCTTGAAAAAAGTCAAAGAGGAAAGTGTACCTTAAAGTAAAGCTTTCTAGGACAAAGCATTAGCATGAAAACAATGTTTTTGTTTGCTGTATCACACATGATTTCATCTTGCCACCACATCTCAAGTTCAAAATTAACCACTTATGTTTCCACAGAAGAGAAAAATATTCCCATGGTTTGTTTCTTTTGAATCTCATCCAAAAAGTCATGCACACAATTATATCAATAGGGGTTCATGATCTGAATGCTGCTGCATCACACTAGTGAATAAACCAGGACATCAAAATTGCTTAAAAGGAACAAGAAATAAAACTCAAATTGCCCCGGTTCCTCCAATAAAAACGACAGAGCAAGTACCTATCTGGCATATGGAAAAATAACCAAGATATCAACCCTTTCCTTTTTAATTAAAGCTGCAACATCCAAACCCTCAAGTGGGACCGGGGTCCCCTTCGGCCCAGTGCCCTGTGAATGCAGCCCCACAGCTCCTTCTCCAACACCCAGCCAACAAAATCAGGGATGCTCCCCATCCTTTGCAGCCCATCACCTGATGCCCCACGAGACATTCTGCTCATGCACGTGAGTCCCTCCCCTCCACAAAATATGCCCCTGGTGAACAAGGGCTGCCCAAACCTCCCCGTTCCTGTGGCAGCAGCAGCACAGGCGGGTCTCAGCAGAGGTGGCTTCGTCTCTGCGAGACAGGCTACATCTTCCACCTCAGGCTGGGTCAAGCTGGTGTATGTTCATCCCAGTGCTCAGGCAATACAGTCCCAAGAGCTGCTACAACTCTGCCTGAGCACTTTCACGTGATTTAGTCCTCCTGTTTAGAGGTTTCCTTTCTGCTGCATGATCATCGTCGGATTTTACAGATTATAAAAATACATTTAAAGAGCAGGTGTTTACGTGGATTTCATCTATGGGTTGCTGCATTCGGCACAGGCTCAGTGAGAGCTACCTTGCTGCCAGTAGGCACGACTCCCACTGAAATAAAGGTCATGGTAAGGCAAAAGCAACTGTCAAGCAAGGAAACATGCCACAACCAAACTTTCTGGGCAGAGACGATCCTTCTACTCTCTTTGTACAAGAGGAACCCAACACAGGACGCCAGGCACTTAAATACCTCTGAATGACAGCAAGGGCCCTTTACACCAGACCTGTACAAACTGATCCAGTAGTGTGCAAAACACAAAAATTGATGTTTTTCTTCCAAAACCCTGAGCTGGGTGCCTGTGCCCCCTGCCACAAGGCATGCCTCCCTCAGCAAGCACCCACTGGCCAGCTCCTGGGCACCAGGAGCTTGCAAGCTCACACCCTGACACCATTCTTTGTAGAGCACCTAATGCCAGTCAGATGCGTCAAACCAAAGCTTTACTTTTCTTTCAAGGTGGGTCATAATTTACCTACCTGCCCAAACATCAACCAGCCAACAAAGCAAGCTGCATTCAGAGCCAGGCAAGTGCAAATAATTGGGGTTTTTTTCAGCTAAAAAGGGGAAAGAGCGCTTCTCTCCCTGCCCCTCCCAGCTCCACTCAGAGCAAACCAAACACAAAAGCCTTCCGTTCAGTCTTTGAAGTAAAAATCCCCTGGCATTTCAGTTTGTTTGATAATATGTTGTTAACTGAGGTTAAAACTGTGGTTTTAACCTGTTTAAATATGTYGATTTGGAACGCAAGGACTCCAAGCACATGTCTATCACCATTTCTGTGGTTGCACATGCACAGGGACATCTCTTCTGCTCCATTTTCTGTACCAACAAATAATTATAAAGAAAAGGAAAAAGAAAGATAGACATGGGGTAATTCCCATTAAGATGGTCCCAGTACACTCCTTCACCTGGCAGTCAGGACATTGCAGCCAAAGATGAAGAGGAGGGGATAAATTCTGTGGCTCCAGCCCTGACCCTTTGAAGTGCTAAGAAAAAAAGGAAATGGATTTTCCCTGGTTGGAAAAATCTTTGGGCGAAATTATCCAAATCTCTTTTTAATTCCATTTTTAATAGTCGTAGAATTGGATTGTGCTGGTGGGAAGGGCAGGAAGTAGCACTTCGCAGCTCCAAATTTGAGAGTTACAATTAAAAGGCCTTCAAGCGGTCAAGTTCAGCTTTCACTACCAGAAAAACTTTTGTCGGCAGCTGTGAGCATGGCCTCTGGTTGTAAGAGCTTGATGCCTGCTGGGTTAAAAGTGCTAGCTGGGGAACCTGAACCTGCCAGGGGCCTGGCAAAGTGTCCAGATTCTCCCCCTCCCTCCCACCTCCCCGACGGGAAAGTTATGTGCTTGCTTAGGAGATAATGGAAAAAGAAAATTTGCGAGCAGCTGTTTGTGCTTGAGGATCCGTCTGCTGCACCACACAGAGCTTTGATGCCCGTTTTAAGACGCAAAACATGGGTGTCTGATTTGCCGATAAAGGAAATGATCGCAAGAGGCTGGATGCTCACACGCTTGCAGATTTGGACTTCACCCAAATGAAAAAGCTGGCCTAAGCTGGAGCCAGCTCATTGTGGTGCCAAGGCAGCTAGTGTGGACATGATTCAACAGTAGATGAGCTCAGGTGTTTAATGCAGTCAGTTTTCTGATGTGTTTATGGGCCTCTGGTAATACCCTGAAATACTGCCAGGTTGGACAGACTGGGGCACAGAGCTTGAAAAGAATTCAGACCTCTGTGAACAGGCCTCGTATGTGCATCAAAAAGTCATCCTACATTTTCTACCAAAAGTGCTTTAAAAGCACTTTAAAAGCTTCATCACTGCAAAATATCATTTTTACTTGTAACAGATATTTTTAAGCCCATTGTTCCACAAGCAGCAGGATGAAGGAAACTTGCTTTCTTATGGGTTACTCACTCTACAGTTGGATTTGTTTGGTGCTCAAAAAAAACCCCATAAAGTGTCAGAAGTGTTCCAGGAAGGCAGAACACTTCTTGTGTGCATTTCCCTCCCTCATTTTGCTTCCCAGCTCCACATTGATTTCCTGCTCTCTGATAAAGAAAAGGCCTCTTTATTCCTTTGTCCTAATTAGAGGCACTAGCAGGTATCTCTCCTGCACCCAGCTATTTATAATCTTCTCATGGAAGTCCCACGTACCTGGCCAGACAGCAAGATCATCCGCAGTATAAGCTCTCCACGTGGTTTCTGTCTGAAGCCCTCTTTTGTGGAGTTTGTTTGTGGAGTTGGTGCAGAATTTGCTGCGCCATCTGGCAGTGTGTAATCAAGCGGAGCACAGGGAAATTGAGATGTTTGGAAGCAAAGTAGCTAGCATCTGCAGATAGCAAGCAGCCTCATAGCCAGCCAAGCTGTGGTGTCATCGCCAGAAGTCTGCCATTTCCAGATCCAGGCTTGGTGATTTTGCAATGTCAGCTGAGGAAGTGCTTGTTTTTACGACGACTGGGGACTGTGCTGCTGTTCAGACTGACTAACAGTAGCAAAATGGCAACCTTCTCACTTCCCACTCACCCTAGGCAATAGGTGACAGCTCCGCTAGTGTGTCCTCGGGCTACAATGAGTTAACCTGCAGGTGACAGAACAAATGCGTCTCTTCGGTGCATTTCCTTCTCTGCCAGCAGTCAGCATCTATTTAGATGCACAAGCAATTCCGCGTGATGCAGCTGGCCAAGTGAAGGCATCTACTACTGAGGAAACGAACAGCGCTGGCATCCACTGCCTACACCGTCCCTCTTACTGCTCACCACCACCTTGTGCCATCCAGCCTGCAGAGGTGACAGAACTTCTCAGAATTTAGATCAATTATCATCTGCCCTAGGGTATAAGAAATTGGTTTCCAGTAGGACTTCATTTTTTAAGTGTTCCCTTAAATAGCTTTGAGAGCTTCCTCCACGCTGGGGAGCTCAGGGCCAAGCCATAGACTGGAGCTGTTTCTATGGACGACTCACTCATGCTCAATGACGACTTCTTTCTGGCCTCCTCAGTGCCTTCTCTCACATGCCTGAGTGTCTGGTCCTCTCTGCTCACACTGCAGCTCAAAGTTGCTTGAGACAGAGACCTTCTGGAGCCTGGTGTTTGCAAAGCACACGCATCACCATGAGCTTTGGTGAACAGCAATTAATCATAGCTTTTAACCTGAGCAGTTGTTCTTCCCTCCTCCCCACAGCCCACACATCTGCCACAGCCCTCAGCAACCCTCATATCTGATAAACAACATACCCCCAAAGCAACACAGCAACACCTTGCTTCTGTATTGACATTCTCTGACATGGACACGGGGCTACGCATAAAATGAGTCCCAAAATGGCTCTGGCAATGTGTCAGATGTATAAAGGAGGTAAGGGCAGAGAGATCAAGTACTGAGCAGTAAACCTTTGGGAATAGAAGGAAGTTACAGGACACATGGATGAGTTAATTCATTGCCATGCTCTATGGAGAGGAAAGATTGGGTATTTACTACTAACCCGCACAGCACTCCCTAAAAATGGTGCTAGTTCCTTCCGGGGATGGTTCCACAGGCTGACAAAGCATGGAAAGTTCTTGCTAAATGTCTCTCCCACACAACACAATTTGGCAGAGAGATTAACAGCATAATGTACTGCACCTTCTTTTTAATCTCATGTACAAATTTTGACTGCTAAACCACTCTCCTTAATCAGCAGTGAGCCATTAGAACTTCTCCTCAGTGAGTACGTGCTGGAACACCGTACCGTGCTCAGGAAGCTTTTTGACCTACCTACAAGAGCTATATTATAGCAGCACTAGCCTATAATTAAGATTGTGTCAAAGTTTCCATTCTATAATGCTGCCCTGGAAGGAGAGAGTAGCCAGAGCTGAAGGTACCTAGAAAACCTCATGGTTATTCACAAAATTGCTTGGGGCTTTTGTTTAGTATTTTTTAAAAATATTTTTTAAAAATAATATAAATTKTTTAGTATGTCTGAGACTTCAAAGTGAATATCTAGCCATGACTCACCCAAATGAACTCAAGACCTTACTGTCAGGTACAACAGCCCCATGTCCCTTCTTGAAGATTTCCCACAGCATAAACTGCATTATTTTCATGAGCCTGAAGTTTTTAATCTTGTCTTTCCTCAAGAGATCTAAGGCAGTAGAAGTCTTCACTCACACGACTAATCCTCCAGCATAAATAGGTTAGCTTTTCCCTGCTTATTGTGAGCATACTGCACCTAAGTGGACTTCCTTATGGTGCAGCAACACCGGTCCTTCAGGTGATGAGCTCAGCTATATAGTACAGAACATGAGTGTACGTGTACCTGCTATCAGACTGAATTGTGTATTCTCCTTAAAGCATAAAAAAACCCTCCCAGAAAATGCCTGAGTCCTTAGCTTTAAAAATAATTTAAGAAATTATATTCGGTTGTACTTTTAAAAGTAATACCACAGTTGTGTGTGTCTGAACCTTGAAACACAGAGATCCTGATCAGCAGCACCATGACTGGTAAGTCCATTAGACTTGTCCACTTGGTTCAAGTTCAAGTGGTGAAGGAAGGTCAGTGACACACAGATGTGGAACTGGAGCATAAGAAAGTAGAGGCTTACCCTCTGTGAACCTCAAAAATTAGGAGGGTAGGGAGTTGAGAGGTACCTGGTGCTGTGTGAGGAACCCGGTGATGCGGAGCATGTGTTTTGGGAGAAGACGGTGAAGTGCCAGGGGCACAGGTCCAGCTGCTGGATCAGAGCTAATATTGCAAAGAGGATCAGTAGTACTGCCAGTGGGTATGAAGAACCTGGAGGACTGCTGCATTCACTGTGAGGAGGCATACGTGGGGGCACTGAGGAGTGGTGGGAGGGGAAATCTAAGCTGAGCTTGCTCCGATGTCCATGTCAAACTCTCCCTGTTTTGTTTCCTTCCTGTATGCAGACTCCTCATTTCTGACTCAGGAATCTCATTTGCCTCTCCTTTTTTCTACTGATTTCATGCAAGCCTGGAGCCAGGGAGCCAGGACCAGCATCCAGCTGCCTCACACTCCAAGCTGCAAGGTGACCCTCTCATGACAAAGAACAACAACTGCAGTTGCTGCTGGCCATCCTGGTTCGGACACAGGCAGAAATAAGAGTGAAAGATGCCAGTGCATGACCTGAGATGCTTGACACTCGGCCACCCTGCTGACTAGCCCAGACAGGGGAATTGATGGTGGCAGAGTCCCAGGTGTGGTCTGGTGAGGCCATCTTCTCATCCAGGAACCACAGACTAGACAGAGGGACAGTGCACCAGCCGTGGTCACCCCTTTCCCCACACATCTGCCTTGCAGTTCTTGAAGTGGCTTGGATCTAGTCATGGATCAGGTCACAGACCGTACAACCATTTCAAGTACAGCAGGAAACCAACAAAAGACACTAGTGACAGCTGCTGGTTGTTCATGCTTCCTCCCAGTTTCCTAATTCAAAATCAGTTCACCTGCTCCTAGGATTTTCTTCTGTCCTCCCTCTGCCTCTTACCACCTTTTCCATCACCGCATGCTCCCTCTCTTCCCTCTGTCTCAGTCTGACTGACATTTGCTCTTCCTTAAAATCTCAACATAGGAAATTTCATGGAAAAAAACCAAACCCAACATTTGGAGCAATGGACTTCAGCATGCAAAAACTCTTCTTGAAAGCCTTTCACATCTCTTTGAATGAAATCCTGTACATGGCTGAGGAAATATAAGCCAAACCCTTTCAGTCTTCAGAATAACTCCAGTACATCTGAGAAGTGCATCTTAAGACAGTTTGGGCAGCTACCTTGTTTCAGACAGAGCCACCGTACAGACACTGGAAAAGCAATTACAAGCAAGACTTTACCCTGCAGCATTTTTGTTATTTTTTTTCCTCCAAGAAGTGAAACTCCTTCCAGGTGTCCTTCATCACAGAAAAGCTCTTTTGCCTTCAGCCAGAATACTGCATGTTATGACATGCAATAGTTTTGACCTTCAGTATCAAAACAAGGAAGATATACTGTAATTCCCTCTCACGAGAGCTAGATTAGCATGTATATTCTCTTTGCATACTCCCCCTCCTTTGAACGAAGTACGGGGTACACACACAGCATCTAAAAGATATGTTTGAGAAATAATTACTTGGCTGAACAAGAATTTCCTTGCAGCCTTTAGAGTTCACTGGCTGTCTCCTTCTGCAATTCTCAAGAGACCAGAAACAGCATTTTTAGAAACATTTGAACAGATCATGAGATACCAGAGGGACACTGAGAAGATACTAACAAACACTGAAAAATCTGTCACTTTCTAGAGAAGTAAATGCACACAAAATCTTCACATATTTGCTCTGGTTAAGTGCCAACTGACTGCTGATGTGTTTGTCCTTACTGAGCAGGGGATCCACCAAAACAGGGGTGAGTCCCCCTKGCCTACTACACAGAAGTGCTTCAGCACCTGAACCGTTTCAGTCCCTGCTGAACCTAACAAGCACCCCAGCACCTTGCTGCTTCAACCCACACCAGGCCAGCGTGATTAAACTCCATTTCACAGAATGGGCAAAACCTTAAGAGTGGAAAACAAGAGGTACAAAGGGCTGTGCAACTGCTTTTTATGCCAAGTCATATATTTCCCCAGCTCAAATAACATCAATAAATTGATCATGGCTTTACTTATCATAATAAAGGCTCAATCCAACATGGTTCAGCTCCAATCCTCGAAAAGGCCAAAAAAATTCCCCATTGCTGTCAAAGGCACTTTATGTAGCTGTTCCTCTTTGTATTAGCCTGACAGTAACTCATATTAAGAAATGCTTTTGGATGAACTCGCCTATTTAAGTTAAATACACCCTGTGAATTGGCATCACTTTATATAGTGGCCACAAAGAGCTGGGCGTCTGAACTTCACCTTTCGTATTTGTAACCAGCCAGTTTTTGCTCTGTGTATCCTATGTGCCCCTTTAAAGCAAACAGATTTAGGAAGAAAAGTTGACAAAAATAGGTTGAAATTTTTCTCATAATACTTTAAACACCTCTAATGGCTATGTAACGCTAGCAATTTTTACTTGCATTTAAGTGGCACAAAGCTAGGCCAGAGCAACTGGTAGAGCAAATGATAATGTGATACAAACAGAACTACATCCCAGATAGTTTCTATCCTCTAGCATAAAATCATACCCCACTTTTAACAGGTAGCTTCACTGCTGATTACACTTCCTTTGAGCTGGTACACTTAAATAAGGAAGTTAGATTAACACTAATTTGAAAAGGTATGATATAAAGACATCTGCAAAATTACAAGCATTGACCATCACTGCAAGCCTGCAATGCATGCCAGCCTTTTATAACTTGCTTTTCCTGTTATGTGAGCATTGCAGTGACGACTTCTTTTCAGTGACGGAAAACTACTCTCCATGGAACCGCTACACCCCAGCATAAACAGCCCACATACAAAATGCTTTATCATTTGGATGAACCCCATGTTGCAGTATGCATGCTTACTTGCATACAGGGATACCCAGACAGAGACGCACAAAGTTACTCATGTATTGGAAGCAGCCTTGCTGTGAAATATTGGCTACATATTTGGTATTTTTAGAGATTATAAAGCACAAACTGCACAGACAGAAACAAAAGTCTTCAAACCCTGTACTGCATCCTTGTGGCCTTCTAACAAGTTGAGATGTGAAACCAACTGCTAGCTATCTTCCAGTAGCTAACCTGCTCTGAAAGTGAAGGTTTCTTAGCAGGCTGATTCAAACACTTTGCATATGTGAACTTTTTCTCTTAAGTAATATCAATGAAATTAAGTAGAGCAGTGTGCCACATTGCAACTTACTGCTAAAATTGCTTATGATTACCTTTAAAAACTACTTCACTACAAGGTTTCCTATACACCACAGATATGTTTCAAATCAACTATATTCAAAGTTGATTGAGACAAGGAATACTGTACTTTCATAATCTAATAGTGAAATTATTTCTTTTCCATATCTGCTATTGCAATGGGAGCCTTAGCTGGAGGTTGAGTTTTGGGTTTTTAGTTTTATTCAGTAGAATGCAATGACATTGCTTGATATTTAGCTCCACCTATGGGCACCTCCATGTACCTCTTTCAATTCATTGAAATTAAACAACAATTTAGTTATGCTTTAAGGGTCTAATCACACAAGTCTCCCCTACCCCCTATCCCAAAAGAAAAAAAGTAGATGCACAATTCTGTTGAGAACTGCATTGAAGTTAGGATGTAAGTTATTATTCAAATCATACAGCACAAAAACTTGTTAATGGAAAGGAGAGGAATAAGGGAAAAAGGGGAAAAAAAGCAACACAGACAACTGCATCTTAGAAGTGAAACAACAAAAAAAGATTCAGGATTTCTTTTTAGAGAATATACAAGATTACGTCCTTATTTTCCAAGGCATTCCTATTGATTGACTCTTAAAGTCATGAGTAAGTCAGACTATTTTATTTAATTCTCCTGACAAGAGAGAGACACTGTAACGAAACAACACTAAGATGACTTCACCAAAATCTATTTAAAAGCCTGTCAGGTTTTGAAAGATGCATTTTAAAGCTTTAGAAGAACTATTACAGAAAAGTTGAGAAGATCTTAAGAATCGGGGGACATAATCTTATGACATAAGGGAGAGGGGAAAGTAACAATAGGATTTTGGCAGAGACCTGGCAGTATAAACTCTCAACCACTGGTACGCACAGAGGCAGAGAGCTTGAAGAGGAGCTCCAGAACATGCCTAAATCTAGCAGCATCCTTAGGCACCCCAAAAAGCACAACACATCCCCACAAAGGAAATTCGAATCAAATAATGGTAATGTCTACCCGAATGACATTTGAAGGACCTCTTTAGCTTTTCCTCTTTAGCGCTCTTATAGGCTTTGTGTGGGAGTAACTCCAAATATTCAATCAGTCAAGAGACACAATGCTCAGTGGCACAAAAAGACTCAGACAGATATATTTTCTACTTCTTCCTCCAGATTTCTGCAGTACCTCAGTAAGCCCTATTGTGTAAAACCTTTAACTCAAATAGTGAGGCTCCAGATACAAAACTGAACAAAATGTATTTGGAAACAACGGAATTATGAGCAAAACACTAGCTACCCACTGAAATCCTCAGTATCAAATGCAAGTTCTCCGAGATATAAGGAATCTATCCTGACTAACAAGCATAACAAGTTGAAAAGTAATTAATAGGTGATACACATTAAGAAAAGAGGTACAAGTCAAACTCCTGCCAATACTCCAGGGCTCTTTGTACAGTTGTTTATCCTTGGACGAGCTTCTTCTCACTGGACTCGGGAAGTGGTGGAGTAGGACAGACACCATAACAATTCCCAGAGATTTGGACAATGGTAGATAGCAGCCAGCATCGCACTCATGAGTCTGACTTGTTCCCAGGCCTACAGAAGTATTGAAGGGTATCACAACACACCCTATGAGATAGGGAATCGATTATGGCTTGGCCAGAGTTACAGATGCACGGTATCAGAACACAATGCAACAATCTGCACCATCAAAATAAAGGATAAGCGTGTATAAATGACAGTAGGAGACATGCAACACAGAGCAAACAAAATCAGATATAATTTCGTTAGGATTAATAAAGGACATGACACCTTGGAGATTAGGTGAATATAGGAAAAGTTCTTAGTTGCACTTAAGAGCTTTCATTCAAGCAAGATGTTGTAGTAACGAAACTGCAAATGAAATGAATTCCTAGCACAACTTCAATGGCAAGAAAACATGCACACACACAAAGTATAGGGAGATCCACATAAATAAAGTTAAAAGTAAAAGTTAAGGAGATAGATAAAGGACCTGCTTGGTAGATGGTACACAATGAACTCCAATATGTAGGAAGAAGGACAAAAAAAAAAAAGGTAAAGTGGAGGAAAGATTTCAAGATGGTACAAAGATACAAACCCCCAAAAACCCCACTCCAACAAATTCACACCCTATCAAAAGGATTGAGACGATGAAGTGCAAGCTATAAATACATAATCACTCCAAATATGAAAGTCATTATTGACAGACTCCAAATCTAGCAGCAAGAGCAGCACCAGACTGAAGACTCCTGAAAAATTTCCCATCGGTGCTCCCTCCGTGCTGTGCTGCCAGCATGCAAGACCTTTGCAAAACCTTTGTAAAGCCTGTAACAAAGCTCTGAAGCCACAGACACTGAGCTGTGCCTATCCTTGGATAAGAGCAAAAGTGATTTCAGAAAGACCACCTAGGAAATGCTTGTAAACCTCAGAGACTCTCAGTCTTTTGGAAATATGGAATACCATCTCGTGGAAGAAGGGCAGGGGTGAGAACAGGAAGCAACATTAGGTCTTTGAGAGGCAGAAAGTCCAAAGTCTGGCATGACTGCCAGAAGGGACAAAGTGCCACTTGGAGCCTCTGCCTCTTCCTCCACCTGTTCAACCTTTCATACTTAAACTCCCACCATTTTATTTCTTTTCATACCTCAGATGGAGTGTACCACAGTAAAAAACAATTGCCAGTTACTCAAAAAAAAGTAAAATGACCGAGACGCTGTAATTTTAGATACATAAATACAGACCAGGTAAGGGACAAAAAGTTTCAAGTGTGATAGTCACTACTTTATCAATGGGAATTTTGTCAGAGAAGATAAATCCAGTCCTGCCAGATCCATCCTGTCACCTGCTTACCAGCTGAGTCACCATTGTAATGTACAGTGTCTTGGGTGATGTCTTATCTTTGTTATTATTTGTTTTGTTTTCTTCTTTTTAGACATCCAAATATGAATTTTTAAAAGCATTAAGCAGGTATCATTTTCTGCAAAATGTTTCTAAAGTGTGTTGGGCAAGCCAGGGTAGAAGCAAAGATGATAGAAGCACCGCAACAACTTAGTCTATGCCTAGAGTAAAGCTTACCCCTTGTGATCATTTGTATGTTTGGAACTGGGAAGGGGTTTGGGACATACCAGAACAAGCAAGCAAGCTTTATAGATACAAATCACATTTTCGAGTTAAAGAACTTGTCTTCCCCAAGACATTTTTTCTAGTGTGACAAAGCAAAACTTGACTAGGCAGGTGACTAGGCAGGGCAAAATCCGTGCTGTAACTGTTGAAATGGTATGAGAGAGTGTTGCTGGAGTTCATTCCTTCCCCACCCTTGACAAGTCTGGACTGCACAAGAACAACTAATACACTTGTCTAGTATTCCAAATATCAAAGTTATTACACTTGTTGCTGCTCTGAAAAACAAAACCCTGATTAGAAACAAACTTTATTCTTACATGTTATTGAATTCACCTTGGTAACAAGGTCTGTCCTTAATGTAGTAATGCATGCACAAATACACATTCCTATTGTTGGATTATGCATCACTAAGCTGGCAACAAGTCTTGCAAAATGACAAATGCTAGTGATCACTTACAGATTTATGGAGACTCTGCATGCCGTCCTTATGCAGAGGGCAAACAATAAAACGTAAGCTATACTTCCAAAAAGAATAGATGAGGTCTTCTATGTAAAGCAGGATGGCTCAGTTGGAATTGCTATTTCATCTTCTATCTTTTGTTAGACCACTTAAGGACCAAGTTATTTCTGTTATTCTACGCAGGAAATCCCCAGGATGGGCCTGCTATTGATGAGCAGCAGCACTTTGCTATTTCAAACCACTTCTGTGTATAGAACAGTTCTTACAAACATCAATTCTTCCCAGTTGTAAGCAGAGAAGAATGATGAGCATTAACATCAATAACTCCTTTCTGCCATGAAAGGATTTCTGTCCATATCGAGTGAAACCTTCAATGCATTTTTGCATAACATGTTTTGCAACACAAAGACTTACAGTTACTAGGTAAAGCCATTTAAATGCTGATATATTTTCATATTCCAAGAGCTTTAAAAATAGAATTATTCATGTTGCAGAAGAACACTGGTAAGGATATTATGAATGCACAGGGATTATTATAGAATAGCAAGATGTTGATACTTTTATTAGCAAGCACGTCAACTTCAAGCACAGAAGAATCATTTTTTAACTGGAAAATTCTGGACTGTATTTTATTCATTAGTAGATTCTCATACTTTGATTGAGATCATGCAAGTCCTTTAACCAGAAGGGTGGAAAGCTTTTCTCTGAATAAATTCATTTGGTTGGTAAGGATGTGACCTGGGACAATATTCTTACCTTTTTCAAATCAGAAGTGTTTGGAAGCTTAGAGTTCAGATTTTGGTGCAAAATCTTCAACTAGTTTCACGCATAAATACCACAACATTTACAAGAAGACAACAAAATATTTTAATTTAAATATGCTCCATACTATACAACTGTATAAAATGCCAACTAAGCATTCATTTGAACATTAAAAAAAAAAAAAAAAAACAAAAAACAGGAAAAGCAAGCAGCACACTGTAGTAATGATAACAGAAGGTGGCACAAGCCAGGATATACAACCAGAAACACAGGCAAGTTACTGTCTCACAACCTTTGCTTACAATTACCATCGTAAGGGGAAACACACTGTAACCATCCCAAGACTTCCATGGTTTCTAGTGCCCACCTTATTAGGCAGATGTCAGTGTACTAAAATGACAAAAAACATATTGGTATTTAATATTCTGTTTTCTTTAATTGAAAGGTAGCACTGCTTTCTTAGGATTGCTAGGAAACAGAACAGCAACTACCTGGGTTTCTAATGCAAAACTAATGCTTTGATTGGTAATCATGGAAAGATGGAAAAAGGACAGAACAGGAATTATTCCAACAAATTTAAATTTAATTAAGTGAAACACTAAGTCCAGCAGTAATTTGAGAAACATGGAAAAAAGTCTTGGAAAGGCTTAAAGGCAGTTGTGGCAAACCTACAGTTTCTCTCCATTTTATTTATTTTGTGTGTCACTAAGCAGTACATGTATGCAGCTGATTGTTACACCTTAGTAACACAAACTAACCTTATGAATCCCTATGCCCATAAAACACAGCTCCAGCAATACATGGCATTAACTCTTCTTAACACTGTTAACACGGAGAGCGAGCCACTTGAGTTAGGTCCAAGGCAGACACCAAGTACCAGTGTTTGTTTCAGTTTACAGGGCATACCAATCAAAACAAGATCATAACTGCAATTATTACTAAAGTTCAATATATTCCTGCTCTCTGTAGTCACAGGATATCAATTTCTATTTTGCTTAGTATAATGACAGGCCTTCAATAACACTGTGTTTACACTGCGCCACAGCTTGGAATGGCTTCATTATACATCTTATTTTTTTAATATATATTATTTATTTAAAAAACAAAGTGTGAACCTGGACATTTAAGTCAATGTTTGCTTCAAATGGCACAGAATGAATTTCTTTATATTAACTCCAGCTACAAAACTCATTCTCAGACCAACTGTGACAAAAGCAAACCAAAGAGAACCATGCTTTGATTTTTAAAAACATGTTGAGAAGCTTCAAACATCCCCTTTCTAAAACTGTAAGTGATATTTTCCCACAGATATCAGTTACTATCTCTTAAAAAAAATACTGAAACCTATTTCAAAGTGAGGATCTCAATTTTAAAAAACAAGTAATAAAATACACTTCTGCCATCTTTCTTCCTCTAAACTTTTATGTCATGAGCTACTGGTTTTGAACACTAACATATAAAAAACCCTAAAGCTTCTCCCACATATACCCATTACTTAAGTATGCATCATTACTTGGCATTAAGCATTTCTAAACACCAGCTTATTTTCAAAGCAAAGCTAAGAAAGTTTATATTTATGGACATATAAAGCCAGTAGAAAAAGATACAAGTGTGCAGCTTGTAGAACAGTTCACATCAGGAATGAACGAGGAAAAGGCACTCCATCTCTCTTCGCTGTTCTACACAGTGTGCAATTTTTCAATCACTGTTAAACCTTTGCTCACAACAATGCAGATTTACATACYGAGTAGAGTTCATGTCTCTCCATTACCATTTTTTTCACCGAAAAATTACATTGCTGTGAATATGCAGCATTAGCTTTATTTATACATTTAAGAGTACTTTTTTTTTCCAAATGAGAAAGTCAAAGCTATCGAACAAATGTTATTGAAGATATAAATTATTTAAACTTAAATAATTTAAAATCAACTTATTTAAACAACTTTCCTATTGCACATTTTTCCATTACTTTGCCAGATAAAACCCTATATAGGCATTTAAAAGGTTAAAATTTTAAAAGCACAAGTTACATAGCACCAAAATAAGGTGCCGAAGAAATCGTATGCCTGCTGGAAAATGAGTGCCAATAAAAACAAATATAAATATATATGTATATACACATCTAGTAGTAAGTCCGGGATGCTGAGATAATAAATACTTTAAACAATTTCCCAGATTTCCAGAAACATGTGAGAAACTATAGAAAATAATGCAAAGTTACTTTAGAAGACCAAGAATACACATGCACAAAATCTATTATAAGAAAGACGTTTACAATTCCCATACTTTAAAACCACCTCTGTTATCGCTATGTACTCCACACAATGACTAGCCTATTAGTTTGAGGATTTATGTGAGTCAGAACAAAGAAAGCTTCCCCCAGTTGCTTTATAATGGAACAGCCTACAGTACCCCCAAAAAAATAAAACTAGTTTGTCCTGTTATGTCTCAAAATGTCTTCTTCTGCCTATCTTTTTTTCCCAGTGATCTGGGAATACACTCATGACATCCATCAACCTGCAGCATCAAAAATAAGGATGAAACTTCCTATATTTTTTCTGAGCAAACTTATATTGGAATTTCTCCTACTATAACTGCTGCTGTTGCCACCAAACCTGTGACCTGCTGTTTCCACAGTAAATGTTTCCCTTGCATATGTCTGCTTGTAACCCTTGGAAAAACAACAGCAGTTCAACTTAAATGTGTAGGAGTATAATCTGGCCTTCTCGTCTGAATAATTTTTGGTTTGGGTTTCTTCGTTTCTTCTTCCACATCGTTTTCCTGGTCACTCTCACATACGTGGACGACAACGCTAGGAGTAGTGTCAGTTGCAGCATGTAGCTCATACTTTTCTCCTGAAAGTTAAAATATTAGCAAAACTGGTTAAAAAGGATCCATTCTGTAAAAAAGTATGAAAGAAATTACTAAAAAGAAAGGAATACATAAAAATGTGTAAGTAATACACTGATGACAAAAGCCTGATGCCACAACACATTAGATGGTGCAGGCAGGTGCATTGCCAATAGTCACATTTACCATCCAGAAGTATTTAGGTTCTGTTTTCAAAGCAACATAGCTCAGCTGCTCTCTTAAAAGCATGTTTACGTAAATTACCCTAGGCATTCAAGAAGGTGTTCTACATGAGCAGTGATAAGTCTTCTTGGTGGGTTTTTGTCATTTTACAGCATACAAGATTATCTATCCACTGTACCCCATTCAGGAAGACTTCATTTTCCTGAATGACAGCAAAGCCACAGGATCTTCCTCCCCCTCAAAAGCTTTCAGTGTTAAGAAAGCTGGATGCAGTTCTTCTCACCTCGCACAGAGGTGCTCTAACACTGTCCTGGCATTCTGTGGAGCAGCAGAGCTAGACAGCAGGCTTCATGCATACATAATGTGAAACTCTCAGATATAATACAGCCAGTGTGCAGAAGCACTATGATACAAATTTTATTGACCACTGATATGAAATCTGTTTTTTTCATAATATAAAGAATTGCTTTTAAATCTAACCAGGTGTTAAATCATTTTAATCCTACATTAGATCAGGGAAAGAGCAAACTATTTCTTTTCACCACTTCTCTGATCAGCTCCCCTTATTTTTTTTTCTTGTTACTTTATACTCATCACCTCTCAGTGGAGAGAACAGTCTCCATTAAGACCACTACAGTGATCTGCACATCAGCTGTTCAAAAGAGCTAACACCTGTGGCAAGCAGCACACTCTAGCATGCCAAGGCTCTGAAGTGGCCTCTGCTCTGTCTCCCTGAGAACTTTAGGAAGGGGAACTGGCACAAAGAGCAGTTCCATAGAGGAAAAGGCTCTTGCCTCCAGTTCTTCAGAAACACACAAGCCATTGTGCTAGAGTAACCCCTGCTCGCTCCTTGGTTCCAAGTCATTAATGCTATGTTCCAATGAACATCACAGTCAAGAGGCAGAGCTTTATAGGGCTCAACATTCACAATATCTATGAAAAATCTCATGGGAAAAGGGATGACAGATATGCCGATGAGCTTACTGCAGGGTATCTCAATAACAGAACCTTCAGGGGAAAAAGGACCAACTTTTACTGCTTAGTAAGCCCTTAAGTATTTATTTTAAGACCTACAGGTTTCTTTTTGGTATTGCTAAAACTTGAAAGCTTGTAGTAAAGAAAGCAGCACCCATGGAGGAAGCTCTGAACTTTCATAAAATCAGTAAGCTGTAATGTTATTTATGTATTGATTCCACGTGTGTTATCAAAAACAACTTTTATTCCAACAAGCATAGCCTTATGGGACTTTTGTTTCAAAAACTGCTTTCAGGAAAATAAAATCTGATAAAAACATTTAGTATGTCAGCAGTATTCTTGATGGATGGTTTTAAAGACCTGCATGCAGGCTTGTCTGCTTAGTTTACATATTTCTGGATAAACAAATCATTTGTGGCAGCATTTTATACCTCCATTTCTAATGGTAATATCTTCCCTATAAATTGTTCTTGGCATTATAATTCATACACCATTTAAAAGATGGTATTAAAAACTGGCAATAATCTACCCCAATTTTTATGCCAGCATAAGCATAGATTTTTGTCCCTCCACAAACTGCAAAGGGCTGAATTTTCACAGGTAAGAAGAATTCCCTAGGGGTTTGTGAGATGCATGTTATTTTCACTAGAACCTTTGGATATCACCAGCATACAGTCAACCATAAACTACTACATAGAAAGCTCTTGCATGAGGAGCTAAAAGTTCTGCCCTACCCTCTTCTCCACCCCTTACTACTGACATAATAAGACGTGTTCCCTAAGCTGGTAGATAAACAGGTATATAAAAATACTACAGTAAAATGATTCCAAATACAGTTTTTATTCTCTTTGATACTGCTACTAAATGTGGCCATTTTTTCTCTCCCCTAAACTTAAGAGTACAGTTGCAAGCAAGTTAAATCAAAGTTGCAGATTTCGGGAAATATAATTTGCACCAATTCTCATTGAGAAGGTTGTCTTAACTGAGGTACAAAATGACATCAAGGGATGTGATCATCAATCACTGAAAAGTGGAACCATGTGTAAAATAAAGTTTCACTAAACTGAACTCTTATATCTATTTCTGAAAGTAGTATTTGGTTTAAAACACAAACAGCAGGTATAACTGTTTCTCCTATCTGTGGTGCTATCTATTTTTAATAAATAGACCTATAAACAGTCTACACAGCATGGTTAGCTGAAATGACAAGCAATTTATGGGACAGCACTAGAAATAAAGGGTAAGTGTACATTCTTAGTATCTCCTTTAGTTTGGACAGTGGGGAAAAAAGAGGAATCTGATACAAACTTTTTTCCTTTCCAGGGTGAAGCTACCTCAAAGCTTCCAAAAAATGAATAAATTGCAGCAGATGAAAATTAGGAGGAGCAAGGAGTGGCAGAAACTTCTCCCTCTTAACTCCCAAAGAAAATGAGGTTGATACTGATAGTTTCCCTCCTACACATACTACTATCTCAGATGCAGAGGTAATTCTAGCACAGAGCTACACAACTGTTGACTGGTTCATTGTCTTAGTCTGAAACAGGACTTTCCCATCCCTTCAAAAGTTATGTAACTACACAATTGCCTTTTCATTCTGCTTCCTGAAAATTCTGATGAACAGCTAATATATTATTGAAGAAACATTCATGCTCTTTAGAGATCACAAAACAGATCACATGGTGGAGGCCTGGGCCCTCCAAGTGATCCTGTGGAATTACTATGTGTGTAAGAAACTACTGTTTACTAACACTTTTTCTGATATTACAAATTTAACTGGTAGATAGAAATTAATTTGAAAAGTTCCAGAAATTCAGAAAGTTTAAAAGGTGTTTTACTCAACCAGAATTCTAGTGTTTCTACTTCTTCTTACCTGGTCCTAACTTGGAGATAGCATATAAAAGGTCATAATTAATGACTGGAGTAGCATCTTCTACTTGCTTCCAATCAACAGGTGGAGAGGCAGGAGGTGAAATCAAAAACTGTTTGTCTGGATTTGGTGGCGCCAAATGTGAGCTTCCAATGTGCAAAGACTGAAAAAAGCATAAGAGCCAAAGCTGTTTCACTATTGTCAATGAATCCAACATTCATGAGGAATTTTAAGGTTTGGATAGATGTTATGCTGTAACAGGCACTCAAGGTGGCAGCATGTAACTATATTATTGAAGAGAGCTATATGAAAGACCCAGTATACAAAATACAGACAAGCCACCACATTCATTAACTCTGATGAAACATGCAATGAAGTATGCACATCCGCATCTTCTCGTTATGGAGTTTTACAAAAATTTCACCAGAAAATATCTGTCCTTAAAATACCGAAGTAGGAGGAAGCTGGATATGGGCTTTAAGGCCTAATGACAAATGGTGTTGAAACTCATTACCACAAGTGAGAGTGGTGAGAATTCTAGAAGATATATAAATAAACTGGCTCCTTCAGGACTGTCCCTAGGGACATCTGAAACAGACACACATAGATTAATTTTCCCATAAATTTTACGGAGGAAAATACACAGCAGCTACCAAAAAGCACCCAGATTACCAGAACCTGAGAGAGTTTCACATCTTTAGCAGCAGACGCTAGCCAGCTATAGAGCTGCACTGATGGCAATCTCCAAGTACAAACGTGTGCTAAACAAACGATTTGCAGGAGTGAAAGCAGGATCAACAGGTAGAGTCCTGAATGTGCAGCTCTACACTTTGGATTCCCTCAGATACTACTTGAGTGCACATGTGCGTGCGTGTGTACTGTTGGCAGAGCACACTTGGCTTCCCCCACCCCGTTAAACTCTATCTTTGACTGTACGGATTACTATCATCTAATCCTTTTCCCCAAGGTTATAAAAACAATACAGAGGGAGACATAAATGCAAAATATGCAACATCCTCCAAATACTTGTAGCTTTGGAACAACCTGTGATTCTCTAACCAAACTGAAAAATTTAACAGTGTTCATTAGCGTGACTGAAGACCTGCGGAAGCTTATCACGAGTAAGTTATGCTTTAGTACCTTGTAAGGATAATCACAAACAGACTTACCTGAGCAAAATACAGTTTTATTTCCTTTCCAAGGAACTCTGTCTTGTGCAACTGGATTCTAGCATCTGCTGCAGATAAAGGGTTACTGAAATTTATTCGTACTCTTTTGAAGCTCTTAAAATACTGAAAGGTGATATCTCTGTCATACGTTCTAAACAGCGATTCAAATTTGGCCTGAAAAGAAAGGACCAGAGAAGCAAGTGAATATGCAACACACTACATTTTCTCTAAAGAAATACAGAAATAAATTGCAGTTACTAGTAGGGGCATACTACCACTCTTGAATATTGATGTATTTATAATAGATTTAGTTGTCGTCTTCTCTCTTTTTATAATGAATTTTTCTATCCTATCACTTGTTTTCTCTATAGCAGCTTTTTTCTTCCTTATTAAAAAATAGATGATTATCACTAATAAGTGTTGGACATGATACTCTGATTTAGTGACATAATAGAAATAGTAGTATTGGTAAGATATTGAAAAGAAATGCTTGTCTTATAAAATTAATATCCAAAGGCCTTGAAAAAAGTTTGCCAAGCATGCCTTTGTCTAAGTGTGTAATTTTCAAGGAAACCAACACAAGTTTTAACAGAGAAAAATGAAAAAAGCATATTTGCAAGCTAAATGTAATTTTCTTCAGTGACTCAACATGCATAATAAAGTTCATGAACATCTCCTGTTTAAATAGCTGCTACTTTCATTTAGGAAAATGAACATATTATTACTGAACTCTAGTTCAATAGTCTCTTTTATTTCTGGAACCAAATTCTAAAAAGGCTGTCACTCTCTTTCCTAAAAAAAAAAATCTTAAGTACTAACCATACAGCTCCTAAAGGGCCTTTGACACTCTTTTTGTTTTGACTGTGTAGTAAGAGTAGGAACTGGACCAAAATCTCATACCTTCATAGATCTGCAGCTGAGTTACTTTGCTGTCCTTCCTATCTGCGTGAAAAGACTGAAGCACCTTTACCAACAGCTGGCTATCTCCATTTTTGCACTTTGGGTTTGTGCTCCTAGGGCATCTATGCAAACCTGACTTGGCTATTTTTCATATCATTTATATGAAGAATGCTTCCACTCTTACTTCAGGGTGCCAGATCAAAGGAGAAGAAAGAAGCAGGAGGTTCTGAAGCTGCCATGCTCTTTCAAAGTGTTTCAGGCTCACACTGAGAACACAGTAACCAGTCACAAGCCTTATTTCAGTGACGGCAATAGGTCAAGCATTCAGATTTCAGTATTTTCAGATATGTTCTCTTCATAAAAGCTTACTAGCATTTCAATACAAAGCCAAAATAAACAAGTATGTAAAATCACATTGCCTCAATTTTTTTACTGTTACATTTTGAATTAGTAGAAAAAAGCAAGAAAGATTACATAAGAAGGCAGCGATTACTTCAAAATTTCATTTTCCTTCCTGAAAAGCTATGCTTCACAAACTCACCACAGCTGTGTATAGAACCACTATATTTCAAAGATATTTTAAAATCAGAGCTGTCCTGCTTCTTGCTGAGCCACACTTAGGCTTCTTCAAAATGGGCTCTGAAACAAGACCGGGACCCTCCACACACAAACCCTGTATTTGTTAGCCTCTTGTACTCCAGAGAGCTGGATGCAACCATGAAAAGTAAGCCAAACCCACGCTAAATTGCATTTTGAAGTTCATATTCAACATTTAAACTCGGGGAGTACCTGCAAGATTTGTGCAATATATATATAGTTTTTTTTAAAATGTGTGTGATTACAGAGGTCATAAATGTCATGCTAGCAACATGACACTAAACAAAAGGTTATTTTTGTCCCTAAGGTATTTTAGCAGCCAACAATTCACTGTATCAGGACTGGATTACTTACATTATATTAATTCTAATCGGTTAAATATAAATCCGAGAGGACTTCTTAGAGTTTTAACATTATGCTCTTAACTACAGTCCCAGCCTAAAAATCCCACGAAAAGTATAAGTGTACTATAAATTATGCAAATCTTACTACCAAAATTATAATCTAAACATTTGCTGAAAACGCATATGCAAGTGAAGAATACACTATACAGACAGTCAAGGAAGTCTGGAGGTAAACTTCTGATCATTTTCAAAAACACATAGCTTAAGATCTAAGAATTTCCAGAGTTAGTCATTCATATCAGAGCATACTGCTGCAGACTTGTAAGACCCAAGACCCTTACATCAAACTGAAATTTTCTTACAAGTCAAAAAGCTATCAAGGCATCCGTATTCTGAACAATTTGAAACAGCGCCTACATACTTCAGTATTCTAGTAGTTCACAGAAATAAAACACAAAAGAGAGCATACCCTTGTTTCTGCTTGATTGAAGACATCACTATCTGCCACACAGGCAATCAGAGAACTAAAACTGTAGTTAAAATTTCTAAAATGCATTTTGTGCTTTGCCAAAGCAATACTTGCTGTTCCGCAGAAACCAATGACTTTTAAGGAAGCCGTTGGTCCTGCAGGCAGCGTTTATAAGGGAAACAAGTCCAGCCCCTCAAAAAAAAAAAAAAAAAAAGAAAGGTTTCAGAGCATCCTGTATGTGACAGCGAATTCCTGAACAAAGTCCTGCATGCTTTGAGGCAGTCAGGAACAAAATGTAAGCTGCGACTGGAAAGAGGTGACGTCAGCACATTAGTCAGCTTCCCTATGCTAATTACCAGTGCTTGGGAGGATGGAAAAAACAGCTGAGGTTTGCACAGCAGCTGCTTTATCGAGCCTCTTGCAGCATAGTTTCCACTGGTAGTAATTCCATTCAGTGCTCAGACAACATGCTCTTCACTGGAATGGGACAACCCATCTTAAGATGGAAAATGTTACTGCTAAAGGACCAAAGTCTAGAGTAATAGGCTGTAATTAGCTGGGAGGAAAATTTCAAGACTTCGGAACAGAAAACAAATCCCTCAGGTCAATAGCTTTTGGTAATTTCGTGGAAAAAATACACGGATGAAATTTAGAGATTAGAAGGAATTGATTTGGGAAAAATACTTTTTCCCCCATTACAGTGAGAATTCATTTTGAAGCTTTCTTCAAAGCAACTATATGGACTAATTACCATTCTTACTGTATTAAAACCTCATTCCGAGCCTCAGAAACTGTTGAGGTTTTTTGTTTTGGGATGGTTGGGGGTTGGTTTTTTTTTTTCTTTTTTTAACAGGAGCTTCACCAGAAATCTGCTGTCAGGGTTTTAAGAGACAACCTCAACCACCGACAGCAGTGATGGGGTATGAAACCTACATTTCTGACATTTTCTGGTTTATTTGTATCCCAGTTTCAGAACATTTCCCAAAAAGTAGCACAGGACACAGGTTTTTGGATGTTTGTTTTTTGGTTTGTTTTTTTTTTGTTGTTGTTGTTGTTGGGTTTTGGGGTGGGTTTTTTTGGTTTTGCTTTTGTGTTTGTTGTTGTTTTTTGGTGGCTTTTTTTTTTTTTAATCAAGAACCCTTTAAAAAAATCATTAACATTTAAAGCATTAAGTTTAAACTGAAGCTTTTACAAGCTATTTGGAACTCTCCTAAGCAGCTTCAGATCAAAATTTATAATGAAGTCAAAATCGTAAGTGCATTTAGTTCATTTTACTATAACATGGGGCTATGACAGAAGCATCAAGTTTTATGAAATACTTGCAAACAATAGACAGTCATAAGTTTAAAACCTTATTTCATAAATATTTAATCATGTATAACTATTCACATGAATAGCCGTCTCTATTTCCATGGGCTCTACTTACTTGCTTAAAGTTAAGGATGCTTATTGTGCCACAGGCTAAAATCCCCATTTAGTAGTCAAACTCTACTATTGTAAAGTTACCTTAGTGTAAAAGTTACCTTAGCATGAAAGACTATGCAGACCAACTTCCTAGCACCTTTCCTTAGAAGCCCTCACTTTAAAAATAAGCTCAGCTCAGGAAAAGAGAAGACGCTCTGAAAGACAACTCAGCAACTGCTGTAGATGCTTTCAGTGAGATTAAACTCAACTCCAAAAGCAAGCCTCCAGTGCTCCAGGTGCACCTAACATACTGGGTGCCTGAAGGACAGATAGGAAGATAGCAAGAAACAGCAGCTCTTTTCCTCTCCCCGAGCTCCCAGGAAGATGGGATGCAGTGGCTATCCAGCCACTCAACACTGCCAAGATCTGGACTGGGCACACATACAGTGAGACCTGTACCCAGAAACACAGATACTTAAGAAGAGGATTCATAAACAGCCATCATGCCAAGCAATGAACCACCTGAGTTCACACAGAAAATCATGCCGAGTATGTCTTGAATCCTGCCCTTGCCCTGGAATTAGGTCGTCAAGTGTCTTAAAGACTTTGGAAGTGGAAGCACCAAGCATGACTCCATAGACCAGGGGTCAGGATGCTCATCTGGAAAATATGAGCATGAATCACCTAAGCACAAAAGGAAAACAGGCTTTCCACATCCTAGGTGAACGCTATAGCTACTGATAAGAAAGTAAAGAAGGTCCCCCCTTTAACCTGCTACTGAGTCAGAGTTATTTGGCATACTCTGAGGCTACCGTGGTGACTGCAGCATCTCTGTGGGTGACAGGTGGAAAGAGTATTTCTTTTGTAGAGCCTCATAGGGCCTACACAGGAGGCAGTCTGAGCCGCCCAACAGAATGAAGCCTTTGGCAACCTAGCTGCAGACCTTTATATAGCTAAGCGTGTCAAAGCTTCCTAGCAGTCCAGCGATTGTAAAAGTCTTCAAAAACCCTATTTTGGACTTCATAGCTTAAAGCAGGACAGGTAGATCCTAGGCACTTGCATCCCTTTGTAACTCTAAACTTAATTTTTATGCCCAGATCCCTTAAAGAACAAGACATTAAAAATACCTCTGACTGCTATCCTCAAGACCACCTACACATTACTGAGACCCAAGGAAAATGACTTTATGAGTCTTACTACAGCCATCTTTCAAATATAAATTTGTCATCTAAGAACACGACTGTAGCCTGCTGCATTATGGTGTTAGCTGTAAACAAACCAACTATTTTTGAGGACATTTAACACCTCACAAAACAATTTTTTCACACTGTTCTCCAGATTTAAAATAAACATTGAGTCTTCAACTGATACACACTAGGTTTTTACTTTGCCCATTTAAAAAGACAAAGAAAAGAAATCAGTCCTAGTCTGTTCCATTTTATCACTATCATCATTATTTTTTGGTAAGGTTGTGTCACCAGTCACTCTTAAGAAAACAATTCAGCCAAAAAAAGATGGTTGCATACTAACACTCAATTCACAATACAAAATAAACCAAGAACTAGTATTCAGGGGGCGGGGGGGAAGGGGAATCACTTTGAAGTGGTCTAATATCCTTACCGCTATGCTTGATTAGAACAAGAATGCAGTCTACAATGTCTCAAATAGTGGATTAAATATACTACCCTGAATTATTAAAAAACAAACAGAAGGATTTACTTTCTCAAAAGAAAAAAAAATAAATCTCACTACCCCTGCTTCATTCAGTGAAGTGTTATTTAAGGCAGCAGCATTACGCTGAGAGCCCTGAGATCTATTGTAGAAACCAAGAGTCAAAGTTACAAAACCACCATTACAAAACCCTGACAGTGTTGCAATGTTTCTTCTGTGGTGTTTAAGTCCTGTAACATTTGTTAACTACATGCTAACGAACTGTATGGAACAAGAACACGGCAAGACTATCAGAACTTCTGGATTTGATACTCTGATGCTATGAGACTGCAGTTTTTTTTCTCCCTTGTCTTCAGAGAGTTTGCTGTTTGMTGTCTTCTCTTTGAGACTCCCTAGTGACCTACAGAAAGAGAACAAGGGCAAGGAGATAAGGCAATGTCTGATACTAAAGAACACAAACTTCATCAGTGCAATGGGATGCTGATGTACTTTGGGCAACAAGAATCAGGGAAACCAAACAGGTAAGAATAGTGTGACATGACAACATGGTCAGCCCTTTCCCTTAAAGGTACAGATTCTGGGGCTCCAGTTGTAAAAGTTGGGTTCTAAAAATTGCAGACAAGATGCTCAATGAAGACCGAAAGTACTCCCTAACATCAATAGCACCTGACAGATCCTCCAGTAGTAGCACTTCCCAGGCAGAGAAATCTATCAAAGACCATTTTTTGATTACTTTTGGGGGTGAAAGGAGAAACAAGGAGTCCAGTGAGCATATGGGATAGTGGGAATACAAAATGATTGAATGCCATAAATAGTTCTATAATTTACCTATTTTACTGCATGTGGAGATTAAGGCACAGAAGAGGAGGAAATGAGACCACAGAAGCAGAAAAAAGAAAGGCAAGTCACAAAAATGACTGTTCTCTCCCGGTAACGTTAGCAAAGCTAACAATCTGAGGAAGAAAATTAACATGAAAATAAATGTGTTGGTAATTCTGTAAGCTAATAAAATGATCACCTACGAGCTATAAATCAGAACAATGTAGTACATTCTTTTCTCTCGTCCCTGGCAGACTTTTACAATTGCCCTTGGAAGGTGCTCTTTATGTAATCCCTGTACTCCCACTATATATACTTGCTGATCTTTTGCTATCAACATATAGTTTCTATTCCTGTCTTCACATTAATTATCTTGCCTTAGCCCTTACTTACGACAGGGATAAACATCTTGAAGTTATCTAGAATGAATAATCATACTTACTGGTTTCATTTAATAATCATACTTACTGGTTTCCTTTTCCTAGTGGTTGGGAGAGGGAAGGGCAGACAATAAACAGCTTCCAGAGCTATCCATGCATGTCTAGGGTCAGTAAGCTCTGCTCTGTGTGCACTAGCACAACCTGAATTCAGGCAACCTTCTAACCTGCACTGTTCCATCAGCACAGGAGCAGGGGTGCTATGTGTCTGCATGGGACAGGCATGCTGAAGGAGAGAATGGGAAAAGCTAATAAATGTTCCTTTCTAGAATTTAACACTCATCTAGAGTGTGGCTTCTGCATGCATTCAGGTAAAAACAAAAAAAATCCTCAGAACTCAGACCCACTGAAAAAGTAAGGAAATTTAACATATGAAGGGCTAATAAGCACATGCCCTTGACAGTATATTTTTCTCTACTGCCTTTAAGGGTGCTCTGCAAGCTAACACTGCCATCAGGAAACAGTAACATTCCCCATCATTGGAAAACCTTCTTTTCCCTGCCCTTGGGATTCAAGAAGTGGGTTGGTTTTATGTGGAGGTTTGTGTTGTAGGGTTTGTTGTGTTTTGAAACTTACTTGATGAGCAAGAGAAGTCACATCAATGCCAGCTGGCTCAACAAGAGAGCCAGGAGTGAGGGCAGTGAGTTAAGCCACTTGTCTTAAAATGTCTGCACAGTTCTTAGTCTCATTTTACTAGCCAAAAATGAATGCCCTGCTCCACCCCCAACAAAAAATTCCCCCCCCAAAAAAAGACAACTGAAAGGGAACCTGATTTCTTCTGCAAGTCTAACAGGATTTGTTATGAAGTAAAATTAGCTGGCAGACCAATCATACTTGAGTATACTTTTCTCCTCAAAATCCTGAGTGCTGGGAGACTGGCAACCTTGATGTCTAATCCAGAACACTGGAATGGCTATACACCTACTCATGCAGTCAGGCAGTAAAACAGCCCTTAACTTAGCCGCACAAATTTCTCCCATGCCAGGCAAACCCAGATAAGAACCACAGGGAGACGAAGGGAGTGAGAATTATATACAGCTGAAAATGTTAATGCATAGTTTCTTCTGCTTTGTGGTTATGAAAAACCTTAAGTTGATTTTATACTCTACGCATTCATCAGAAAGATATTACAAGTGAAACAAGTATATACGCTGAGTTAGTACATCAGCAGAGAAATAATCTGCAACAAAACACCTTTTTAACAAGCAAAAAAAAAAAGTGTCTTTGGTATTACAGAATAAACGGCACAAATAATGTCTGCAAATTTATTTACAATAAAGAAATCACACAGAGCACAGCAATACAAGTACACAAACTGGTTTTCCAAATTACACAGAGCTACGTGCAGTGTATTAAGTCAAAGTAACACCCACACAATGACAAAATGGAAAAAAGGGCACGAAGCATAGAGTTAAGACTGTCATCATCAGCTCCTCTCATTAACTTTGTTTATAATGTGGAACAGCAAACACATGACCATTCACTATTTCATATGCTTACAAGTATTTTAGTTACTGAATTTCCAGTCATAAAAATAGAGACAAAAATTTGTGCAGTTTTATCAAAATTTAAGCATCTGATGCCATATAATAGGGTACACAAAAGAAAAGCCTGTCTGTACTACATCAARTTATGTCAAGTACTATATAGGAGTATATAGGAGTGCCATTTGAAAAAAGTATTCAATGGCTATAAAACTCTCCACTACTGGACAATATTTTCGTATCTAAAAAGCAGCTTTTCAGAAATAAAGCTTGAATACTTGTCCGCAATATTTATCAGAGCACTAGTTCAGCACAATTATCACTAGCATACTTTGTATGTTAGCATAGATATTTATTGCAGATAGACAGAGCTAGACTCGGTTGACAATAAAAATTAAAGGCCACGCATCTGGGGTGTGGTGCCACCTTTGTTTTACACTTCTAGCTGTTCCAGGAAAAACCTTTTCCTCTTGCAAATAGAAAACAGAGCAGAGGAATGAGTGACCATTTTCTAAGATGTTAGGCAAACATGTAAAAGTAAGCAGAAAAGCTATGAAGATTCAGCACCTTTACTAAGATGGTACACATGCTTAAGACCCAAGACTCAAATACATTTATATACCTACAACTACAGAAGGATAAATGTCAATCAAAACAAGTTTTTCAAAAAGCTCGACCTATTTCTCCTGTATTTATTTCTGTTTAAATTCATTAACTGATTCACTTTAATTACAAAATTATCTGCAGGTAATATATTTACAGTAGAAAGAGCATATGTAACACCAAGTCTTTTTGCAGTAATTGGGTAGGAGGACTGAAAAAGGGAAGGAGAAAGTTCTTGCAAGGTCAATCATAAACTTCCCCCCACTCCCACCACAGAAAGAGAATTTGGTTTCAAATAATCAAAACAACCTTCAAGAAGATAAGATGCTTCTTAAAAGTGTATGAAAATACCTGAAAGACTGTCCAGCAATATTACAGTTCAATCCGTTGCATGTTGGGGGCGGGGGAGGGGGCTGCAAGAAAAAAAAAATTCCACAAAATAAAAAGCCAAAGACCAAGATGATAATCTTTAACCAAGCCAAATGTAAACAAGATCATTCCCATGGCCGGGTGCAGTTGCAGTGTTGATTATTTATTTCTATTTAAGGCAGAAAGGGGAAAGAAAAGGCAACAAGGACAATAGTACAGTCTATAACTTATCACGGAACCGGTGCACATGACACGCTAGAAAAGGCTAACTATGGAAAGGGAAGGGCAGGAAGTCCTTAAACAACTCTTCTCTTCTAACTTAAACTTGTTGAAGGCTTCTATAAATACAGATATCTATATAAATCCTTTCCTCAGAGTGGAGATTAAAAAAGGGGAAAGAGAGGAAAATTCTCCAAAGTTTCATCATCTATATTTATTATGAACTAAAAAAGAACACTGGCTTTTAAACCAGAATGTGTTAATAGGCCATTTTTGTATACTATAGAAAAAGCATCTGTAAACTACTTGCAGCAGAACTGAAGGAAGTTATTCGTTAAAAAAAATGTTCCTGCACCCCCCAAGATATAAAGTAGTACCTCCTAAGCACTGTGTAACTATGACATAAAGGAAACATGAAGTATTCTTCCTASCACTATAACTAGGAAAAATTATCAGCAGTCTGACCTTTTCAAGGTTATTTATTTGAATACCAGCGTGGGAAAAAAATCTAGACAGTAATTAACAGATCAGTGGATTTGCAAGATGAAACAATTCAAGAAAGAAAGAAGGCCCATGCTATATACATCAGCTACTAAAACAAAAATGGTCCTTCAGATAATTATTTCTTGAGTGAGGGGGCACCTTCTGAAGATGAAGAACACTTTGTTTTGTAAAGAGGGAACAGCTGTGAAGTTATTTATAAGTTAGATGCAGCAGAGGGAGAGGTCCAGGGGATAGGGCACATTCTTAGAGTTGGATTAATGCATTCTTTAAGCACGTCATACATATTCTGACACTGACCACAGCTGGAGTGCTGCACTCTGATGCTGCCTCTGCACATTGCCCATGCATTAGGGTGAGCTAAGGGGCATTGAAGAAATGTTGGTGTCTGGCTTGTACACTGGTATCTAAAAGATACCATGTTTGGAGACTGAACAGGGACCAAATTTCAGAGAAATGGGCCTTTAGCGTTAACCTAGATGTATTTAAATGTTGACAGTGATGTAAGCAGAACTATCTTCAGCAGCTGAAACAAGAAGTGATGAGGAATGGAAGCTCTTGCATATCGACAATCACGTCGTGACAGCTTACAAGAAAGGATGTGGAGTGAAAGATAAAGGAACCAAGTTCCCCAAATATCTCTCGTGGTAGGAGGGAAAAAGACCCCAGTAAGTGATCCAGCAGTGTGTCACAATCCAGTCCCACAACTGACAGTATTTTATTCAAACCCTACCAAATTGAAGCCAGCGTGGTCAAAGCTCTCCAATATTCAGGTTTTCCAGTAGCAAGTACACACTTTCAAAATTCCTGCCTTCCACCCTGGAGCTAGAAGCAGCATCCACAACATACATGAAAAACACTAACAGAACATTGACCCTAAATTTGGTTTACGATTTAAAAAACTCAAGCCAATAAGCTATGATCTGTTTTGATATATACACATATAAGTACAGTGATGAAGACATATTTTACAAGACAGGAGTTTTTAAAAACTAAATTTTGATATGATTGGGCAGGGTTATGATCCAGATTAAAATATTAAAGGCTATGTCTTCTAAATATGTGTATTTTTTATAATCTATTAGAGTAAAAGCTTGATGTCAGCATCCTGATCTTTTAAATATTGCTTGAAGAAAAAAATATTTGTCTGGCTCTCTGGCTTTATGAAACACACTGATCATCACAGCAGGATTAAAAGGCAGGTGGCATTTTTGGTTAAATATGCTTCCATATCCACTGAAACTTTTCTGAAAAGACCAAAAAAAGTCAAGATATTTTTATCTCACTTTGTACATTCTAGATAATGAAGGAGATAATGACAAAAGGTCAGTACAGAGGAAAAAAAGCAGAAGGAATGAATCTGTGTCAGCTTATCTTTATTCCCTACTCAACATCTAAATCAAGAGTCACCATTATAAAGCATGAATCATTGCATATTAAAAGCTTCAGACAAACCAATTTAAGAAGCCTAACTACTTTTTCTTTGAGCAACCAAGGTTTTGTTTTCAAATCTGTTCTGAAACAGTCAGATAGTATTTTAGTGGTTTCCAGACTTATGACCAAGGATCTCTGATGGGTATTTCAGATCAACTGGTTAGACAAGGAGTTCCAAAGTTCTTTAATGCAAGAAAACACTGAAGCCAGCTGTCATTTCTACTGATGATTTTGGACGCTGGTAGGAGCACACCACCAACCTGTGTTTTGGTATGACTTGCACCATTAGCTCTACTCCTCGATTCCACAGACTACATTGCAACATGACATGTCTATAACATGTTAAGTGAAAATTTCAAAACAAGTAAGTGACATCTGATGGTGAAAACCAAAACCCAGTCATTCCTATCTTACTGTATTCAAACAGAACCAGAGCTTTTGAGTTGCAATGAATCTTCCATGATCACATTTGGGAAATCAAATCAGTTCACCATGGCTAGTTAAACAAAACAGTAGTAAGTAGAGAAGAATACAGCAGTATTCACTCCTCAGTTCCACCTGTATTTTCCTCTTCAAAGGTCTTGAAATTCTGCAATCTGGAGTTTCTCCAGAACAGATGCACACTCCTCAAAGCTAATGAAAGTAAAAAAACCAGATTGGGCCATCACTGCAATAAACCCTTTATTTACTCCCCCAGTGTAACAGCAAGGTGCTACCTTTATTCAAACCAGTGGTCTTGGTGGTCCCTTGTCCAAGAAGCTGTTTCTCAACATTACTCTGGTAGACTTCTGAGAGTTTGAGCATTGTCTTACACCCAAAGACAATACACAGGTGTCATTCTGTGGACTACTCCCCCTCACAGATGGAATACAGCTGATTCAAAATCTTCAAGAGCTATTATTAATCTTTGATGACATTTGCTGAAGTAGCATACTGGCTTGCCTACAGTCTGATTACTTTACAGCAACTTTGGAGCACTTCCTTTTGAATGAAAAAGTTGTGGAGAATGGTTTGGAACAGTCAATCAGTCTTTCCTCACAGGATCTCCAAAACTCGTGAGACAATTTTGTTTACCATTTAATCAATAATTTTTGAAAGTTCCAACCTTATTTCTTCTCCCTTCACTTAAAAATTTCACCTATTAAAGACATGCAACACAGGCTTGCTCCAATGAATGCTAGTTAACTTACTAATTTTCTTGATCTTAATTCAACAGCTTTTCACATGACAGAAGAAAAAAAAAAGACTTCCAGAAGGTTACCTGCATCTGTTGCTATTATTTCAAAAGGAGAATATAGAAGAAATCCTACTCAAATTAGTTCTTAATGCAATTACAAACATTTATTTGAAGTCTGAAACTACAGACTGTACCCTGAAGCTGTATGTCCTTTCACCAGAAAGCCATAACGCCAAGGGATCCAGAGTTTTGACCACAGAAGTGTGCATCACCTATGGACGTCAGCAAGGTTTCTATGAAGCCAAGTACGGAATTCAGCCATTTCTCTGCACACAAAAGCTATCCACTCCACAATTACTCCACTGAGGGATTAAAAAAAGATTCAAATAACCCACTGATGATTTTTTTTTTTTTWAAAAACACAGATTCCAAAAGCACTGCCAAGAAGGAAAGTAGCTGTTTTTACTGAATAGACTCTTACAAGATTTTTTTTTTTTTAATAGGAGCTTAAAATATATGAACTGTTGTCATGCTTGCATTATGTAGCCTACATTAAGTTCAAACAGAACATGAAGAGCTGTGCTCTATCACAGAAGGGCTATTTACAGATTCAATGTGTGACAGTTTTCCAGCCAACCATCTGAAAAATAAATACCTACAGTGTGCTTATTCCTTCCTTGGAAAAATCCATGACTTACACTTCCATTTCCAAGCATTAAACACTAAATTCCTGTTCACTGACTGGTAACATAAAAGTGGTAATTTGGAAATTCCACTACAGAATATTTGAGTGACCAACTAGACTCATTTAGAAAACTTTTTAATATGGCAAGTATATGCCAAACTTGAGAGTCTTTTTTCAACATGTTTCCACTCCTGCAAGGAATTTACTCAAATAATCCATAGTAAATGGATTACAGTTTTGCCCTCATTCAAGTATTCTGGAAGGAAATAAACATTTTCATACAGTATACTTACGGGCAACTACTTTTCTAATCATATTAAAAACACCATTCCACCTGGAAAAATTACTTCTAAGTGCTAAAAACTAGCATCCAAAAGTTTGCAAAACTGCAGTGACTAACTAGAATAGTGGACTTACAAAAAAAGTATCTTAGGATTTTATATGCTGAGAGCATTTTAGAAGGATAATCACTTGTTTAATAAAGTTTGTTTCATTGATAAAAATATTTTTCAGAAGAGGCAAAACCAGAACAAGTAAATAAGAACTGCATAGCATTCTGTCAGTCTGTATGGTCAGATTATACAAACAGAGGCTATTCAAATACTCTAACACCTTAACCTGCATCTTAAACTGATCATGAATAAACCTGCTGAAGAAAGAACAGAGCCCTCTATGGAAAAATCTTCAAGAAACCTCTCCACTTTGTTCAAGAGGTAACATTTTGGAACAAAGGCATTAATCTGAACTGAGCAACCATGACACTCAGTTATTACCAATTCAAGTAATGCCACCTGAAAGTCTGATCAGCACTAGAATTCCTTCCCGCTCATCTATACCTCAAAGCCATCCTGCACCTGGGAGCTACAAATCATTCAGTCCAGAGTACCTGGTGTCTTTTTGGAAAACACAAGAACAGAGCAAAGAACATTTATGACTGCTGTATACCTAGGAAGTACGTTAGAAAGCTCATAAAGTTTGTTCTCACTTGGAAAGCAGAAAACAGTCACTAGCAAATAGTATCTTAAAAGGTTAGGAATTTCTGAGGAGCGCTCTACGTTCACTTGGAGGATTACTAAGAGCCTATAACCCTATATTCAGGCATGAATCAGGGATAATCTCCTTAGGACATTACTTAATCCTTTAAAGAATGATCTGGAAAAAAGGCATTGTTTATTGTGTTTTACTTTGAAAGAGCTCCTTCATGCAAGTATAAATCCACAGAAGAAAAATGTCCCTTAAAGTGGTAGGGAGAGTTTTCTCAAAGTCATCAGACAGCAGGAAAAAACTGGACTGTCTTGAGCCTCTTAGCAAGTTTCAATCAAGTATGATACTGGGATAAAGGGGTTAAAGGAGAGCATTTGTGATGAAGAGTTCCATGAAAATATCAGGGACTGGGCAGAGTAGGAAGACGCATGCAGAACTCAGTTGTCAGCTATTTTGCTTGGCAGAAGCCAGCCAGGCAGCTTATGTGGGCCTCCAACCAAGCTAGAACAAGTATCAGCATATGCCGCAGGATGTAAAGAAGGGAGAATTCAGAACTTTGTAGAAGGTGGCGGCCAAGGACACAAATGCAAAGACAGACATTTGTTCCACAATCTGTGAAATATCCTTAGTGTACAAAGGAATTTGCAAGCTTTAGGGGCTCACTTAATCCACACGCTATAATAAAATTTTAAAAATAAATAAATCAGTGAAGTTACCTTAGGAAAAAAATTGTCTTGGTTTTCCAGGAGTTTCCAGAGCTCGAAACAAAAGTTAAGAATGAGTGAGGGCTAAGGATCATTTAGAAGGACCACCTCCTAACTTGCACATAAAGGCTGAAATGCATACTGAGCACGTAATGTGAATCTGAAAAGTATATTTGGAACAGTATGCATGCTTTTGGTTTTAAGAATGAGAGCACAAAGGCCAGAAGTGACAGAAAGAATTACGAGTGGCTATCTGGGGCATGGTAAAGTGGACAAAAATTGAGGAGAAAAAAAGAATCCAAATGGATGGAGAAGTGCAGTGATAGGTTCAAGCTTGGTTCTGTATACAGAGCAGGGGAGGACAGTGTTCAGCTCAGTGGTATCTTGTATGGCTAAGAATTAACTTTTAAAAGCCCTTTCTTGTCATTAAATTTCTTCAGATGTATTTAACTGAAAATGATGCACCCATCCACTTTCCAAAGAAATTCAAAGTTAAAGTTGCCTAAGCACCATTCCTTTACGTTGCCCTCTTTCAAAAATAGCCCAGTAAGTTAGCAAGACACAGTTCAGTACAGCTGAACAGGAAAAGTGAATGCAGCAGCTTTCACTTACTAAATAACAAAATATTCAACCTATTTCACTAGACCTAACTGGCCTAATCAAGACTATATCCATGCACAAGCTGTTGCCCACAAAAAAAACCCCAAAAAAACCCCAACCAAAACCAAAACACAAACCAGCTTCCTATGCAGCCCCCTAAAAGAACTTGGACGCAATCATCTTTGGCAGAACCAGCTCTCGTCAAGGAAGAGGAAGCAGCAGAAAGTGAGACTTGTCAGTCATTCAATACTTACAGTTTCATCTCTATGAAAGGATGTCAGTAAGTCCAAGCAACTCCCTTCCAAACACCAAGAGCTCCCCTAGGCTTTTGGATCAACAGCCCGTGTCACAAAAACTACTGCAGGATTTGCTCCAAGGAAGATTGAAAGCTGTACTCCCTCACCCCATGCACTTTTTTCTGGCATTTCTGATACACCCTTTTAGTCTTGTAATGCCATAATCATTAACACTGTTAGGATCACACTTGCCAGTGCAAAAAGCATGAAAGTTCACACACTTCAATGCATTTGCATGGGTGAAACACACATCAGACTGTAGAACTTGGCTGATAATTACACTGATAACACGAAAAAAATACATTCATTACCATCCAGTAAATATTTGGCCAATTTACTGCAGATGAGGATACCATTTTCTGTCTGTTCTCTGAACAACAGTAATCAATACTGCAGTGTACGTACATTATCAAATATGTAACTTGTGCAGTACTCATGCAGGAGCCTTAATTTCTATAGTCAAGTTGTTTCAATTGTGCGGTCTTTGACTTTGCTTAGTTGTTAACCTGAAAGTAAAAGCCTGACGGTGAAAGAAGACAAATAACAGTTTCAGAAGAGAGAGTGAAAACGCCCCCCCCCTTTAAATTATGCCAGCAGGAAAACACAGGTAGAAGAGGCAAGTTCAGGTAAGAAAGTACAGAAGATTGAAGATTTCCCCCAAAATACCTACACCTTTTGTCTGATATTAAATTTCATATTTATTTCAAAATAAGCATATTTAGAAAGCTATGAGAAAGTCAAAGAGCAGGAACTGTAATTGCTTGCTATTCTAACTATAGCTTTTCTTATTTATGCCACATGATTGGTATAAAATCATGGAAAGCTGCACTATTTCCTGATAGCAGAAGGCAAAGGGTGGTCACTCAAATATTTGACTAATTCATTCCACTGGGTTTTCCATAAGTGATTCATGGCTGTACTCAACTTTCCTGGAAAACATTTCACAAAGTCTGCACAGTATGTAAAGAAGTATATTCTCATTGTCTAGTTTCTAATTGTGAATCTTTGAGACTCTCTCTTTAAAAGCAAACAGCATGTTTTAGTTACTTCATTCTAGCAAATATGATTGTTAACTCAAGCACTCCTATACCCAGAATAACTGCCATCACAGCAAACATGCACATTCTTGTTTTCCTAAACAAGTTACTCCAGGCTTACACACCGTTCCACTTGGACATGTAACTAGACTTAGTATATCCTTTAATAGTCCATTTTATCCTCTCTTGCCCGCCCTGATCCGGACATCACTATTTTGTGTCTTGATTCTATTCCCAGTTAAAGTTAATGCCATAACATTGCCACTTTCCTAAATGAAAGGAGGATCAAGTCCTTATCTGTAAGCTCCTTTTAGAAGGGATTTATCACTGTTTAGATGTTGCTGCCAAAATGATACGACAAAACCCCTGAAATTATCAATAAATACAAAGTTACCTGTTTAATGCAATTGAAGGTGAGACTATGAGGACAGGTTACAACAATTTGACTTTATGGCAATCTCGAAAGCCAGAGGCTGTTAGGCTCCAGTGAAAATACATACAGTTCCTGCAAAAAGAAGCCTCAAAAAACAAGCTGTCAGCAGATCTAATGCCCTTTCCATTAACCCAGAAAAGGCAACTGTGTTTAAATAGCAGGACACTTATCCTCTATCAGTGTGTATGTGGGAAGAGAAAACGAACAGTCAAGTATATACATTTGAATCCCAAATCTATAGGCGTACTAATAAACAGAATTGGAGTTTCCCAAACAATTCTTCTTGCTTCTTTATAGAAGAGTGGTAATTATAAACACTGGCCTTATTCAAGATTTAGGTGAAAGTGATGTTCCACATGGCAAGAAATTTACTCGGCCTCTTAAGAGGAGCATCTCTGAGGAAACCTTCTCTGCCAAATCCTCTGAGACAGAAGTCTTGAGAAACTCGGAAAAAGGGTAGATTGGTGTGTGTGTGTAACACGATTTTGTTTAAAAATTTTGAGAAGAAATCTAAATGCTTATTTTCAAAGCTTATTTTTCCTCCAAAATATTATGAAAAAAACAAAACATATGCATATTTTTCACTCCTTTTCCTATATACCCCCATTTACTAAAACTCCAGCCTTAGATGCCCTAGGAAACAGGATTTTTTTTTTTTTTTTTTTGGTAAGGAAATGTAGAAAGAGCCTCTCTGAATACTTGCATCTTCTATTAAAAGTCTGTTCTTTTCTTGGAAGTCACAACACTACAAAGAGTTTGTTTACATAGAGGGACTGTGAAATAATTACAAGTTCCCTGAAACTACTCGCCCAACTGGTTTCTAAAAATCCCTTGTGGTGTCAGCTCAACACAGCACACACCAGTGAGGCCGACTTCAGTACTCGATCAAAGTTCTGGTTACCTTCTGTCTGATCAAGCCCAAGTCAGGAGGGTACTACTTAAATGAGTCTTCAAAGTAGTTCCCAGGACCCTCATCTCCTCCCATTTTCATTAAGAAATTTAAGGGAACTTAATTTTATTTAGTATGCAGATAAGCTCTGGGTATAGTGAAATATACATGTAACATCGTTTCACATTATTTATATCTGGGTTGCTGCCTTTGTGCAATTCAAAGGGTAACAGGCTGATTTCTCTCACCAGACATTCTTTCCTGCTTAAAAGGGCAATCGATTACCCAATTCCTCCCTTCCCAGACAGTCTGACAAAGCACTGCTCGCATTTCTCATGGCTTGAATATGACTTACAAATTTCATTTTGATGAGAGCTTTACAGTCCTTGCTTCAGGCAAGTTCTGCTGGACTTCCATTAAGCCCTCATTTGAGATTACTTAAAGTGTTTACACTCTATGCTAGATGAATTTTTATGAATTTTAGAAACATAGGTTATCACACATAAGTAAAACAGTGCTATCAAAATAGGCTTTCAGTGTAATAAAATTGTTCCTATTTCCCAGGTTAAATAATACAGAAATTTCAGTGTGATATTAAACGTGGATGTAATTTCTCAGGTTTCCCTAGTGCTTTCAAATTTCTTGTTTACTTGTTCTCGTAGTCCCCCAAACCCTGTTTTGGAAAATACAACCATGAAGCCTTTTTTCCAGCCAAGGAAGAAAGGCAGACAGCTCCCTTCAGGGCGCTGCCCTGAGCTATTCTTAGTCTGTTTGCTATTAATGCCACTCTCCAAGGTATTTCTGAGGAACTTAATGAAGTTACTGCAACAATAATGCCCTAGTCAAAGGAAAGACTACTATTGTATACTTACCCTTTAAGTAAATACAGAAATAAAGACATCTTTCCCATGTGAACAGTTAAGGCTTATCATTTTTTCCAGATGAATTGGGTTTTGATTGAACTACTTCTGTAAAAAGCTTGGAAATAAAGTGTTTTATTTCACAAGTGTGACTATGAGGAAAACACATTAATGTGCTCAGGTGTTCCTCATAAAAACAGTTTGTGCATGATTAACAGATACTCTTTTAGGAGTCAGAGTTTCATAAACACCGTATTTTTAACCACCACAGACTGGTCACTTCTCAAAGTCATTTGATTCTGACAGCCTCTAAGGAAAGCACTACCTTGGTTGTTCCTAAAGCCAGCTCAGAAAATTTTAGCTGACATTTCAAACCTGCCAAGCAGAGCAAAAAAGAGCTTACAACAAGCATTTCCAGTTCTACGTTATGCAACCTAAATGTTACAACAAGGTTTTTGCAGATTTAAATGCAAAAGAATTACAGAGTCTTCAAATGAGACAATATGCAATGCAAAGTACCAACCAGAACAGTCAGCAAAAAAGTGATACTTAAAACAAGTGGGGGGAGGGAGGTGGGAAAGGAGAGGAAGAGAGATTAAACAATAATATGCAAATACATGAAAAGATTAAGTGTTGGAAAAAGGAAGTAGGGACGAAAAAAAAGTCTTCCCAGAAGTTCCCTTAAGAAACCGTGGTCTTGTGAATTTACAAGAGAAGCTACATTGTCAACTACCAGAAAGTCATCTGCCTGTTTTGAGGCTCAGAAACTACCAGTTACATTAAAGATAAATCAGTCTGCCATAACAAAACTTTCCAGGGTATGTTCTTCCTTATAGGGGAGAGGGAAAAAACCCAACCAAACCATCCCACACTGCTAAACAAGGACAATTCTCTTTTAAATTGCTCTACTGCACACTGTTTTGTCTGTAATTAAACGCAACTGCAGGATGTAGCAATTACAGTAATTCCTTTTCTGTCTGATATGGATGAGGCTCCAATATACTGTAAAATAAATACAATCAGATCTGTCTGTTCAGTAGTAAACTTTGGTGTCCCACATCCAATCTACTAAAAAAATAAGATTATTCACTTCAAGCTTTCAGGCAACCTAGCTGGGTTGACACATTAAGACTTTTCAGCACTTATTTGCTTACAGTCATTCTTTGGTTTTAGATTTATAGATCCAACTACTATTTCCCCCCAAACCCTCATGGTCTGTCACACAGCTAACTTCTTGGTCTTCCTAGCTTTTACTCCTATTAGATATGTCCAACTGTTCAGAAAGAACATGGCTGACCTTCCAAGCTAACACCACTGTTCAGCGTAACTGTTCCCAGCGCTGTGCCAGTTCCTCAGTGCCACAAGCAGCAGGTTCTCCTGCCTGAAAGGGACCTCAGCTCCTCCGCTGACACTACCTCAGCTTTTGGACTACATTAGCACAAACTGCCGATAGCTTATCTGTAAGTAGCTGTATTGCATTGCAGTTCTGAAGCACTGAAGTGTTGCAACTGGCCTTTGTTCTCCTGTTACTTGGCCTTCACAGGATCCTTTACCTTGTACTTAAAGCTTATACTTGGGCAATTTTTAAGGATAAGATGATGGGGCAAGTGCTCTCCTAATAATTATGGTTAAACTATAGGTCCCAAACACTGCGCTGTGGGAGTTTAGGTTTAGTCTAGGAAAGGGAGACAAGGAAGCAAATACAGCACAGATTTAAGTAACTTCTACTTCCCAATTTATGATGAACCACTAAGTGATCAGAAGTTAATTCTTATCATTCTGTCTGGTTCTCCTATAGTCCAGGATTTTTGAAATTTATTTATTTAGAAGTGATATTAGACTTTACTTTTTAAAGCATCACATGCCTTCTGCTTCATTAGTCACCATGGCATTTAAAAGAATGGATCTGCTACAAATAACTTTAATAGCTGATTAACTGTGGGAAAGCAACACCCCTCAAAAAACAGACACCAGTGTCATCATCTGTTTCCCAGACCAAAGGACTCTCTAAATAGCATCAGTTCAGGTCCCAGCTATGTCATACATGACTCTTCTTCATTGCCCCTGTATTGCAAATTACAATGGGGTTTGACTGTTCAGTATTTCTGTTTACTTCCTGCACTGACTTCTTCTACAGGAATCTACCACGAGACAGTCACTAAAATATTCTTAATTTAACAGAAGTCTGCTATTAAATAAAAAGCTAGTTCAGAACATTTTCAGAGATAAATGCTTCAAAATCAGTGTGGTGTTCTGTAACACCTGAACTTCTGTGCATTATGGAGGAGAAAAATGGACTCACAGCATAAGAATTAAGCAGCTGCACATAATTTTATACTGGTTAATCCACTTTGACTAGCAAACATTTTGTATATCTTTTAGGTTTCAAACATACCTTCAGGACTGCATCATCTATGGGGTCAGAGGTTTATTATCGTAGGTAATATAGTAGGTATTATTATTTTCAGCTAGCAAATTAAAATTTGCTGTCATTTACAGCATCTAGAAGGCAGCTCTTCAGAGGTTCCCAAGAAAGAAGCTGGCAATTTCAATTTTGTTTCCATTGGACATGCACAGATCTCAGAATTGTCATCAGCTTTAAGAGTATGCTTGGCATTTTCAGAAGGGAAGGAACAAACACAAGAGACAAAGGGGCAATGCTCCCACACAAACACAGTTCATTCACGCCAGAATGCGATGATAGTTTGACAGCACTGGACAAGCTCGTGCATACATATAACCTGATTCCAGGAATGCTACAAAATCTGATGACAATTCTAAGGTGCATTTCTTAGAAACTGTGAACTGTGCTATTAGAAGCAACTCCCAACCCACAGCAGCTATCCAGCTGCAGCCTTGTTATCTACTTGGCCCACTTCAGAGCCTTTAAAAGCCCTGCGAGTCCCTGGGTTAGTGATAAGGGCACTATGGGCAGAGCAGCTGCTCGGAAAGAACGGCCTCTTCCAAGATTGCAAGGCCTGTGTTGCCAGGATGCTTCCACAGTAGCCTAACTTATCAATACCTCCCTCATCACACAACAGGAGTAACCTCCTCCTCTCACTTTCAGTTCTGCTGCTTCTGTTTTCTAAAAGCAAAGTGGAAGCTTGGGGCATTTCTGCTCATACAAATATGCTTTGCTGCATGTTGTCAGCTATCATTCTGGTGCACTTAATATAGCTTATATTTAAAATTCACTCTCCATACATGTGCCAAATTTTACCTAAGATGCCCAGTTTATCCTTTAAATGACAAAGATGGTTAACAGGTGAAACTAAATCTAGATATTACCTTGGCTTTTTTCTTTTTTTTTTTTTTTTTTAAACTTGCAGCATGAATATGTATTTTAGTGATTTTTTTTTTCTTTTGATCTTTAGTTGTCATTTCTGAAAGTAAAGCAGTTGTCCCCAAAACATTTTTCTAAATTGTTATTGTGTTTTTTCAGCTCTGACAGGCACATGAACTGTCATTCTGAGTGAAGATATTGCCATAATCGTGATAAAATTTAATAAAAAATACTTCTGCAATTAACTATTTACTATCATTAAAAATGCAACTATATTATGCCAAAACTACTACTTGAGGGAGTGCAAAGTTAGAAGGAAGATAAAGACTAAACTGTATGAAAACAGCATGTGTTTTGGGGCTCTCTTAATTACTAGTTCTTTATAGTGTGACAACAGTATTTGTTTAACTTAAGTATGAACAATACTATCATACGCAAGTAAAAGTTACAGTTACAGTGTTCATCTTCTGACCATTCTTCTGATACATTCCCTGTGACTAAGGGAAAAACAAAAGTCAAGGAAAAGAAAAATACTCTTAACAGAGGAGTCTTTAGAAAACCACAGTAGTTTTTCAGAAGCAGGCTGGTATTTTTGTGAACTTTAAAGAATGAAATTTTCCACTGGAATCAGGGAAGGAAGAATGGAAGATAGTTTCAAAATATTTTATCCTAAATCACAGGCATTTTTGGTAAGGTTAACATCTATATACTGTAATTTTCTCAGGCATGTTAAAATAGTGACATAGGTACTGTGATAAATTATATACTACAATATAATCAATTCCAGCTTTTTAACAGTCAAATAGTCTAACTGTCTGCAAAGTTTGTGAAGCTTCCTATGTAACTAACCCCTTCGTTGCAGCAGCCACACAATAGCAATACAAGGGCTGAATTACTTCAACGGCTAGCAGCAATATCTTGGCATTAAAAAAACCCAGCAAAATAGACATATGACCATCTGACCTAATCAGAGATGCCTCAGGGTAATTTTGCTGTTGAAACACTACTGGTAACAAAAAACACTGGCATTTAAAGTTTTTGAGGTACTTAACAGTAGAGCTTTCAGGATGCATTTGATTTCTTTGTTTATATGGCAAGACGACATCTGTTTTGATTGAAAGGGAAAAGACATCAGTATTAGAAAATAACTCCTGAAACCATTATAACTTCCTGAATATTCAATGCAACAGTTTTTGTTTATGAACCTACACTTCAGTTAACATTGCTGAAAACCAATACAGTTCTGCATTTCATTCTATCTTCTGCTTGCCCCGCCCTTCCTATAGAAATTCTTGGTTTTCACTTTTTTCAGCAGGGAGATCATTGCAGTCTAATATTGATAAGAACAGAGTTTTATTTGGGCAACTTACTAACAAGAAACAAGAGACATAGCTGCATCTCAAGTAGTTAATTAAGGAACAATCTCTTTTGAAATCATCTCCTGTGAAGACTTACTGCACTTTATCTGTTATGGACTAGGTTACTAAAATTGCTTTTAAAGTTTGCTTGGCTCATACCAAAGAAAAAAACTTTTAAAATGTGTTCAAAGTTATTATACACCTCTTAAGCAAGTGACCTTCTCCCCCACTCCTTTCTCAAGAGAAAAATATCTGACTCCTGATGTGAAGGTTTTATCTATTCATGCCTAATAGGTGGGCCCTATTTAGTGTCCTTAAATTATAATGCTGTAATGAGGCGAGAACACATGGGCTAACAGCGTTTTTAATAGAAGTCACAATGATTTAACCTAGTCTCTGATCCGATTATTCTTTTGGTTATACAATCCCAGGCAAGAGTTATTCATACTTTCCACTGCCTGCAACAGCAGCTGCTTCACTATCACCCTGGAGCCTCAGGAAAATTCAAGCCCTTAATCACTGTTTCCATTAGCCAACCGATCTTTGCTATCAGCTTGATGTGAGATGGCCAAAGTGCCAAGTAGTCTAACTACAGGAAATTGATTTAAAAAATCCATCCCGCAAAGAAGCATCCGCATACCTCAGAAGTTTGACAAATACCACTCATGAGTTCCCATTGATTCCCCCTTGCTTACACAAGCCACGCACATAAGCATTCTGCATAATACTTCACAAGTATGTATGCTCTGCTTGACACAAGAAAATACCTCTTATTATTTAATATCACAACCTGCAAGAAATACACATTTTAGTTCTTACCTCATCTTTTCTTCTTTTGCCCGTATTTAATTTCATCCTCCTCCCTGAACTGGGTAAACCAGTCTGCAACAGACATATTCCCACTTTTAGACAAAAAGCAGGACTAAAAGTAGCCACAGCTTTCAGTAGTAATGGACATATTAGTACTGCAGCTTCCTAGCAAAGCCACCAATCCTGAATAATTATCAAAATTCTATAAAGAAATATCAGAGATGGGAATTGTTCTTAAAACATTTCATAACATGTTATCTACATTTGTTGGGTTACACCCTCCCTTTCTCATAGTTTCACTAGAAGCCCACAGATGTGTTTGTTTAACTACGTGGACTATGAAAGGCTGCTTCACCTACAAAAACTGTGAAGAGGAAAAAAACAATTTATTGTAACAATACAGCTTGCATCTTCTGGCAGTTCACCAGCTCAGTTACCCTGGCTTCCTATCTCAACAGAGAAAGGAAACAGTACCTCTAAGAAAAAGAGAAGCAATTCTCCATGCCTTTCAGCCAGTTTTTATTTGGAAAGCATCCTGATTTTTAAGAGGCCTTCTCATGCAGACAGTCCCTTGTCTTGAAAGCAGGCCAAAACCTTCACAGAAGCTTCCAGAATGCTACTCCGTCAATGAAAGAAAATAAAGTGATTTTGTTTTACTCGCCTATACAGCATCTAAAAGTCAAAGTTTGACTCTTTTTTTTTTTTTTTTTAAGGATACCAAGATTTTTTAATTTTTTTTTTAAAGAGTGTGACACAGACACACATGTATATCAATCCATTTATCAAACAATCCTCATCTCACCATAATCCCCACCCAATGTCAACATGAAATCCAGCGTATTTACAGCTAGAAGACTGGACATACACCTATTACAGCATTAAGCTTTTACAGCAGCTTCTATGTATGCCTCAAGAAAGCTCTCTGCAGTTTCTCAATAGGGCAACTACAATGTACCTTCCAGAAGAGAAGTGCCAAAAGCACATTATTCTTCTCCTTGCCAATTGTCTGCCAAATTATTCAGATTTATCCCATCAGAAACATCCTTCAGCCAGGCTGAATATAGATGGGAAAAACTAATCGCAATACTTTCAACTCACTCCTACTTCACTCTCGTAATAGGGCAGTTCGGTCACATTTACCACTCCTAAAACCACTGTTGCATCAAAGAGATATACTGTCTCACAGTTTATGGTGTTCACAGCACGCGTGTGTTGCATTTTGATAATACCTTTTTTACTGCAGGAACAACAAGTAACTAAAATCCAACTCATTAGGTTTGCAATGTACTCTCAGCTCAACAGCTAAGAGTGCGTTTTCCTTCCAGGAAGTCAGCCAACATCAAAATAACTCAAAAAAAGAAAACCTCAAAAGGGAAAAACAATTCAAATCCAACTATTAACTTCTGAACTATCTGAAAAGCTGCAAAGTGAAGAGGAAGGTTTATCTTGGATAAAGAGGTTACATTTTAATAAATGAAATCCACTGCACACATTATGAGTATTGATAGCTCTGCTTTTATGAGTAGGACCAGCAATAAATAATGACTCACATAGTTAATGAAAAGAAGAAAGCCATTTTAGTTATCTCTGGCAGTAACAAATGCTTGGAGGAAGAGACAAAAGGTATAAACCCAGGTACGTATAGACTACTCTTCTCCCATCTAATCCTGGCAATAGCACTTCACAAACTCTGAGGATTAAGTTGTACCTAATCACTATGCTTGACAGATACTACTCATGAATCAGTCCCACCCCTTTTTTAATATTAGGCTCCCAGACTCCCAAACATTCTAAGACAATGACTTCCACAGTTTAATTATGCATTACACACACACAAAAAAAAAGTCATATTTTAGACCTCCGTCCCAACTTCAGTTTCACTGAAGACAGCGAATATTTCAGCTTCACTAATGCATTTCCAGCATATTCTCATATTCTATGAGAAAAGTAAGAGTACAAACATTCCACCCTGTGGTTCACTCCCACACCTCCCCTCTCCCATGGAAATGACAATCCTTTATGCTTGAAACTTTTTTGGTAGAATTTGATGGGGCCTGAGTATTTTTTTTGTTTGTTTAGAAAAAAAAACAAACCTGAAAATCCTTCACAAATGCCAGGTTACCATAATTCATACTGCATGAATGATCTCTTCAGACTTAAAAAATACAGTTTCTCTTGGCAGGAAGGGGCAGGTTCTGGCTATCTGAATGGAAAAAACTGGAACTAATTATAAAGTCATTCCTAGTTGCTTTACAGGCCAGAGGTGTCTAGAAACCTCTTGTCACAGACAAAGTGAAGTCCTTACGTTATTTACAAGAGTCTTAGTTGAGTTCATCCCTCAGATACTTCTATAATCAGCTGTATCAAGTCTTGAGGCAAAAAAAAAAATAAAAATCAAAAAACCACCCACAGTTTCCATGTCATGGTTGTGCGACTTCTGTTTCACCAAGTTAAAGTCTCAATGAAAAGCACAGCTTCTGAATTATCTTACATTTTTTATAAATTAGTACATAGAAAACATTAACTAGCTTCACCAACTCTTCTTTTGCATTCAGTTTTTCCTGCCACATTGATGTCAAAACAGCTCTATGATTATTTAACAGAAGATACAGCAACAGTAACAACAAAAACTTAATTTTTCCTCACTAACTTGAGAACCATCTCCATGAAAAGTTTGAAGTATAAAACCATGCTTTGGACCTGGTCATACTTAGAGCAAAAGGAAGAAATCCAAACCAACCCTAACTGAAACTACCTAACACCCCAGCTGAGGTAAGTGGTGCATCTTTGTTACAATACCATTAAAAAACCCAAACCCACACATCCAGATCTCCAGTATGTTTTCACACATGTAGGAGCAAAACCCAAACTATAATGTCATTTCTATTCAATGTAACATATATGAACTTTGTGTAACCATTTTTAAATTACCTCATTTCTCATTTTCAGTTCTTCTGACATTCAGTTATGACACTGAAAAGTGACTCCAATATACTCAAAGCTGAAGCATGAGGGTTCTCTGTTAGCACCTTATTTTAGCAAGGCTTCAACTGTTTATGATGCACTCTGAAATGCCTTGAGCACAACAAAGAGCTACAGAAATGAAAATAATTCTTCCTCCCCTTTGAAATCAGCCTTTCTACTACAGTTTCATGGTATTATCTGTACTTTCACAAGTATAACAACATGTGGACAACAGTTAAAGGAAGCCACGTAAATCACTATTTAATGCCTCAAAGTCCAAGTAGACGAAAAAAAGCAGTCAAGCACTGCTTGACCAAAAAATTTTATATTGCACAGTCTCTTCAAATCCTTCTACTCCAGATGAAAATAGAGTATTCAGCTCAAAACTTATTCAAATCATCTTTGTGATTTGATTTTTATTGAATTATTTATTTTAAATTTATTCAAATCACCTCTCAGCATCCCACATAAGAACTGGGAAGGAGCAACTAGAAAACCTACTCTGGGCTCACAGGCCAAAAAAAGCTACTCAAGTGAGAAGATTTAAGACACCATCCTTAAACTAAACAGACACACTAAGATTGAATACAACTTTAACACTTGATAACTCTTCATATTATTCATAAAGTATACCATCTCTTTAGACAAAAAATATTTTTTCCAAAGACCCTCACAAGCTGAGGAGGTTAGGCATCCCAATGACTCTCAGGAGTTCACGTTTACCTCAGATGCAGAGATACGAACAAGTTCTGCTTGTGCACTTGGCAGACTGGATGCATCCCAAGAGACATAAAACTGCATTAGCATGGTATTATGCTCTACTGTAATGTCAAAGATTATTACGTCAGCCATAGCACTATATTTATATGGCTTCCAGACTTCAAGTCACCCAAAAGTCTGCCTTAACCTGTTAATAGCTGCAGAACAAATCTGCATCACCTGAAAGTACAGGAGCTAAATACTTCCAGAAGGTTTATTGCAAAAATTTTCATAACGGAAGATTTTTAATTTTTTTTTTTTTTTAAATCATCCTTAATCGTTTTACTGTTCAGTGTAAAACCAGGTTGTTGGAATATGATTTTGAACAACAATCTTAACCCTGGGCTTTTTTGGAAAGCAATAGCATAGAAAGAACTACAAACATTGTCACAAAAAAATTATTTGAGAAAAACACTGGCAGAGAAAGAATGAAAACCTTCAAAATATAAGCAGAAAAGTACAGATGCCATTAAGTAATTTTTACATTCCTATTAGGGAACATTTCGCCAAAAACAGAGCTGTGGTCACAAAAATATAATCACGAAAAACACCTTTTTGAAATTTACTTTTGATTTTTTTTTTAATGTGATCTAAGAAGATTAACAAACTTTAAGTAAAAGGATTAATGAGGCATGCGACTGAGACAGGAAGAGATTACCAGAAAACCCAAGCATTATTTCATAAAGAAAGTTTTGTAAATACTCCTGAGAAATTTGACAAACTTCCTGTAAAGTAGAAGTAATTCCCTAAGTATTTAAAAAACACAAAATACATTCAACATCTCATGATTATTCCAGTAGGCTGTAAGTCAATTAAAAATTTCTAAAAGCATGGCTCATTTAACGGCTTGATTTTCAGATCAGTTCACAAACAAGTTTTTCCGTACTGAAACTATATAAAGCTAAAGGAAGAGTAGAATTTTAAAGCTATGATAATCATTAACAAGATTCAACACACCTGCCATTACTGCCTTTTTCCTTGGTTATACTACTGCAGAGATTTCTGACCTTATTTAAGCCTTATCTTCAAACACAATTATAATATTTCTCTTTTTTATTTTAAATAATCCATCACAGACACTGTTTCACAGCCAGTTCTACTTTTGCTTGCCATTGGAGGTTACGTGAGGACACAGACTACTGTAGGTGACTGGCTCACTCTTACTTCTAGTGCACTTAAAAGCAATCAAGCTAAGTTTCTTTAAAAATCCAGCTTTCAGCAAAGTTTTCCCTAGCAAGTTCCAGAGAAAAACTATTATCGTGATGTAACAGCCTGTTTTCAAGAGTTATCTATTAATGTAAGTTTTCGTTAATTACGGGAAATCTTCTGCTACGTTCATTGGTTTGCAGTAACTTGCACGATTTAGCAGATTAAGGCAATTATAGATATTTTAAAGTCATTTAAGGAACTCAACCCGTTCTAAGGAAAATTAGCTGCATCAAAAATCTTTCACCTCTTAGCCTTAAAAAACAATTTTTTTTCTCAGTAGCCCAAAGTTGAATTCTTTCTAGATAGTCTTTATGTTCCTCTTTTACGCTTCACAAATTAAATGAGTGATACTTGTCTACAATTAAGGTGAAATGGAAACCTGACAGAACAGACCTAGGTAACCTACTTAGCAAGAGACTACCAGGGCATAAATGAAGTTATTTAGCCCCCCTGTGGCTGTACTCAGAACTTCAAAGTCATCAGCGAAGTATGCCACATCCCTTCAGGATTACAAGATACAAGCAAGCGTATTACCTACTGGACTTGCCATTTGACAGTACAAGTTCTATAAAAAAMCCCCAGTGTCCTCAACTGACATAAAAAGGCTCTTAAAAATTGAATACCAGTGGAGAAGGATGGAAATATGCAAAAGCATAATTGCTGGCTCTGGTAATTAGCTACTGACACCTTTTTTTTTTTTTAAATGAGTACACAGGAAGACAGTTACAATAGATCAAACTCATCTGCATGTTGTATGAAGAGTAATACTACTTTTTCTCTAAGAACAAATTACAACTGCTCAAGCACAGAGTCAACATTAAAACTACCAAAAAGCTGGGGGTCAGAGGTAGAAGACTTTTCAGGAAATGAGAACAGCATTTTTCCAAGGTTATTAGCCAACTTGAAGATCAGATAAAGGGGTTTTGTTTAAGATTTCTTGTACTTCAGTGAAAACAAATGAGGATGCAGAATCTATAGGTATTCCTCCAACTGTGCTTTAGAAAAACTTGAGAGTAAGTATTTAAGTGTTCTCTGGAGGATTTTGGAACCGACATTGAAAAACTAGCCACGAGGTATTTAAGCAAGTCAGATTCTTTCTTATGAGAATAAAGCAGAGAACCAACTGTCCTTACTAGAACTAGTACCTTACTTGATAGGATGGTCTATTTTTAAGAGCTTGATCGCAAACCCAATAGGACTTCTTCAGATTTCTCAACTGTGACATTAACACCTCAATAAAAAAATTTTAAAAATTAAAAAAAAAAAAAAAGGAAGAGCAAGAACATACAACCAGCATTTCAAGTGCAAATCACTGTTTGGGAAGGGGGAGGGTAAAACAGAAGTAGTTGTCAGCCATCACCTAGCTGTCCTATCTCACCTTTGATTGGATCAACCCTCCTCAAATAGGGCAATCCAGGATTATTAAGGGGCCTACTGAAGAGAAAAAAAACCACTAACTATGTAGACAAGGTATTTTTAGAGTGTTACATACACTGAAAAGTAGGAAGTTCACAAAACAGAAAAAAAACCACATTGCACACACCAAAATTCATAGAATATTTACAAAACACTATGTCTGGTGATGTTATATTTTACAATACCTTTACTCATTCCTTTATCATCACAGAAACAAAGTTCCACACAACCATTTGCTACACTGGTAAAAGCAAGTTTAATTTTTCTGTATACACTCTGTAGTAAACTATGTAAATTTTCTTAAAATTTAACTCCTTAACAAAGTGTAGTCTTTTAAAATTATTATCTTGGAATCATTTTCAGATGCCAATTTTGTCACTGTAGACGAAAACACCTTAATTTTCTTGGATACCAGAATCAGTAAATGCTAAGGTAAAACTGGATGCATGCATAGAAGACTCTAATCTTTTCCCCACTTTTAATACAACCTTGTTCTTTTCATACCATCCAACAGCAGTATGCTGAAGCCACCTTTCACACATCCAAACAGTCTGAGATCCAGCCTTAGTGCCTCATTCCACCTTTTGTCTTTTGCAACTGCCTGACATTTGGCCAACAGAACACATTAAAAATGTATCCAGTCCATGAATCTGCTGTTTTCCTACACAGCAGTTGTACATTTCCAGCTTTAAAGAGTTAGCTCTTGCCGTCTCTATAACTGTATTAACCGAAGCTAAATTATGTATTTCAACAGCTGAGATTCAGTTCACAAAAACCTAAGATGTTTTTTCAATCCATTAAAAGTCTGTGTACACCTACCACATTTATAAAACACCAGGTCCCAAGCACCCCAACATTTTTTTTTTATTTTGTATTATTTATATAACCTTGAGAAAGACTTTTCTTCCCTCTTGGATACACATATTTATTCAAGTTCAAGACAATTCTTCCATTCTTTGCCTTAGAAATCTAAATTTTAAAAGCAACAGCTATGCTGCAGTAACTGTACATGCTGACATCCATGGTTAAGATAACAYAGTTATGCTGAGATGATCAACCTCAAATTAATTTGTTATTAAGTAATCTGCACTCCTTCCTGCTGCAGCTCTTGGCAAGGAAAAAAAAAAGAAAGAGTAGTTCAAACATTTTTTTATCGTAGTGTTAAGGATACATAAGACTTTGTCCTGATCTAAATTAAGTGTCTGGAGACAGAGATTCTTTGGAATCAAAACAGAAAGACAGAAAAATGGTTTAAGTGTTCAGATAGCTCCTGGTCTTGCATGGGATTATGCGTCTACATTGTCATCCCTCTAACTGCTGTTTCAAAACATGCACTTCAAGGTCACAAGAATCCATCTGAGAAGATACTATTACTACATGCAACTGATGATACTACACAGAACTGATTATAGCTGTTTTCCTAAGCATACTTGGAGCGGACTTGAATTAAAGTAAATAGGGTAAATCGCAATAACGGTGCCATTCCCATCACACCTGCAGGTGCCTGAAGCGATAGGAAAGTTATATAACCTTAGAAAGTAACTGGAATACAATGTAGCTGCATTGCCTATTTCCAGCTCATTTTTAATGCATTGTAACTGTTAGCAGGGTTGAGCTGTTGGACTACTACTACAACAACTCTTAAGCTGTTTTTCACAAAGAGACAGCCAATTATTTTAATAGGATATTAAACCAGTACAATTATTGCCTAATTTTTCAAGTTCATTTAATTCCAATCTGTTTAAAAACTAAACATCTCCTTCAGTATCACAGTCATTAGAAAATAAGAGCTTGATAGCAAAACCAACTATAAAAGCCAAGAGAAAAGTTAGCTTCACTCATTCTTTAATTCTGGCTGAGACAAGTAAAAGGAGGATGAAAAAACTAAGATTGATTTGAATTCCTTCTTCATTAAGAAGGACACAGATAACATGAGAAGCAATTCTGAAATATTTATATCCACTTATTACACCTAGAGCTGCAGTTTACTTCAGACAGTTTATAGTATTCCTCTGACAGCTGCTGTTACCTTTCTCTGCTCTGGAAGAACAGTTGCTAATTTTGACTATTTTTTAAACAAAGTGGCCCTCAACTCAGACAAGCGCTAAAGATCTGTGTGTGCTACCCAATAACTCTCTTTGCCTGTAGGCAGGCAGTTTCTGCGTCCGCTCGGACCCCTGCCTACTAACTGCCTGCCTGCCACGCTCCCAGGTCTCCAAACGCTGCCTTCCGCCTCCTGTCTCACCAAACGCCTTCGGGTGCATCAACAAACTGCTGTTCCTCGCTACACCGTAACCGCAACGCTCTGAACAGAGTGGCCGAGGGCAGGTTTTTTTCCCCTTCTGGTCTATGCACCTCTTCGCCCTGACCTATGGGTTCAGGGCATCGGATCCGCCGGACTGAGCCTCTGGGTCAGACCCGAGGGCAGGGACCCGAGAGAAGCCTTTACACACCGCGCCCCGCGGAGGGGCCGGCCAGCCGGGGCAGAACCACCGCGCCTCCCGACACTCGCTTCATGTCAGGAGAGCGGGCGGGGACGCAGAGCCACAGCCTCGGCCCCCCCACCTCCTGCGGGAGGGGGCGGCCACGGAGACCAAGGCGCCCGCCGAGACCCAGGCGGAGGCGGGCCGCCCCCTGCCTCTCACCCCCCCCCCGCCGCCGCACGGCGCCGGGCCGCAGCGCCCGCCCCCGCCGCAGGCCGCCGCTCCCCACACGAGCAGCCTGAGGCGGCGGCGGCCCCGGCGGGCGGGAGCCGGCCGAGCCGAGCGGCGGCAGCTCCTCGCCGGCAGAGGGAGCCGGCCAACGCGGCCCTGCCCGCGATCCCCCGGCGTGGGGCGGGCCTGGCCGCCGCGCTCACCCGGCACGGGCCGTCCTGGAAGACGCGCGGGTCTAGGTTGCAGGCGATGGTGGCGGTGGGCAGGTCCCGCAGCGCCACCGCCTCCATCTCGCCGTCAACGAAGCTCCAGTCCGTCTCGGCCTCGGGCGGCGGCAGCGCCTCCTCCTCCTCCCCTGCTTCCCCGGGCGGCAGCGGCTGCTGGAGCGGCGGCTCCTCCTGCCCCGCCGGGCCCCTCCCGCCGCCGCCGCCGCCGCCGCCGCTCTCCATGGCCGGGGGCGATCGGAGCCCCCGCGGGGCGGGGCCCGGCGGCCGCTGAGGCAACGCCTCGCGCCGGCGGCGGTTTTGCCCCGCTCCGCCCCACCCCCCCCTTCGCCTTGGCGCGCGCACACAAAACTTACAGCTCCCCCCGCCCTTTTTGGGTCCCTAACCCCCGCGCCGGTTCAACCGGCGCCTTCCTGCCCCCCTCCCCGCCCCCCGCGCGCAGGGCGCACGGCGCCCTGTGAGCCAATAGGAAGCCGCCGCCGCAGCAACAGGTGGCCTGCCCGAGCGAGGCGCTGCTTCCGCCATCTTGAGTGAGGGCAGCGGACGGCTTGCGGGGTGTGAGGGAGTCCGCGGGTCGTCGGGCGGCAGCCGGTGGGGCGGCGGCAGACGCACGGGAGGCACGGGCAGCGGCCGGGCGATCAGGGCGGGGTGGTGGGCGAGGTGACCCAGCAGCCTGGTGAGTGCGACCGTCCGGTCAGGGGTAGTCGGAGCAAGCCGGGGCCAAGGTGACGGGGCAAGGCCTGCTGCAGCCGCAGAGCTGTGTTTTGCTGCACGATGAGAGCACGGAACAACACGTCTTGACTTAGAGGACAAGCAATATTGTGCACCAAGCAGATGAATAAAAAAACCCTTACTCAAACACTTATAAATCGGCTGAAAGTTGCCGTCGTGTACATGTTGTTTCTCTTACCTGCCTTAAGGTCATGCCAACCAACCCTTGATGTTCTGGAAACAGTTCACTGAACAGACAACAGAAAGGAAGCCTAGGAAAAAAAAAAAAGCCATAACAGTATTTGGTCAGTTGCATCTCCTCTTGCTGGGGAATGATGTAACCAATCTTCACCCTTTCTTTGTACTTTTATCAAAAATGTCCTATTGCTGGGCCAAGACCAAATACGTTTTGACTTCAAAATTTGTGAAAGGGTGCATATAAAGCCGTGTCTATGTCCTTTCCTCCTTGCTTCGGACCTGAAAGATGCATTTTCTTACAACCTTTCTCTTTTCCCTGTGTCGAAAAGCCATAAAGAACAATCGCACCTTCCCTGCCTCCACTCAAGGAGCTGCTTTTGTCAGACATTCCTATGTAGAAGAATAAAGTTTACCTAATGTGCTTAGCTGGTTAGTCCAACCTAACTAACCTAGACAAACACTTTTCTTACATACGTATACCTAGCATCACCTTCTAGGGGAAGACACAAAAGTGAGCTTTGGAGGTCACAGTTTTTTTATAAAGTTATTGTGACATTCACACATCTACCTCAAATGTCCTATACTAGTACAAGGATAACGCAGAATAGTAAAAGGCAATAAGGAGTGAGAGGATGCTGGGTAGTAGTTGGCAAAATACTAACCAAATGTTCTACTTCTGCAGGGCTGCATAAGAAAGAATGAGGTCTGAAAAGTGGGAAGAACCATCAGTCAAAAACCTGTTTTCTCACCTAAGACCCGCTCAAGACCAAAACATGGCTACTAGTAAAATGTACTTGAGTTCCTGTAAAGAATGAGAACTGGTAGCAAAATGTGCTTCCTATCATGAGAAAGCCTCTGAGGGGCTAATTCCATTCTCATTTCCAGGTACAAGAAACTTCTCAAAGACATGAGTGAGGAGATAGATAGTTGGTGTTTATACTACAGCTCAGAGTCCCAGGGCTTACTTAGAAAGCATTTCATCACGCATAGTTATCTTGTCATCAGGTATCATCTATCCAGAGACTGAAAAAAAATTATTTCATTTCATAATGTCCGGTATTAGAGATCACAGATTTTTAACTGTATTTTTGTAGATAATATATGTTAGTGTGCACCTGGAAAAAATTACTGTGCCAAATACAGGATTGGATTTTGTAACCACACTATAAACAAATTGATGCAGGCTATGACGGGTCACTTGTTCAGCAACATTAATAAATTATTTAAAATATGGTACAGCAAATGTTATGGCAAATGGTGTTCAAAGTAGAATACTCTTACAGATCTTTGCTTCCAAAATGCAGCAACATTTTGGTGAAGTAAAGATCTTCTGAAAAAATAATATTGACAGTTGGGAATGCTGTATCGCCTACTGATCTGCAGTGTGCAAAGTTTACAGCTGAGGCAACAGCCCCACTCCTTGGGATACCACTGTTACTCCCTCTTAAGTTAGCACTGCTGTCCTTTTTTTCAAACAGATCAAAGTCTTTAAACTGATGAATTGCTTGTCTCGGGCAATTTTAATGAGATCTTGCAGAATACAACAAGAAGGAGAAAAATGCCACGTGAAGAGATAATAATTTGCCTTCTCCCTCCTCTTCTGTTGGAAGTTTCTTCAGACTCTGTAATCTGTTTTGAACCATTTAAGCCTTTTTCACAGAGATAAGCTCTCGTCTTACACACAGGATATTTTCATGATCAGTTGGGCTAAGTGTATGTTCTCACACCAGTTTTCACAAAAACTCAGACAAATGGTATCTTAAAAGAAAAGTCACATATATGAACAAGCTGAAACTTTTTTAAGATAAATTAGCGTTAAAACCTCCACACAAGCTAATGCCATTTTTAAGCTTATTCTTTGATCTAGATTTGCTTCCTGATAGGAGTGGTGACACTTGCCTCTTTGAGGAGAAGCTATCTGTCTGTATCCTCTGCATCAAGAACTCTAACCCCCCTACAGAAATCTCACCTGAGGGATCTGAATGGAAATCTGCTGTTATATATTTTTAAAAACTTGCAGACAGGAAGCAAAACTCACCAACAACAAATTCTGGTAATTGCAGCCTTCCATCTTAATGGAAGATTGAAAAATATTCATCTACCCACTACTGGTCTAATGGCATAAGCCACCCCCCAGCTGGTTATTGTAACTCGGGTGTCAGATTCATGAGTGAAAATAAGCTATTAATGATACTCGTATCATAATAGCACTTAAAGCTCAACCGAGATCATTACCACATCGTACCAAGCGCTGCAGTACTCCACAATCAAAGGACCTATCTGCCCTCAGAGCTTAAAAGTTCAAATAAACAATTCAAAGAAAGAAAGCATTGCTGACGTTCTACAAATGTGGCAAATAAATAAAATATGAAGTGAACACACCCCCCCAGCATTAATTCAGTCATAGACTTCAGAAGAAAAATTAAACCTGGGGTTTAATGACAGATACATCCTTTCTTTTTGTTACATATGAAGGGAATGCAACATATGATTTTGACTGGAAGAGCTGGTAAACCAAGAAAAAAATAGATCTTCACTCCAATGCTCGGCTTTGGGGATAGAGTACATCTTTCAATGTAAGTGACAGTGATTAACAATGATGATTTCATTACACGCAGGAAAAAAGGTTCCTGGGATAAATCGCTAACTGCACACTGGAACAGTGCCATTCAAATGTTTTGAACAACACACACTACCATCTAGTGGTAGAAAGAAAAGCACGAAGGATCTCAAAAGGGCTACTTTTATTACATGCATCTGCAACAAAAATCCTCACTTCTCAAGTGAAAAGTAGATATCTAACCAGCACGAAAAAAAAAATCAAACTATACAGAACTTGATTATAACTAAATGGAAAATGTTTGGAGAAAGACTGAACATGTGGTCCTGTGGGTGACTTCCTAAACACTCATTTAAACCACTGACTTATTTAATATTCCTCAGAATAGGTTTTTGTTGCACCTATTTAATGGCTACACATAGGCAGATGTAGTTAGCAGTTTAAACACATGGCATTGGTATCAGTGACAATACTTCAGAAGACTTTGAGGTTTTTTCCTGCATAGAAGCCTATTCACAAGGCAGTACTGCAATCATTCATTGGCTRTAGACTTTTAAAAAGGCTATGCATATCTAAAACATGCATATATTAACACTGAAGATCTATTTTGGCTATCTATAACACAGTTTTCATTAAAATAAATTTTCTTTAATTACCCCTGTATCCTGCAAGTACAAAAGCATGTCCTCAGTTACTTCCTTACATTAACAATGAAATATTTGTACTATCAGTTACTTGCATATATGTATAACAAAACATTTTTATTTCTTAAACCTTAACCAAATAACCACCTAGATTTACAATAACAAATCTCCTACACATTCACAGACTTCAGACCTCAAAGCAACCCAACAAAAAGATGGTCCAAAGAACTTGATCCATCCTCCTACTTTCCCTCACTCATACTTTCAAGCATGGCACACCAGCGTATGATATGGCATTTGAGGTATTTACTTAATTTATCTCGTTAGATCATATGAACTTTATGAAAGCCTGACTGGTCCAACAGCACTGACTTGTGGGGATCTTCTTTGGGGTCCAAGGTTCAAGGGAGGTGTTCTCAAACTCCTATGTCGAAGGGCATACCTTAAGTGTGCCAGTCACTTTTCAGTCCATTTGCTCCAAATCCAGTTCTTTTGCTGGAGGGCAAATGCCCATCCCTCATTTCTTCCCAGAGCCAGGAGGACCTTTCCACACAGCGGTGGCTCCTTCACAGGCTGCCCAAAGAGCTTTACCTCCCACATTTCCTACAGCATCCTGAAGGCCTTGTTCTCTAGGAGGTTTCACTAAAAATCCTACTCAGTAAAGTCTTCAGTTTACCTCTTTAAAGTGCTTATTATCTGCCAAGCAGCCCCTCTGGGTTAATTTCTCACAGATAGGCTTGTTTCCCTTGAAACAGCCTCCCATAGACAGAGAGAGGTCTGACCCTTTTTAAGGCAAGCCAGTCACCTTAAAGTGCATATATAAAGTACACAAAATCTCCCTGCTTTTACTTTAAACTCAATTTGAGCAAAGCATATGCCCCAAAAAGAAAATTGATATAAAGAATATCCCCTGTCTTATTTAACAGTTTGTTCTGATGTTAAATACTGTTAAAGGTGTATTTTCTTTCTAGTTTAAATTTGCCTGGTTCTCGTTGATAGCCATTTGTTCTAGTTGTGTTTTTCTTCACTGTAATACAAAGTCTCCCAGTACTTGATGTTTTATGTTGGAGTCCCTCCTTACTATTCTTTTTGTTCAGCTAAGCAGATCCAGTCCTGCAAATCTCTCAAGGGTGTTTTTCCTCTTAGAGCTGCTGAAAGTGGTTTCACGCCTGGTCCATGCTTCTCCCCATCATGTTCCCTTTCCTCCCCTTGATTTAATCCAGACATCCCAAGGGATTCCCTTTTCAGCATACCATCACCCTTGCCCTCGAGGGTCTGGATGCCATCCAGTGCTGCTTGCCAAGCTCCTGCCGTACCTCTGCAGCATCATGCCCCCACCCTGCCTTTCCTCCTGGATGCCTACGGTCTTCACAGCTGCTTGCTTAGCTCGGCCTCTGTCCACCGATAGCTGCAGCAACCACAGTAGCCAGGTGTCCTGAGCGCACTTATTCCAGTTTGGTAGCCTTCCCCTAGCCTTACCAAGGCAAACATACATTTTAAAACACCATTACCACAGGTTTGATTTTTTGTTGGCTTAGAACAATTTGTATAATCACTTTTCTATATGTTTTTTGGTCTTTGTAGCCATCAGCATTCAAGAAATTGCTACAGCCTGTATCATATCAACCATCTACATTAGTTATTTCCAGCTATTACCTGAAAATATCTCATGACTCTGGCTCTCACAGCAAAACGTCTTTAACAGCACAACCTAAAGGGTTATTTCTGATAGCAGTTTAGTGCACTGCATTTGCCAGTACAAATACGCCATCCTTTTTCTTTTTTTTTCTTCTTTAACTTGTGCAGATTGATCCTCTTTGTCTCAAAACGACAGTAGTCAGAATGAGAAACCAGAGTGATAACCTCTCTGTCCCATATTGTGTAGATGGGTCTTTTGTAGAAGGACCTGGCGCCCACAGGAGAGATAGGATTAGCTGGAGTGGTTTTCAGCAGAACTGCTAGCATTTGGAAGAGCAGGAGTTGTCCCAGGGCAGAGAAGGAACACACAAATAAAATGCTGTTAAATAAAATAAATACAGTGAAGCTAAGGTTTCTTTACCTTCGTATTGGTAGGAGGCTAAAAAAAAGTCCTGAGGTGCAGAAGCTACGGCTTGTTCAGCACTCTTTAAAGTAGGTGGGCAATGTACAAAGCTCATGTAACTGGTTCAGATCAATTGCTTTGTTAAATGCCTATCATCAGCACAATCTCTTCTCTTTTATACGTATCTCCCCCTTCTCCCATGGTTCACTATGCTCCTTTCCTGCCGCTGTTCTGAGTTAGATGGTAAGTTGCTCTGGAATGCGTCTTCCTATATTTGCATTGTGCCTGGCAGGGTTGGACTCCCAAGGTCACTGCCACCTTTGGATGCCACCCCAGATCTCACAACGATACACTTTTCATTATAGTAATGCAGCAGGTTACCATGTACCTCTTACTGATTTTTAAACTACTCTCTGGTAAGTCAGCTCCTAAATTAGGTAGAGAAGAGTAATACATAGTAGAGGTAAAAGAGCCATTTATTTCAGGAGCAATCAGTAATAAGCCTGATTACTGATTTACCATAGAGCTCATTTACAAGTGCTGTAGAACAAATGGGTTTTGTCGGTAAGCACTTCTGAAAAGGAACAATAGATATAAACAATTTCAACAAAAGCTGTGTCAAAGCTGTTAATACAAAGAGAAAGGTTGGATTCCTAATCCTGGGAAAAGAAAAATAAAAAAAGAAAAAGAAAAGAAAAAGAGAAAAAGGAAAAGAAAAAGGAAAAAGGAAAAGGAAAAGGAAAAAGGAAAAGAAATAGAAAAAGAAAAGGGAAAAGA
>JASVER010000012.1:3457910-3604375 GCA_030449065.1 Oceanodroma leucorhoa | reverse complement strand
AAAAATAAAAATAAAAATAAAAAGAAAAAGAAAAAGAAAAAGAAAAAGAAAAAGAAAAAGAAAAAGAAAAAGAAAAAGAAAAAGAAAAAGAAAAAGAAAAAGAGAGAGATTATGGCATAACCTGCATGCAAATAAAATAAAATGAACATTAGTGAGAAATGGACCTGGGCCCATACAGAACAAACTGTGTGTAATTCTATCCTGCTGGCCTTTTTCTACAGTTTCCTACCCTTTATCATCACTTCTAGAGCATCATGCACCAAAACCAGCTTCATTAAACACCCCCTCTAAAAAAAATAAAGAAAAAAAGAGTCAGCTGCATCGATGTCATGCAAATTCCACATTCAAATTAAGCAAAAGGAAAGTAGGGCTGAAGAGACCTCCGGAGATCACCTATTGCAGCCTCTCATCACAAGGCTGCAAAGACAACGATTTCTTTAGTGATGTTATGAAAAACTATTTTCAAGGCTATTATTACAGTGTATAAAAATATTTCAGAAAATTCTGCTGAAGAGAAAGCTATATACAAATGATCACTGTACCTCTTGACTGCACATGTAGCTTAATTCTATATCAGTTAGGTATTAACTCAAATAATTTTATGACTATTTTGAAATATTCTAAGTTTTATTCTGAAAATCTATAATTATTTTAAAAGTTAATTTAAAAATTTCTCTGAGTTTTACAAAGAAGAATTGTATTAAAAGCCAAGTTGAAGTGGAAATGGTACAGAATGTGACTGTTTTATGTGGGAATAAAAAAGTTATTAAGAGCTATGAAAGGCAAACTGAAAGGTAAACTGAAATTTAAAACAGAAGCAAGAGTATGAAAAAGATCAAATAAACTGTGATTAGGGATTATATTTTAAGAAATTATTTCAAGATGCAACAGGCACAGTAAAATAGGAAAATAATTTGAAATAAATAACGGTTTAATACAATAGGAATTAAAATAATAGAGGAGTTTAAGAAAATCTAGACACTATTAAAAGTGAAGAGAATCTCCTGGACTTTAGAAAAAGCTTTATTTCCAGGTTCCACAGTAAAATGCTCTGATGAATCTAATTAGGACTTCATATATAATTTTGTAAATGAGGTCAATGTGAGAAAAGCAGCGTTTATAACACAGAAAACATGAAACAACATATGGAGTGTATCCATTTAATTTTGAGTGTAAATATGTCCTGGGCACTTTGCAAAACAAGTAAAGGTATGTTTTCTTCTCTGAAGAGCTTTTATTTTAAGGACTAGTTTTCAGATGCCTTGAGCAGGTGAAATTCAGCTGAAGTTGGAGCAGTTCATCACTTTTGAAAACTCATGCCCCAGATTCCACAGTGCCGCAGTATGTGTCAGAAAATAGAGGGAGGGAGGAACGATGAGGATGACAATAATGAAATCACAGTTACTTAATAAGACCCAGATCCTTGCAAAGACTCTTAGCTTTAAACATATCAGTAATCCTATTGAATCATGTGCAAATCAAGATGGTCCTTTAAATAGTGTTGTGTGCACGCCCTTCCCTAAGCAATGGTGCAGGAGGTAGGGTATGGGAATGGTTGAAAGGCATTTGAAAGTGATGGAGAGGAGGGAGTTCCGTGAAGTAAGTTTGATGGGGATTTCCCAAGCAGAATCAAAAACCTGGGCAGAGGCCCAGAGTTGTCTAAAATGAGAGCAGGTTCAGGCTTCAAGCCAGACATACTGTTAACAGCGAAGTGAGTGCTGAGCTGGCCTTGTTTAGCTAGCAAATGAGAAAATACGAGACTGCAGGACAGTCGTCAGACTTTCCAGGACCTTGATGCTCCTGGGGCGCTTTCAAAGTTAATTCCAAACTACTGTTTTATTGAATTAGATATGATACTTGACAATAAAAAACTGCATATAAGGTCTGTTTGTGATCTTGCCTGCAACACAGGGAGGACATTATTGCTTCATTAAAATAGTACTACCTAGCAAAAATAAAAATAAAAGATAAGAATAGGAAAGTCAAAGACTCCTTTGGAGAATGAACAGATTTCAAGTACTTAAAAAAATAGTAAGCACTACTTTTGAAAGCTTTGTTATTGATATTCTTCTATTTTTTTTAACACATTGCAGAATGATTCATTCAGAATTTAAGTACAGGCTGCTTTGGTGCCTGCAGCTTTGTGGGATGCCGGGAATTTGGTGAGCAGAGAAACAAATGGAAGGAAGAGAGGGGCTGGTGGTATCTGGCAAGAAGGTGCATCTACTCTCCCTCTCTGTTTATTCAGCCTTGGTTAGAGGTAGCTTGGCTTTCTGTGCTTCCCAGCCCAGCAACCAGGCTTTTTCCCCCCTTGCATGTCTACCTCCCTACCTTCTTCCCAAGCAGACTGCCTCTAAGCAGCTGGGAAGGGAGCCGATTGCCTCTAATCAGCTTAGTGCTGGGAAGCTCAGAACACTAAATACAGATGGCAACACCCCCTCAACGCGCAGCATGCCGCTGCAATTTTCAACAAGGCATCTCTCCCTCTTAATTTTGTTTGGGTGGACTGGACACCCTCTCAGCTGTGAAGCAGCAGAATGCCACCTTGACTTCTTGACAGAAATTTAAGAAACCAGGGACAAACATAGCAAACATACATATGTTTTGAAAGTAGTAAAAATTACAGTCCTCCAATACCATTTTTTCACTTGCAACTTTGCCTTTTCCATAGTTGAAATAGCATATTTTAAATAGGAGAATACAGAACTGGCTTACATACAATGTTAATACAGTTTTGGGTTTCTTTTTTTCCATCACAAAGGGCTAGGCAGTCATATTCTTATATGGGATAATGTTTTATACCGCAAGTAATTTGTGGAAATTCCAGTTAAACCACCAGCTGCAATAAAAATAATGCAGAAAAAGTAATCGGGCTTTGGCCCACATTTTGCTGACTGCCCATTTTCAAATTTCAGTCTGTAAGGGAATCACCTGGGACAGGATTCATCTCATATGAGTTTTGATGTGTCCAGTACAGACATCATCCCCCTGAGCCAGTCACACTCAGGTCCTTGTACAGTCAGTGTAGAGAAATAGGCACTTTTCTGTCAAGGACCTTCTGGTCTGCTTTGGACATCTACCTTGGGATGAGAAGAATCATTCCACTGATGCTGCTCACTAGATCTCTGTTGGCTCTAGGGTCTGCAGACATGTAGTTTGTACCTGTCTATATTTACCCTGATAAATCCCTCCCTCCATCCCATGGTGGAGAACCCAATTAAATGCCACCTGATTTCTGGAGGCTCTGCTCACCCCTATTTCCCACTGAGTTCAGTGCAAAATAGCAGTTACTCAGCATCTGGCAGAAACAAGCAGAATTCAAATCGTGTGCAGGCAGCTTTTGGCCTAGGGATATATAGTTTCACTTCTGAAATGTGGCAAACCCTGGGAAAAGCAGATGCACACGCTTGATGAAACAGCACAGCTTCAGCCAGAGCAGGCACCAGGGAATAGGCAGAACAGGCTTCTGTGGGAGGCAGCAGCCTGCACAGGGAGGCAAAAAAGTCTTGCTAACTCCGTTACCCCAGTTCACTTAGGATGAACCATTAAATATTTGTCATTTGTGTATTTGGCACTGCACAGGACTATGAACTGGAGTCACAGAGGCATGAACAAATACCCCAGTCTGCTCCCTTTGCGGTGGGGCTGACTTGTCCCAGGAGTTAGGCAGGCCAGTGGGGAGGGCTCTCTCCGAGACCCTTGTAATGCAAGAGGCATTTTTTCCTTACCTCAGGCTGAAAAAACTACAACCTTGATCTGCAACTCCCTGTACAGTCAGGGAAGAAAAAGAAGTTACAATAATCCAAGCGAGTACAGCCTAATCGATAACACCCAGGGATATAACTTGTTCGCTAACAGACTATAAAGGGATCTTCCTGTTGTCCACTAATGTCTAACATCTGTGATATTTAATTACTTGCACTCATCTTTTAAATGAAGAAGGTGTGCAGTAATCCTTCCTGAAGCCGAACTGAGAAAATAATATTTATTAGCTGAGGGCCTGTTTTAGAAACAGATGGGGTGTAAAGAGCTTGAAGGTAGTGTACAGGAGGAGTGTGAAGCAGGAGAGGTTAATTGTTAAGTAATTGAGATAGAGGGGAAGAGCGTTGAATGCAGAGAGCACAGAACAACAGATATCCAAAGCTCTGGGATTTCACTGGGACAGATCTCATTTTAATGGTGTATTTCCAAAACTGCCTTTGTTTTTTGGCACGATGCTGAAGAGTGACAAGGAGCAATGTCGGGCTGACTGGCCAGCTCTCCTCTGAACCGTGCCCACCCCGTACCTCTTTACCCTGTCCCTCAGCTCTCTGACTTCCTACTTTGTCTCTCTTGCTTGCTCGGGGACCTCCTGGCATAAGCACCAGCAGGGTGACCTGCTAGAGCAGCAACATTAACCCAGTGCCTGCACATGTCATTGCTAGGTCTCAACTCCAGCAGAATTAGAAAATGTCTGTTCCTATATTTGAGAAAAAACACAGCAAGATCAATTACAAACTATTCAATCATTACCCCATAAAAATGGTAACTGTGTCAAACACTGTACCTTAAACTTCTCTCTATCCTACAAAGATAATTAACAACTTGACTATATCAGTTGTTAGTCCTTTTCTGCTCTGCCTTTGTCAGACTTCCATGAGTATTTAAAGAGCTAATCTTTTGTTAGGCTTAAACATTGCCCAATGTTAATAATCAGGCAGTGTTTATCACTGAAAGTTTTTTTTTTTGCTGGCCTTGAAATCCTCACCTTGTTTTGTACTGAGAGCTACAGAGCAGGGAATAGGCAAATAAAGAAAAATAGGATACTGGTGTTAAAGAATAAGCTCTGCGATGAATAAGTATCGGTGAGAGACAATGACCTCTCATGTAGTTCCATCAGATCAGCAGGATGCAAGTCCCATGTCAAACTTACAACCTGAGAAAAAACCTGAAACTTATACCCAAAGGAGGTATTTAGAGTAGTGGTGCAGATCCAAGGGACAGTTGAAAAGAAGAAGCACTTAAGAACAGGCAGCTCCAGTGAGCCAGAGGAGGCTGTGCCACATGGGGCTGCAGAGGGAACCCAGCGGTTGGGGCCCATCAGCCACCAAAGCTGAGCAAAGCTGAGCTCATGGGGACTGGGAGCAGGAGACGGCTTCTCAAGGGGTGCAGCCAAACACAGTATTTGTATAAACATAGCCACCTGACTTCAGTGGTTGTGTTTATAACCTGCAACCATTTCTCCTGCAAAATTCCCACTACTTTTATGCCATGGATGTTGCTTTGCTATTCATTCCCACCGTGAAAACCTGAGGTGAGCCTTCTTCTCAGACGGTCTCCTATCCACCATTGGACAGGAGACAACATGGCAGTGCTTGTGGATGCTCTGCACAGTTGAAGACAGCTCTGTCTCACATCTGAAAGCTTTGTAAGGTGAAACTTGTATTGCACCTGGGGGATGTGGCCAGCTTTCAGGCCAAGGGTTAAGAACCCTTCAGCAAGCGTTAGGACGAGTAAACCAATATTATCTATGTAAAAATAGAGATGACTGGGATGTATCATTCTACTAATATCAGAACCCATAAGAGAGAAGTGAAATAATTGCCTTACGATGGGTCCAGCTGCAAGACCTCCATTGCCAGATGCTGAGCCTCCATTCCTAAATCTTCAAGAAGCATCCCTTCTGACCATGACTGCCCCGTTCTTTTGTCTCACTGGCAACGCACCTCTGAGCAAGCATAAATTCTATGAAAAATAGCTGCAGGATTGTTTATTTGTCTGTTTGATTATTTTTATTAGAGCAGGTATTTGACCTGACAGAACGATTTATTCTCTAGTGTTTCCCAGCTCCTGTTGGCTGCATCTTCTCGCTTCCCACCCATTCCAAAACCCCATGTTCAGTCTGTCCCCGTTCTTTCCACTCTCAAATATAAAAAAGTGTTTTTATATACACATACATAAAACTGTTTAACTGCATGTTTTTTAAATATGATACCTCACTCCTCTCAGCTAACTTTTCCATCCACTGTTCTCTCTGCACCTAGGAAACTAGGACTATTTTCTTTCAAATAGCATAAGCAATGCTTTCACATAAATCACTTCTGAGTGGGACTAGAACAGGCTGCATCTCCTAGAAAATTACTTTTTGCCTACAAGCAAAACTACTGAAGCTTATCCTCACACCAGAACCTACTGATTGTCTTTTTTTTTGTGTAAAGTGCCTCCATGAGCCAGAGAAATTACCAAAAGTATGACAAGATGTCTTTTATCTGGAACAGAAGGCGGCCTGCGGGATGAATCGGCAGCTGCCTTACCCAAACTAAAAGTTACCGCTTCTTTCACACCAGCTGCCTGCTCTGCACAGAACATGGTATTTCTCAGCATATTTAAATGCAAACTCTCGCAGAGGCACATGGCACTTGACATGATCATATACCAAGGAAAGCTACTTAAAAGTATGCAAATCTATTTTTTTTTACAAGAGTGTTTCTATGTTCCCTCTTACAACTTTTGGAAGTTGATAAGGATACATTTTCCTTCTTAACAATGTTTGGTGCCGCCCAAAGGGGGCTTCGAATACGTTTCAGATACTGCGTAGCTGCTGAGATGAGGTATTGGTTCATCTGCATTTTTAAGAAACCCTGCAAGACTGTCGGGGCTCTGCCAGTTTCAGTGCGTCAGCAGCGGTGGAGGTATTAGTGGTTCCCTTCGTAAACCTGGATTTGCAAAATGGCGTCCTTCTCCTTGTTCTGGCGGCCAGCGACCCCTCAGCCCCTGGGTGCCTGTCAGCCCCACCCGACGGCGGGCCCAGGGCTTGTGGGTGCCAGGCGGGTGGCTGGGGAGAGCAGCAGGGGGTCCGGGGGGCTGCAAGAAACACTGCGCCTGAGGCTGTGAGCAGCAGCGAAGGGGAAAAGCAAGGGCAGAAATGGGGTTCGGGGGGCTTTGGGGTGGGAGGCGAGGCCCGGGCAGGGCAGGCAGCAGGTTCTTGGCAGGCATGCCCAGCCAGCCCCGGCAGGGCTGCTGGAGTGGGAGGGCAAGTTTTTTGGCTACTCTTTGCAAAGCTCCAGTCCCGCTGAGCACCTGCACGGCGGGTGGGGAGGAGATGGCCGAGGGGAGGCCTGGCAGGGCTGGGTGCCACCACGGTCACGCTCTCGCCACCTCCTCCCGAGCCAGCTGCAGCCAAAATCAGTGGAGAAGAGATTTACCGGAGCGGAGAGGTCTGGAGCGGCGGGGGACTCGCTGGCCTTGCCCTGTGCGGGGGAGGCGCGGGAGGAGGAGCGTGGGCACCTGTGGCTGCCGCCCCCACGCACACACACACACGCACACGCGCGGCCCCGGGGGCGGCCGTGCGCAGGCGCCGCCGTCCCCCCCGTCGGTGCCCGGCGCTGATCCCCGGCGGCGGCGGCTCCGCTGGTCCCCGCTCGTCCCGGCGACCGAACGCGCCCGCCCCGCTGCGCTCTTGGGCAGCGGCCCCGGGGGAGACCGGCATGGCGGAGAGCCCGGGGCGGCCCGGCGCCCCGCCGCTGGAGGGGAGCGACCGCCTGCGGGAAAGAGGCGATGAGGAAACGGCGGCGGCAGCGGCGGGGGAGCCGCAGCCTGGGGTGTCACCCGAGGGGGCGGCGGAACCCCCGGACGGGCCCCCACCCGGCGAGGCGCCGCGGCTGAGCGGGGAGGCGGCGGCTGGGCAGGAGCCGGCCGCGGCGGCGGTGCCCCCCGGTGACAGCGGCGGGACGGGGAGCGGCTTCTCCGAGGGGGCGGCGGAGACCTCGGGCGGGCCGGGCGCGGGGCAGCAGGCTCCGGCGGAGGCTGAGCAGCGAGACCCCGCCGGGGGTGACCCGGCGAGCGAGGGGCTGCCGGGAGGGGAGTCGTCGGCGGCCGCGGGGGTAGACGCGCCCGAGGGCTCAGCGCCGGCAAGGGCAGACCCCGAGGAGGCGGCGGTGGCGCCGACGGGGACGGACCCCGAGGACGCGGCCATGGCCCCGACGGGGAAGGAGCCCGAAGAGGTGGAGGCAGCTCAGTCGGGCAGAGACCCCGAGGAGGCGGTGAGGGAGGCAGCCCCGTCGGGGACAGAACCCGAGGAAGCGGCGGCGACAACCCCAGCAGGGACAGATCCCGAAGAGGCCGCGGGGCCAGACCCCGAGGAGGCGGTGAGGGAGGAAGCCCCGTCGGGGACAGACCTCGACGAGGCAGAGGCGACAGCCCCGTCGGGGACAGGCCCCGACGAGGCACTAAGGCAGGCAGTCCCGGAGGGGACAGACCCCGAGGAGGCTGCGGCGACAGCTCCGGCGGACACAGTCTACGAGGATGCGGTGCAGGAGGCAGCCCCGGCGGGGACAGTCCCCGAGGATGCGGTGCGGGGGGCGGCCCCGGCGGGGACAGACCCCGAGGATGCGGTGCGGGAGGCAGCCCCGGCGGGGACAGACTCCGAGGGTGCGGTGCGGGAGGCAGCCCCGGCGGGGACAGACTCCGAGGATGCGGTGCGGGGGGCGGCCCCGGCGGGGACAGACCCCGAGGATGCGGTGCGGGGGGCGGCCCTGGCGGGGACAGTCCCCGAGGATGCGGTGGCCCCGGCAGGGACAGACCCCGAGGGTGCGGTGCGGGAGGCGGCCCCGGCGGGGACAGACTCCGAGGAGGCGGCGGCCCCGGCGGAGACAGACCCCGAGGATGCGGTGAGGGAGGAGGCCCCGGTGGGGACAGTCCCCGAGGAGGCGGCGGCCCCGGCGGAGACAGACCCCGAGGATGCGGTGCGGGAGGAGGCCCCGGCGGGGACAGTCCCCGAGGAGGCGGCGGCCCCGGCGGGGAGCGAGGTGGCTCCCGAGAGCCGCGGGGAAGCGGAGGCAGCGGTACCGGCCGGCGGGGAGGCCGACGGCGGACGCCGGTCGCCGGGCGGCCCCGACGGCGAGGACGGAGCGGAGACGCCGGGGGCGGAGCGGGGAGCCGGTGTCCCGCCGGTGGCAGGAGCGGGGAGCGCGGCCCCGGGGGCAGGGGAAGGCGGCGAGGCGGCGGCCTCAGGGCAGCGCGGCGGGTCCCCGGGCCCCGAGGGCGACGAGTGGGACGCGGCAGGTCGGAGGCTGAACGGCGTGCGGGGCCGGGCGGAGGACGAGGAGGACGAGACGGGCTCGCCGGCCGCCCTGGAGGAGGAAGAGGAGGATGAGGAGAAGCAGGAACACGACATCTCTCTCTTTGTCAAGGTAGGGTGTGAGGGGCTGCTGGGGAAACCTGGGTTTGCGACCCTCCCCTCCTCCAGGAGCCTCGGGCAGCTCCTGTGAAGAGTGGCRTTTAAATCTGGCAGGCAAAAATCCAGCCTGGCTAAGGTGATTTGGTTATTAATGCCCCAAATAAACCTGCCTCTGGCTCCTCATTCCTTCTGCAGGCGGCAGGCAGGACAGGACAGGGCTTCCCACACAGTGGCTGAAGGCCAGCGCTGCCCGTCCCCTCGGCCCTGGGAGCTGGTGGTACCACTCAACCCAGAACCCAGAGAAGCACAGACCTGACCTGCAAGGTGGTTTCCCCCATAGTTTTCCCTAATGGGCTCTGTGCTGCGTTATTTTGAGGTTTCCCTAGGTTTAAATGGAAAGGGTATGCAGGGGCTCTCCTGTGCCCTCCTCACTGTGGGGCTGGGACCCAGTGGCATCTGTTTGGAATCCCTAGCTGCAAGTTGTGACATAAGGAGTTCTCAAGGGATTTTGAGATCTTCAGAATACAGTAAGAAGGGCACATAGCACATCATTGGGGCTGAGGTGGAAGAAACTGGAAAATATAATTTAAAATGTGATATTGGGATTTTCCAACATGAACTGTGATCAAGATTTAGATAACTGCCCCAAAGTTTGGCAAGACTGGATTCAGAGTATCAGTAAACTGCCCAGCAATGTAGCATCCCTTGTAATTGTCCAGTTTGTGCATGTTTGGGCAGGGAAGGTTTAGGTTAGAGGGAAGTGGACAAAAAAGAGAAAAATTGTAATGGTCTTAAAAATTATTTCTGGTGTTTTATAGCATAGAGCTTTAGAGTTTCTTCCTAGCCTGTGCCTGGGATCCCACCAAAATCGGTGGGACTTGGCATGGAAAAAACAGCATCCGTCCACAGAGATGATGTGAAATTTCTGTGCGTAGAAACCATCCGAAAGTGTTTTCCTTCCCTCGTCTCTGACCTCTCTGGACTAAATAAAGTGTGGAGCAGGGTGGGATATTTTTCTCAGAGTAGACCTAAAACTAAGGCACTAAAACTAGGGAAGCAGAAGGCGTTTGGGACCTTCTCCTCTACAAGCCATACCTCCCATGCAAATAGTGCACCTTCTGAGTTGGCTGAGGCTGCTTCTGTAGCAGCCAGAATTAACCACGAAAGAAAAACTCATTGCCAGCCCTTTGGGTGAGGGGGGTTAGGGCTGAAGCAATGTTTATGCCTTGATTTATCCCACCTCAGTGCACGCACCTTTTTTTTCAAGGCTGAGCCTCCTTTGAAGTATTGTTACTTAAGAGGCTGAGGAATGCTCTGAGACTTACACATAGCAGTGTCGGACGTGCTGGATAATGCCATAACGGGAAGATGAATGATAATGATGGCTGATGTTGGTGAACGCTCCCCAGCCATTCCCCACTTTAAGCAATTCCTTAGCACACAGGCTGGGATGGATTCCGTGGTCTAAAGGCAACTCTGTATGTCAGGTTGGTGTACAGTAGCTAGATGATAACGCTGGAGCTGAAATCTGTGGTTTTGTGTCAAACAGCAGGAGCTGTTATTGTTGAGCCTGGCAGAGATGACTTATGGACTTTCTGGCTCATATATCAACAGACCCCTTTGCAGGGACACTTTTGTAACTTATTTATTCTCGTTTTATGCTCTTATATCCGTCAGGGCATGCCAGAGAGTGGCAGAGGGCTGAAGTCATAAAGGCTACCTGTGCATTATTGCACCTGGTACACTCTTTGTGGAAGAACAACATGGCCAAAATTAGAGAGCAGACCATAATAAGAGCATCTTATGTGATCAGTGTGACTCTGTAGTGCCCAAATATTAGGATTAAGCTTGGTTTTTGAAAATATTTATGAGTTAATAAGGACAGAAGAAGGAACATTTTCATGATTGACTTAGCATTAGTAACTTAAGAACACCTTGAAAATATTACAGCTGCTCTTCCAATGATTTCAGTGGAGGAGTATTACAAAGCTTGAATATTTTGCCTCACCTGGAGCTTGATTCTTTTTAGTTTGAGATTGGCATGAGTTCCTCCAGTTCAATGCAAGAAAAAAATGCCTCCTGGAGAGCTCAGTATCTCCCCACTCACCAAAACGTGCCAGGGCCGCAGTGCCGGGACATGAGAAGCACTTCTCTTTCCTGCTGTCGGGAGAATTCATGTTCATGCTGCTCTTACTGTTGCCTGGAGACATGCTCACTATCTTTCTACCCTTCTCTTGGCAGCGGGAAAGGGGATATAAAAACGGGGAGACTGGAAGTTCTCTGTGGTGGCTTAAAGTAGGTTTTTGGAGCACAAACATAATGCTATGCTTAAATAGGTGCTGATGTATTTTGATAGGAAAAAGGAGGAGAGTGGATTCCAATGTAAGGCAGCATGAACTCTGGTGTTTGGGGATTATTGAGTGTCTGTATCTGACCACAGCATTTGGTCCACAGACGTGGTGCTCCTTCCTGAGCAAGTGCTAAAACTCAAGGGTTGAGGAAGTGAGAAGATGATCCAAACTGAATGCAAACATTAGTTTCCGTCCTGAAACACTTCCCTTCATATGCATGATTCTAATGCTCTTACGCTCTATTATATCACTATTCTATGCCTGCCTATTAGCTCTTATGTGCTTTTGAGATGTTGGCACCCACCTCTACTTTGCAAGTGCCGCTGACCTCTTTCACCCTTCTACTGCATTTCTCAGCAAGCACCTTGTCTACTTTCTCCCATGCAGCTGGGGGTTTCCTTGTAACTATATTATCCATCAGCTCCCTGACCTTCTTCAAACCTCTATGTAAAACTCTACCTTTCTGTAATGTCACTGGAAACTGGGTAGTGATTAAGCTGTTTAAAATACTGAGATCATTGTTTGTCCTGTTCAGTATGCCCCTAATTTCTTTGTCATCCCTATTTCTGTTTGTCTCACCTGCCTGTTGATTTTTGGCTTACGTGTAAGTGGTCAAGGTGGGGATTGTCTGCCTGTTATCTGTGCCTGCCTGCAGTGCTAGAGATAGGAGGTCTGTGCCATGATTTGATAGCATTATACAAATACAGAGAAATGTTAAAAGTAAGTCCCATAATAGGAGAAAACTCACAAGAAAATAATACAGTAGTAGTGATTAAATGATCCTCGCAGTTTCCCTGCTAGGGAGCATTACACTAGACTTTGTCAGATGTTAAAGTACCTGGTAATCTTTCAGTAATAATGTTTTGAGAATAACAAACAGAAGCATCACCATCAGAAAGAAACTTTTGAGATATAACTGTATGATGAGTAGTGTTTCTTGTTTTTACTGTTGTTGATCAAGCTTGTTCTTTTTAGAGTTTGTTTTTTTTTCTCTTCTGCTTCCTGCTGCTTTGCATTGGTTCATTTAATTTTGCATATATGTATTTGAATATTGTGAATATTGTGTCACCTCGTGCCTCCCATGGTGAGGTAGGTGGCAAAATTCCAGTTAGCTCCACAAGCACTGGTACCAGCAATTGTGCTTTTAAGCTGATTTGGGTTGCTATGCAGTGCTATTTAGCTTGAACTCAGACACCCAGGGTTCAACGTTGAGATACTCCAGCACTTAGCAGGGTTAGCAGCATCTATGGGTGATAATGTCCTTCTAGACCAGTAGCTCAGTGCCGGACGGGCTACAGTAAGGCATCTCCAAAGACAGCAGACATCTGTGTTTGTGCAGCTGAACTGTGCCCTTAATGAAGCTGAAATAGGTAAGACTCCTTGGCTATAAGAGCAAGACCATATCAAAATTGCTTTGAGGGTTTCACTAGGTGCCTATTTGATTTCCATTTTCCCATGAAACAATGTGTACTGTGTATTGACATTAGATAGTAATATTTGATGTTTCTGGTGTTTCAAAGTCAAATGTTTGCAAAGGTCATCCAGATATACTTTTCGATTGGTCTTTGGTAATTCAGCTAAGCATATCTGGCACCTTGGGTAGGACACCTTGTGGATGTTGAAGCTTGCAAGCTGGTCTTGTGAGGTCAATAGTATACGTAGGCTTTTTTTTTTTTTCCTTCTGTGGCAAAAGCCCTTTATTTGTCAGAAGATGTCTGTAAATGACATAAATTTATCTTACTATTTGAGTCTATTACTATTTGAGTCTATTACTATTTGAGTCTATTACTCTTACTATTTATAGCAGAACTCTCAGCAAAATGATTCAGTTAATTTTAAGCAATTTAAACATTTAGGTACGACTTAAGAGTTTATTTCTAAATTAAAAAAAAAACAAAACCCTCCAAAGTTGCCTACCAATCAATTTTAAATTTTCTTACAGATAGAAAACTTACACATCAGAATCACAACTGCAGATTTCGTCATTCCAAAGATTTCTAGGGATAGTGATTTATCTGTAAGTGCTGAACACAGTCAGCCAAACAACCCAGCTTCAGCACAAGGCCTTCTTTGAGATTGCTCATCTTCCAAAACAACTCCTGCTTAGTTTCTGGGTTAAATGGTATATAGTAAAAGTTGACCATGAGCCTAAGGTAGTAGATTTTATCCAATGAAAAGTAATGGGCTTTATTCAGTTTTATGACAATCTTGGTCTCTAAATCAAAGTAATTTATTTTTAATTCAGAGAGTTATTTCATTCCTACCAGGGACCAAGGTTACTTTACTGATACGGAATTTCCTCTCACCATACCTGAGATGGGCTTGACTGACTTGACATACTTAGAGCTGCGCTGAATTATCAAAGGTGCTGATAAATGAGAAAGTAAAAGCCTTGCTGTGAGTAGAGACAGGAATAACAGGTGCTTGCATCTGTGCCTCCAAACACCACAGTTAATGTATCCAACTTAAATGGTAATGGGTGTTTCATACTAGAGCACAAAAAAGAATCTCCTTTTCTGTGATGTGATGGATCTGTGGTTTATATATAACTTACATTTAAAGTCTAAACTGAACTTCTGGGCTTTGAGTGCTGTAGGTAAGGAGTCCATGAGCAGCAGGAGCTCAGATCCCTGGAAAAAAACCCTAGCCTGGATGGCCATTCAGTGGACTCTGTGCTGTACCTGATGCTGGATGTAAACATTTACAGTATAATCACTGAGTAGGTATTTGTGCTTAAGGTCTTGATTTTTGCTCATTGGTGCAATCAGTCTGTAGATCCATTAGGCGAGTATGGTTTATAAGGAGAATAGCTGACATCCTGTATCAAATGAAAGTAGACAAGTGTTTATTGTCCTTTTTTAGTGTAGATTCACTGTAAGAGCCCAGTATTTAGACCTCAGGAAGGTGAAATTAAATATTTGTGTGTGTGGAGTTACACTAGCTTTGTATTTATGGATTAAAAGCAGTTTGGGGGAAAATTTAGGTACTGGATATTTATGCAAACAAAGGGAACTACTGAAAGCTTGCCAAAGGTGAGAGCATTGGATTTTTGTGATGCTACAGAAGGACAAATTGTTGTGGAATGAGCAGAGAAGCATTTGGTATGGTTTGGGCAATGGTAGGAAACAGACGGCTTCTCTTTCCCTTCTTTCCCCCCCTCCCTACCAGCGCTGCTGCATTTCACTTTCCATCAAAACCACACTGTATTTTCCCTGAGGAACACATCTGCTCCTTTCTCCTCACTCTCTGGTTTTCTCCTTCTCGAACTACATTTTGTGTACCTTCTTCAAAAGTAGGAGCTTTTCTCAGGTGCCACATTGCTGCCACTAAAATCCTGTCATTTTTTCATACTTTGTTTCCCTCCACCATTCTTTCAGATATTCTGTTTTCCAGTTGGCTATGATGAGACCTGTCTGCTTTTATAACTGAGTAGTTACAAAAGTTATCCCAGAATAAGGAAAAAACCATTCAGGAGAAAGCCCCTCCGCTGGAGCAGAGCACGAGCACCGTGCAGGCTAGATCTGCTGAAACCAGAATCAAACCGAAGCTGGTGGGGACTGAGCCTGTGGGGCTGCCCAGCAAACCCAGCGTAGCCCCGCTTTCCTGGCTGCTGGTTAATTAGCTGTTTGTATGGTGATTTTGATTCTCTGACTACATTCAGCTGTACGCAAAGTACCGAACCGGCAGAGGTGTGTTTGTTCAAAGGCATTTTGCAGTTCTGTTCCCTGTTTTGTTGTACAGAGCAGGAAGCTGGCTCCCTTCCCGCGGGTATTTGCCCTTTCTCAGCTGCTTTTTTTTCAGCTGGAATATGGCAATTTCGGGTTCCCTAATGCAGCTTAAGAGGAACTGGCATTACAAATTCCTTTCATAACTCTTCAGGTTATTGTGCGTGCCAGGTGCACCTGCAGCAGTTTTTCTGGGAGCTGAGTATGCTTCCAGCAGTCTTCAATAAAACTGAGCTTGGAAGACTTTGGTTTGAAAGGCAATGATATCAATCTTTTTTCTGAAAGAGCTATGCAAATTTTTGGAATGTGCAATCTTTTTCATTTTTACTTCTCATGCTTTCCTTTCCGTCCGTTCAGGTTGTCACCTTTTTAGAGCCTAGACTGCTAAAAAGAAACAAGGTTCCTTGGAGCCCCTGACTGACAAAGAGCTTTGAAAACTACACGAAAATTAGTTTTGCTGCTTTGCTCCTGGAGGGATGCTTAACAAAGCAGTTGTGTGCTCTGTTTGTTTATGCCAGTGTTAGTTCTGACAACTGACAGGCAAAGTCCTATTCCAGAAAGACACAAACCAAAACATAGACATAAGTGATTAGAAATATGAAGTTGCATCTAATTTTTTTTTTTTTTTGGTATGATCTAGTCATACTTCTTGGAGTCATCTTTTTGTCCATGCTTTGGAAGCCGTAAAACTGCATGTGCATGTAGGATTGTACAAGCCTTAAGCATCTATTTATTCTCAGTGTGACTGCAGATCTCTGTGATTTGCCGGCTTGTTTTAGGCAAAAAAGTTCTGAAATAAAGTAAGTGTCTTCAAAGCTGTGTTCCTGGACCTTTTCCTATTTTTATTTACTCTCAGCTCACTGCTTCAGTAAAGCACCTCACCATGTGTTTTGCTTTAAGCACAAGCTTAAAGTCATGTGCTATTTAAGCCCTTCGCTAAACAGGGGACACTTTCCTGATTTGGTCCTAGGACATGGCCTGTATTTCTTGCTGGCTGAAACCAGAAGAAACTTCTGATGAGATCAGCCTGCTGCCCAAAATTCAACCATACCGCCTCTGCTCCTTGAGTTTTGTCTTCATTAAAAGACTGATCTTGCCTGTGATCGTCACAGACCAGGGGCAAGGGTGGAAGTTTTCCTTGTCTGCTTTCTGCCTTTGGTCCCTGGTTGTCTGAAGTGAACCTTCATTTCATAAATCTTGTTGAAGAGCTGCAGCCTTCTTCAAAAACATTGATGATTGCTGCAGGTGATTGCCACACAGCTGTGCCTGTGTCTGTCTAATTTGAGGCTTGATTCGTATTTGTATGTAGATGAATAACAAACCAGTCTACAGGACTCAATAGCATTTACAAATATAAAGCATTAGATTGTGGTGATTGACTTTCTGGGCGAGGGGCGGAAAGGGATTTGGCCAATTAGTTGAAAAATGTAACTATACTCAAATTAAGTTATTAATAAATTCAGGTGACATTTTGGAAATGGTCTTCAAGAAATAAAAATTAAAAGCTTTTTTTGAGGAAATATTACCTGTCAGTGTTAGGTCTAGATTCATTCACAAGAGGTTTAGGCACAGTTGCCGAAATGGAGGAGGCAGCAGTAATTGCATCATTAGCCCTGTACTTAGGACACTGATGTGGGACAGGGGTGATTGAGATTGTGATGTTATCTGGAGCATAAGTGGAAGATTAGTGTGCACCCCTCTCCCAAGCCAGTGCCGTGGACACAGAGTTAGAGTCATTCCAGCTCTCTCTTTGACACCATCAACATATACTAATTACCTGCAAAGTGAGACAGCATCAGAAAGGTGAAATGCAAGGAGCCAAGCATATCCAGCCACCTTATGATTAGGCAATGTATGGTTTATTTGCTGTTATTTCCTATTGTAGCAGTATGTAGATTTTGAATGGTATTCAGTAGCCTCAGGTTCCCACAGATTTGGGGATTGCTTGTGGAATAAGAGATGTATTACCCACATGCTTTGAGAAACCGGAATGTGGTAGGCATTAAAAAGATGAAAAGGTATCGTGTCCCCTTCCCAGCATGGGTATAACAAATCATGCCCAGTCCACTTGAGAATCTGGATTTTGGTTTTATTAGCACCCCTAACAGTAAAAATAAAGCATTTTTTGTTGATGAAAAGAAGTCTAATTCTATTTATTAGATATCTTTAATAGTAAACCAACTTTTTCTTCCATGTCTTCTTCCATTTGAAATGAGTTCTCTCCAGCACTTTGCTGCCCTGTTCGCAGGAAGAGGATTAGGCAGCCTTGTGATCACTCCGCTGCCACAAACAATTCCGCCTTTTTGGGCTCTTCACCTTGATGGGTACTGCCCAGGGTTAGCCATCCCAGGGACTCTGTGTTTCGGCCTTTCTTATAGTCTCGTATGGATCCATACAAAATGATATTTATGGCTCTTTTTTAGAAGTTAGTTTAAATATTGTGAAGCAGAAGTGATAATGGAAATTGTTAATATGACCACACTTTTTTAGGATCTTATCTCAGGTGAAGTCGCTTTGAATTGGCAGCCGTATACTTTTTGGCAAGAGGCAGGCCCTTCCTCTTCAGAGATAGTAAAGGGAGTAAGGCAGTGAAAGGAAATATTATACATATTTTATGGAAGGGGACGTGAAGCATGGAGACTTACTCCTGTGCCATTGCTGACTGTATTCTCTGCATCTCCCCTAAAGAGGTCCTACTGCTTCTTTTAAAAAGTAAGAAATTGCATGTTCCTCTGACTCCGCCCAAGGAGCATAAGTAAATGCCATGTGAAGGTTATGTGATTATTTTCTTGCTCAGATAATAAAATGTCATGCTGTGATAAGGACTTGTATGCCTTTCCATTTGCAATGTCTCATTATTTACTGATAAAATCCTGAACAAGTCGAGTGACTCCGTTCCAGCTGCTTTCAGTAACACCCGCCTTGTCAGCAGTAAAGTGTTTTAATTCCTTCATAAAAATATTTAGCTTCTCAAAGCAAACAGCGGCAGCTTGTGCAGCCTGCCACCGACACAGCCATCGGAGGCTTTCCCCGGGAGGAGGGTGCCCGTCGCAGCCTCCTCCCTGCGAGCAGCCTGGGGCTGGCGGGCCGGCCGGCTGCRGGATGTGCCATGCCCAGGGAGATGGTTATTGTGAAACCCCACAGACAGGCGGAGGTGCCAAGGGGATACTTCCCATCTCGTTTTCTCCCTCGTCATATGCTGAAATTTTAGCATATATTTGAATATTCAAAATAGACTAGAAAGAGAATAGTTACAGGACAAAGTAAACTACAGCAGGACTAGAGTCACAAATGCACGCCCTTTCCCAAGTTATTCAAATGGCATACTTACAAAGAAGTTAAACATTTACTCAGATTTCAGAAAAATTCTCATTTGTGTCTTGGAGAATCATTGATGTTTACCTGGTAGTAATATTTGAAATTATTTTTTAAAGCTACTACAGAACCTGAGCGTTTTGTAAAAAATCAAGTTTCTTTCCAGGATGGTGGCAGATGAAACTCGAAACAGGATCCAAATATACCGTAAAAACTTAAAAATTTCAGATTGTATGCTGCCTACAGAAATGAACATGCTACCAACCCCCTTGGCAAAACCATCAGCCTCCTTTTCACCAGGAGCAGCCACCGCAGGGGCCGGGGGCTCCTCGGGGGCTGGAACCGCAGGAATGGTCCTTGTTTTGAGCAATATCAGTGTTATAGCTGTAGACACTGGGACTTAGTTTGGTTTGCAGTATGATTCATGCAGTACATCTTTATTTAAAAACTGCATTTTAATTAGCAATACTGTGTTTCTCATAGTTTCCCGAAGCCTGTGAATGGAAGCGAGGTGGTGGGGAGAGCAGGCTGAAGAATAGCCTTGAATTTGAATTTACATCGGGAAGGGAAGGAATAGAGAGTCCAGCCCCCTCTCTGTCAAGCTAATGGGTTTTTGCTGGTATTTGTGCCCAGTTTTTAACTGCTCTCTCAGGACATGTCTTTGCCAGTTCCCACTGGAGCTGACAAGTTTTTTTCTGTAATATTTTACCTGGTCATCTGAATTATTTTCTACTTGGACCAAAATATCACATACTGTTAGTGGGGAAAAAAATCCACAAAACCAAATCCCTCTTTTCCTCTTTCACCTTCACCCCTTGATTTAAACATCAGAGATAGGAATACCATTGGCAAATTATTTTCTCAAGCCTTCAGTGACCTGTTCCCTGAAGCTGCATAAAATAGCTTATTTATTTGGTTATTTCTTATTTATTTACTTATTTGTTTACAACACAAATCACAGATACATATATGTGGGTACAGTTTTTGCATTTAGATTGAAACAGCACGGCTGTGTGTCGCAGGTTAAGTATCATATGGTGAAGTGTAAAACAGGATGTGTCACTGAAATACCAGTTAATCTGTTTTTCCCAGACCTATAATGTGTTCGAGAATATAATGCTCTTTTGTTGAAGTAAGTCCCTGTAAGAATTTAAAAAGGATGTAAGATTTTTGTCTCCATGTAGAATGTTCAGCTGGCATCTTGCCATGTTATTAAATACGGATTAGAAATAGCATTGAGGTATTTAAACATAATTCTTGTAACAGGATAAATAGCTAATAGCATTTGGTTTGCTGCTTGTGCGCTTGTGACCTGGTAATGTTCCTATTAATGCAAACACAGACGGCACAAACTCTGTAGGCAGAATTCACAGCAGAAAGAAATTCAGTTTTTGAACTAGTTGGTGTAAGATTGAAGCCAGTGGTCTGTAACTGGGCGGCGTTTCTCAGCTCCGATTTTCACCTGGGTTCAGTTGAAAGGCTCTCGGTTTTCTTAGCCTACTGGTAGTTTTTTGAAAATAATCTTGAATCTTAAAATTAAAGAATGGATAAGGATTAGGGGGAGTGATCTTTTTGAGGGTTGTGTATTTTTATTAATTAGCCGGCATATTTCTGTTGTGGTTAAAGTGGATGATGGCATTCCTTCTACTCAATTCAGGGGGAGTGGAGTGGGGGCACCTCTGCAGCCATTCCCCCTTGACTCTGCTTAAAACCTTCTCTTCTGAATAAATCACTTGATTATTTTTTTCTTTTTTTTTTTTTTTTACAAGCAATGGAGATTTTGTCACATCTCCCATTAAAATAAAATGGCTTTCATTTTGGAGAAGTGGCAATGATTATTTACATTGCTTTGAAAAGCCTCAGTCACTGTGCGTAACACACATATATTTCATTATCATCAGGTACTTGAAAAGTAAACAAATAGTGATGACTGAAAGTAATGCTATTTTGAGTGAGACATAAAACAAGTATAATTCATGCAATATGACAACTACTTGTGTAGAAGAACGATATTCCTAAATTGGGCAAGATTAATTCAAATCCTACTAAACTGTAGCTGAAGTTTTTCAGTCTTCACTAGCCACAAGTTAATTTTCCTATTTATTTTTACATTTAGTTTTCCTTGCCTTGTCTCTGTTCTCCTTGCCGTGCACAGTTCCTGGAAGCTTGCTTGTCACCATCATCTAAGTAAGCCTTGTAAAATAAGAGATAAATAAGTAATAATGCATTGATAATTATGATGGGATAAAGTACTATTTGTTGAAATAATTTTCCAAGCTGTTTTAGGAAAAAAGTAAACTCTCACAAAGGGTTACTGTATTCATGTATTGTTGCTAGGGGCTGGGCATCTAAAAAACAGTAGAAAGGACATTTACTTTGCCTTAAAGCGTTTCGTATGTGTCCAAGAAAAGGCTGTGTGTGATTGCTACACTACGACCCGGAGATGGAAACCTGGGAAAATGCTGAATTTTGCCCAGCTCTCTACCGGGGCTTGCTGGTCCCCCTCCCTTGGTGCCCGGCTGCATGAGATGCAGCACGAGAAGCACCGCAGGCCACTTCCCRGGTGGGCATCCCTGAGTGGCAGGAGCGTGAGGCAAAGATCTCCCCTCAAAGCCAAAGCTGCCCCAGGGAAACCTCTTCCTGATGCCCCCTGAATGCTGGTGCTGCCACAGGAGCATCCGATTTCCCTTTCCCCCTGCCCGCAGCGCAGCGTGAGAGGATCTGCTCGTGCAAGGAGCCTCCTTCAGACAGCTCTGCTTGGAATGGCCAGGCCTTATTATTCAGACTATTTATTAAGTATTTAAGCAAATTATTGTTAAGCTTGTGAAGCAGTGGATTCCTAGTTGCTATTGCTTTTGCATCATTACCCCATACTTATTGTGCTGTGGATGGCCGGTAACTAGACGCAAGCATCCTCTATGTTTAATTAGTTGCCTTCCCATCATGAGAGGCACCAATGGTTTCGCTCTGAAACCAGGCTCAGCACTGTCCCAGGTTATGCTAAATACTGTAGCTACTGAGTGGCTTTATTTGCAGACCTGGTATAGGTACCTGTAAGATATCTGAGAAAATAAACCTGTAATTTGCATTTTTCCTTTGTAATTTCATTTAATTTTAGGAATATTTTTAAGAACACCTGTTGACTGCCTTTAACTGCCCTGTAGAGAGCCACAGCTGTAGTTGAAAATACCTGTTACGACATGAAGGGCCTGGCCTAAGGCTAGCAACAGCAATGTGTGTAAAATCACAGAATTGGTTTACTTTTCTCTTTTGTAAGAGTGCATACACACATAAGTTTAATTTTTAATGTCTTTAATGTATATAAGAATGAATATTAGTAAAACCTCTGTAACTGTATTACAAGACATTGCACATTTTAATTTTCACCCATATTCTCTTGTGTTTTGTTCGCTTTACAGAATTATCATTTAATGGCTCATTTATTTATAATCTTTGTCAGAACTGGAAGGGCAGGGTGCAGGCAGACCCACTGCTCAGTAGAAGTACTGGGCAGGCTGTGATATCAAAATCAAAAGTAAATGGATATTTCATCTAACTAACAGGATTGAGTTTGGGCCGTTTGTTTCTCATTATTTATAAAGTAACTGGACAAAGGTAAAAAGTTTATTGCCACAAAGTTGCTTCTTAATGAAGGAAAATTTCTTCCTATGCATCAAAAGCATTTAATTACTTACTAAGTAATTAAGTTAATGTCAGCAATAATTACTTACCCAGCAGACCGTGAGTAAGTAAATAATGCAGCAAAAGTTAGAATAAAGAAGGCTTTCTGTGCTCTGAAATGGCTGCTGGCACATAGGGGAGAGAGAGAACTGAAACCAGAGGAAATTACAGCTTCAGACTTCTTTTCCTTTCTGTCATCTAGAGAGGATTAGAATTTCCAGATGTATATAACCCCTTTAAGCTATGACCACTGCTCACTACATATAAACAGGGTTGAGGGAAATATCCCATAAAGAAACTCCAACACGCTGTTAATCCCTCAACATGAACTGACAACCAAGAGCGTTCAAAGAACCATTTCTAGCAAAGAGCCTTACTGACCATATGAATTATGAAATCTAATAAAACAAAATAATCATAGTAAGTTAATGCAAACATGGCATGAAAGAAAGTATAGTGTAATTTCAGAAACCTAACAGAATGAGAAAAGCCTTAATAATGAAATTGTTAGAAGATGTTATGAAATGCTAATAGGTGGCCAGTCCGGGAGACATAAATCTTGCCCAAGCTTCAGATGTTAAAATGTGAGGTAGCAAGGGTTTCGTTATTTCTGCAGGTGGGAGCTCAGCCTGAACTCACATTCAGTGCCAGAAGAACCCTGCTCCAGGACAGAGCCCCTCTTTTGTTATCAGTAATAATAGCTAGATGACTAATAATGAGATGACTGCTAATACACAGCTGCATCACTAAAAACACAGTAGACAAGCATATCTAAATTGTCCCGTTTGTAGGTAGACTCAACCTTTAGCCTACTACTTACAATCTGTGGTTACACAAAAACCAGTTTAATGGTGTTCTGTGGTCAGCTGAAGCTGTGCAGGTGAAAAGTTAATTCCTTTTACTGCCTTGCACCTACACTCGTTTCCTTTCATTCTCTTTCCCTTGGCATCTCTTTTCGGCCTAGCTCTGGCTAAAAGCCTTGATCTACACAGTGTTTTATAAAAAGACTTTCAAAAATAATTTGGCATTCCCACATCCCCTCTAGTGGTCTACATAAAAGTTTTCTGTTAGTTTTTAAAGTTAGGAGCAGTCTTTTYGTTCTGTATTTGTACAGTACTTAATTTATAGTGCCTAGATGCTACTATAAAAGTCTACATTTCCCTGTCTCCATGAGGAAAAAAGGAAAGCTGGGCTAAGAAATCCTTCTGTCTGAGGATCCCAGCCACACCTTTTCCATAGGTCTGTATTTGCATCAGTTCAGCAGCTGCTCTGTGCCCTGGAGCTCCACATCCTGACAGCACTTTAAGGCAGGACTCCTAAGGTATCATCTTCGTAGCCTGTTCTGTGGATGGGTATTAACATCAGATGGGTACAAACAACTGCCGATGGGTTTCAGCAGTTGATCTGGCTCTTTGTCAAGAGGATTGACGATGTGCATGCCGTGCCCCAGCAGCAGCCAGTGCCGAGCAGCCTCCTGATGTCTGGTCCAGGTACTCAGTGACTTAGACCTGTCTGAAAGTTACCACTTCTTATCACCAATCTTTTGGGGGCTCACAATCTTCCAGGTATGCTCATCTTCGAATCAACATCCCACCCTTTGATGGTATTGCTTCTATGGGTAGGAGACTTTCTCCCTATCCGTTGCTGCTGCTGTTCTGCTAGATGGCATTCTGGTACCATGTGCGCCTATACCTTGTTTTGATGATTATCCACAATCAGGCCAGCTGGTGGCTGAGATACCTCCTGAGCCCTCCTGTACTCCRTTAGGCCTGAGCTGCTTGGATGTCCTCACTGTCTGAGTCCCTTGCTGCTGCAGCCATCCTGCGTTGCGTTTGGATCCTGTAGCTGCCTCAAGGCACGGTCCCATTGCAGCTCAGACTCCATTGCCTTTTGCCAATGCTGTGTGAGGCTACTGGGCTGAGGAGAGAGTTTTTTCAGTTGCCATCCCTGGGATCCTTGCATTGCTCCTTATATTCTGTAAGTTGGGCAGTTGTACCTGGCCACTGGATGAATACTGGCCCATACTAGCATGTGTCCATCCCTTGTTGTAAGCATCAAACATACAGCCTCAGCAGTTAGATTTGCAGTGATTTGCTCAAGCCACTTTAAATAAAATGCCATTTTGTGCTAACTGCTCTCCTGTTCTTCCTCAGAAGAGGATAACCTCTGGCATCATTTACTTTTTGCTGTCTGGCTAATCTTAACACATGGACTCTCTCCATTGCCAACAGCATCCTACCCTATCTGGTGTCTGACTGGAGCTCGCTGTCAGAGATACCATATCCATCATCTATTTCCTTTTCCAAGGAATCATTCAATTATTTTAGAGTGTAAACTCTGTTTGGGATAGCTGCTGCTCTTTATTGAGCAGTACCTTTCCCTTCCATCATTGCCGCAGAGTTTGCTATATGCGTTATTTTCACATGGACACATTCAGTGGCATGGAATACAAAAGCATGGCACTTACCATCATCTTGTCCTTGGAGTGATGTCATGTGCAAAGAAACAATGGGTAGCCAGGAACCTTCCAGTGGAGAATAAGTCCAAGTCCCTGCTGAAAGGGATCAAATCTCATCTTGAGACAAAATAATTTTTTTTCCCTCTTGTGGTGTCACATATGCATGTACGTATTGATACACCTGCTAATCCTACTGGAAACCTGGTTCAAAACCTCATGCTGTGGTGGTTAGGAACCTTTCTAATTGTCAGCTAGAAATATTCATGGCCAGTTTGTACCCATTTGTTTTTGTTTCAGCATCACCCCGAACTATCAGGGCAAAAATTATACTTGCACTGAGCAATCATATCTTCCCTCAGTCTTTGCTTTCAAATTTAAACAAGAATAGATTTTCCTGCCCTTTGTTGTAAAATAGATTCCTCATTTTCTTCATCATCTTAGTAGCACTTGACTGAGTTTGATTTAATCTTTCATGAAGGCGGAGGACCAGATTTTTGCAGAGACCTCTTCAGGACCACATACAGCGTCTTGTGCTGTGGCTTGAATGCTGCATTGCCTGCATGAAGTGCCAGCTTTGATGTAACCTAAGGCAACATCACCTTTTCCCTACAGCTCCATTGGGCAGTTGGGTCAGACACGCTGGGAATAACGCACTCTGGTCTTTTTTTTCAGCAGTTATTTCTAGCTGATAAGTAGTCTCCAAGGGTGGGATTCAGCTCAGTTAAGTTAAATCTGATGCCTAAACTCTATAGGGCCGCTTAGTGCTATCTCAGAGAAAGCACCACTAGCAGAGAGCACATCATCCCAAGTGGGTGGGTGGGTGAGACAGGCCAGATGATGAATCCTTAAGGAGTGGCACTCTCTCTGTCTATGTATATCTGTTTCTACTAACCAGAGACAYGTTTTTTCTGGCTGACTCTATGCATGTCGGTTTCCAGCTTCAGTATGTAACATAACAGTTTGTAACCATTTTTATCACTTTTCCATTATCCCAGCACTCAGGGTTATCAGTTTGTGGGGTATTCAGTCTGTTCCAAAAAGCACTGGTGGTGCTGCCACTCTTCCTCCTGCCTGGGTTGCAGGCTCCATTTGCAGGCCTGGTTGTTATCATTAGATAATTCTCCAGCATCTCTCTGACTGAAACTTGCCCTTATGTTTTGCTGAAATGCCGGATAGAACCTCCAAGGCTCCCTCCCGCACCAGTGCGTGTTTTCATTTTTGTGAGGGGGAGGAAGAGAACAGGAAAGCCAGCATACCCAGTGATTTGAACCACTTCCAGCTACCCTGGTGCTCTAGAAGACATGTGCTTTTTGGTTAATCACATTCTGTTCTGTGCAGTGGGACTTTCTGCACTGCTGCCTCTCCCTGTAGCACATGGCATCCATTGACCTGGATGGAGAGGGCTTCATGTTTCTGTAACAAAACCAGGCTCTTCCCTCCGGGGTAGTAGCAGGTCACGGTCAAGCCAAGTGCACACAAATGGAGTTGTTGGTTCCTCCTCCAGGCTTCCTTCCTGCAGTTCTGCCTGCACCTGTCTTCAGGTTTTGTGCAGYTTGCTAATCTGGGCACCCACCCTTTTTAACACGCCCTCTTCCCAAAGTGCCTCAATTTGAAGACTGGATCATTGAGATGTAAAGTCAACTGATGCTCTACTTTGTCATTTCTCCTCCCCTACTGAGTGCACAGGGCTTGTAATGAAAGCCTGCTTTATTCTGACAACAAAATTAAATCCACTTGAGCCAATGTAACTAGCTGCATTTCAGGTTGTCATTCGAAAGAACATTTAGCAGATACAAAACTTAAAGGACCCATCCTTCTATTGGCAGTTGGTGAGCCAACTTGTTTGTTTAAAAGTTACAGGCACACCTAAATGCATTGACTGATTGTGACTTGAAAGAGAGGTAGGAGAAAGGGGAGAAAGTGGAAGACATCCAGAGGCCCCAGGTCCATTTTTCAGCCGACCGTGCAGATTACTAATTTTGCATGCCCTGTAAGATCTATTGCAACACGTGGGCATGGTTTAGTTTGGACGGGTGGTCATGGGGATCCTTTCAGTCTTGCACTGAATGATCTYGCTACTGAGACCGTATCTTGAACCACCCAAACACATGCTCGAGGAGGGGTGTATAGAGTGAGAACTTGTCTATGCAGCTGAAGGCTGCAGCTGTGATAGTCTTTGCAGCCCTAACTTGGTCCTTCTTATGTAAGGGGTGGTGGGTAGAGAAGGGGATCGTTCCTGCTCAGGTGGAAAAGGGCCATCCTTCCTACAGGGGTGGAGTTCAACATGGACACTCTTGCGATCGAGGACTCAGCTACTCAGCTACTAGCAGCTGTTTGCACTGGAAGGAGAGCGCTCAGGGTTTGTCCCCAGTTGCATTTGAGTCGGCAGGGGCAGACTTCCAGCTTCAGCAGGAAAAAGGAGCCGTACAAGTGACATCGTAGGAGAGGATGGTGAAAGTCAAACAACCCCTTCATTCTTTAGAGAGAACATTTTAGTATATGTGCTCCCTCCTTCCCCTGCGTGCTTTTTTGTCTTAGCACCTTGAAAAGAGAAAGAAGCTATTTTTAGCAGAATGCTTGTRGTTATGTTTACTGTTGCSTCCTTAACCTGAAAGCTTAATTGGSGTTTAGGACAAAAAGTGTGTTATTGAATTTGCGTTTTCAAAGTTGTAATCCTTTAAGTATGTTTGGTGTTCTCTGAACCCTGTAATACTGTTCAAGATAAAAGATAGATGTTATTAATATTTCTAAATATAAAATAAGATACATTTCTTTTTAAAATAAAAATCCTTATGGCACACTTTCAATATCAAGGTGCTTATTTTGCTCTTAAAAAAGAGAGAAAGGGAAAGGGAAATTTTTTTACCTGAAGGAGTGCCCAATTGCTGTTTAACACAGCTTTCTCATTGAACTTCACTGTTGCAGATGTCACACACACCAAGAGTCTACCCTGGCAAGTACCAAAAATACAATTTATCTGCAGGAATCTCAACTACCAGCCACATTTTAAATATGAATATTTCTGCTATCTTGACTGAGAAATTAAACAGCAGCTGGAAACATCTGTTTTAAGTGTTGGATATTAGCGGATAGGCAGAGCTACATGACTGTTTAAAAGTATTGGAATACTAAGAGGCAAAATTTTTACTTTGTCCATTAAAATGTATTTTAAATTACAGATGCCTTACCTTAAAACTTAGCCTGGAAGTACAATTTCAGCATCTCAGGTACTCTCAAGAGTGCCGTTAGCAAAAAATAAGGCTCTTGCTGTGGAGGTGGCTCCGAGGCAGAACCTCTCATGATGAGATGTGCTGATGTCTGAGGCTGCCACTGCTCATCGCTCCAAGAGCAGAAGTCAAGATTTCCATTTCAAGCCCAGTAGGTGGCATCAAAAGAGTTCTCTAAAATTCAGCGTTTGGGTGTTCGTGCCTAGCCCTAGGCCACAAAATGAACACAGTGCTTAGTTAGAGAAAATTCCAGGTAATCTGTCTCTTCCTCGCAAAAAGCTTTGGTTTGAATGGGATCTGGACCAAATGACGTGCCTGTGGTGTTTCTGTGCCTAGCACAGAATATCATATGTTATTAAGTGCATTATAGTTGCCTTCAGTGAACCAAAATGACTTGTAATTATATTTTTATTGCATCCATAACAGAAGTAATATTGCTGATTTTGTTTTTTTTCCAGTGATGCGATACTATAGGAATCTGCATGAATACTGTAGCAGGCATCAAGCATGTAAAACACACTTTGTATCCTCAAGGAGTAGATGCTTTTTTTTTTTTTTAATTAAAACAATGTATCTCTCACAGCACACTAATAGAACATGGTTATGTCTAGAAAACAGACATTTTCTAGTGTACCTGCAGTCAAACTCCTGTGCTTCTCAGAACCTGTTGCCAAGGCTGAAGGAGGTCTTTGCGCTAGTGGGAGTATGGGAGCGCAGCCATACCGCTTCCCTCGGTCTTGCTGCCCGTGATCTTAAAAAAAATGCTCCTAAAAAAATGGCTTGGGCACTTCATGGTAAACCAGAGGGCAGTGGGATTTCCTCTCAGGGCTGAGGAGGAGAGGGGAGGCACTGGGAGCTCCCCACCCTTTCTCCTTGGCCATGGTGCAGCCAAGTTCAATGGCCGGTCCCAGCGGCGCAGTAGGGCATGAGGCAGAGCTGTCTACCACAGGGCCCTTCCTTGCATTGCCGCTGTGTGTACAGAGCCAGTGGTAGCTRCTCATAGCAGCAACTGCAGTCAGGCTGGCATTGCAGGGCTTAGCTCAGGGCAAGAGTCGGTGCTAGGAATGCAGTGGGCTCAGTTAATCCACGCCAGTGCAGAACAAATGAGTCTGTAGAAGGAATTAAAGCAAAATAGCTGTTGCTCTTGAAAGTCGCGCCCAGCCTTAAAGTTGCTTCCCACAGGCGGCCCAAGCTTGTGAATTCCTTGTAGTTTTTCAGGCAGTAGTTCTGAGCTGCATGCTGTGGTTCCTGTTCTTTGACAGGAGATCAAATGCGTTGTGAAAAAGGAGAGGGGAGTTGTTGGTGTGGTATGAGAAGGAAGAGCACAGAAAAACTGCCTGATAGCTGAGGATCGAAGAAGGAAACTTGGAGGAAAGTCCCAGTTCAGCCTGAGACAGCTAGCTCAGCAGAACAGGCAGGGGCAGATCCACGATGCTGGTCCCGGCTGGACGGTTCATTGTCTCCCAGTAGGCAGCAATTCAGTTCCATTTGCTGGACAAACCTGCCTCTTGGCCAGCATAAATATGGGAAAGGAGGTAACTTATCTCCCTCGTGTTGAAGAAAGAAAATGGAATTGGAGTTCAGCTTTTGGAGAAAAAAAAAAAGTTATGCTCCTTGTTCTCCTTTTTATTGTAGCTTCAAAGGGATTATGTAATCATATGAAAACAAATAAAAAAGTATTCTCTGCTCCTTCTGAACTGTTTCTTCCATGCTTAAGCTTCAAAAGGAAACAAAAAGTCCAGGAAAAACAAATTCCACTCATCACAATTTCGAAGGCACAGAACATTTGAGGTCAATAAAAGAACCTTCAAAAACCTGGTTCCCGAGATGTTTGGACAGAAATGGTTACAAAACAAATTCTTACAACAGCTCCAGGGGCAGAGCAACTCCAGCTCAGGGAGGGCCCAAACTACTGGTTTAAGAATGACATACAGTGTGTGACTCCTGGGTCAAGTCACTATAATTATCCTCTTGCTATACATGAGGATGTGGAGGCAAGTGACTTCTTCAAGGCCACTCAGAAAAGCAGAGCTGCTGAATCAAGGTGGCAGCAGCAGCTCCAGAAACTGAATATAGTTCTTTCGGGACCCTCCTTAATATCTTGTGCATAAGGTCTTGCTGCCTAGTGAAATTCGCCTAAGGCATGGTGGTCTCCTACCCGTGAGCTTAAGCAGTAACGGAAAGAAGGGTGTGGAGAGCTTTTTCCTTTCCCAGTACCTTTCAGTAAGACTCAGAACAACAACAACAACAAAAGACCAAAGAGAGTGTGGAACAGTGAAAAATGAATGAAAACAGGCAGTGTAGGCTAATAATCCCATTAAGTAATGGCACATGATTACGGAGAGCTGTCATAAGTCGATACTGTCACAATATATGATCACTGCCTAGGTTCTGAAGGCTCTGAATGAAAGCTTCCATGCACAGCCTGACATTTTTCTCCTCTGCAGCAACAGCTGTCTTAATTGTTTGATTAATGAACTCATTAAATCCCAGTATTACTAGAAAAAGCATATTGACCTCCTGACCAATCACAATTAAAATGTATATGCCACTTATTCAAGACACTGGTTAGCCATCTATTTAAGCAGTAGAAGAGCATAAAAACCAGCTTTGTGTTTTGGGGATTTGGCCCACTGGATGTTAAGAGAATGTTACAACATTTGCAGGTGGAGACCAACATGCAGCTTTACCTACAATTACAGCGGCATTTGCCTGGTTATTAAGATTATAACCAGTCTGGAAACACAATCCTCCATTGAATCAAGAGCAAGAGACTCTGGCTGACTTCACCAGAGTTAAGATTTCACCCTGCGTCATCACTAAGCACAACAGCGAGGAAGTGTAATTAAATTCTGCGTGTATACCAAGCACAGCTCAAAATTACACATCCCTGAGCGGTGTTGTGGAGAAAAACGCAGGGATTTTTGCTCCCAGGCTGCAATGCCCCTAGCTGCGCTGTCTTCCTGGGGGTATCAATATGGGACAGGCAGGTCTTTTCTGGTTCTCTCACTGCTGAATCAAGTCCCTGCAAGGTAAGATGTTGACATACAGTCTCACTTCTGTAAAAAGGCCACCCTTGCTTTGTTGGAAGGTACGTTATTGTACGATGATGGCATAGATCAGTTATTGTCATGTTGCTTGATACACAGCTATAAAGCTATTTCAGTGTCCCAGCTCGTGACTTTTGAGTGGCTGGTGTCATCATGGCACAGCCTCTGTTTGGAAACTTGAACAAACACCTTTGGCATGTGTAACTGATGCTTTTATGTCCAGTAGGAACTGTAGCTCCCCGGATTACGTGAACTGAGTTTGGAGAACAGAGTTGTCTCCTGTAAGCCAAAATGCAAGTTGATGTATCTGATGGCATTTTAGCTAGCTGTATTCATCCTGTTTTCTGCAGCAGGCCAAAATATCCACGTTCTGGGCTTTCAGCGAAGGCTATAGGAAACTGTAGTGTCTTTGAGCTGCCAGGTCAAACCACGTCAAGTTTTGAATCAGATTTGGTGTTCAAGGTCATAGAATCATAGAATCATAGAATCATAGGTCTTGCAGTCACTTCAGACTGCTGGTCACTGTTACGGCAGGGAAAGGTTTAATAACTGCTTGTGCTATCGTGCGGGCTACTGTAATTTGCCTCCAGCTCTGCAGGACTGAAGAAAACCTAGAGGTATCCACCACCAGCCCTGGCGTGGCTAGTCTAGAGATTTGTCCTCCCTTCCCCTCCCACCCAGAGCTCAAGCCCCTGGGGACTAACTGGCTTTCAGCTTCCTAAAGCTCCATGTGGCTCACCAGCTCACCAGTTGTCCCTAGCCGAATGGCTGCTGGCTCCTTTACTGTAGGTCCTCAGCAGCCAAGGCTTTTGACTGAGTAACTCCCGAAGATCTGCCTGTTGTTCTCAGTCCAGGCACAGCAACCTTAGAGGACACGGCCCTGTCTTAGATGTTGGGATGTACTACACAACCTGGATAGCATGGGCTTTTAGAATAGACTTATATTAACAAAGTGCAGCAATGATTTCACAAGAAAACTGTTCAGAAGATTTCCTCCTTAGCCCGTGAGAAGGACCATGGCCACATCAGAAATGGGGAAGCATCCTAGCTCCTGTGAATTTATTTTCTGCTATGAAAGCAGAGTGCTTTCCATAACCAGTGGAGACAGCAAAGCTGGGCAAACACTGCAGCACTTCACTAGAGACCATGGTACCTGCATTGCACAGAATACAGCTAAGATAGCAGTACACTCTTAATGTCCCTTGTGAGCAGCATGGGAGGGGAGACAGCACTGTATGTGAAGGTCAGATGCCTTTTGGACTTCATTGGCATGTTTAGCACCATCAGGACTAGCCCATAGAAGTAGTCAAAAAGTACCAAATAAACAATCATCGCAGTGGTTAGAGTTGGCAGGGCGTTGCTGTAAACAGTGGTGCTTAATCCCTTGTTTTACTCAATTCCTCAGTGTTTAAATGATTATTTTTTTTTTGGTGATAGATTGCTAGCAAGCTGAGAGGCATGAAGGTAAAAGGCTGAGAGATTGACTGTTTGCTATTTTATCTATTGAAAAATAGAAAATCAGTAGTGCTGTAGTAAATTTTCCTCCCAAGTAGGTATGGACATCAAAAAATTTGCACTTAGAAACAAGGCAGGAGGTTGCCTCTCTAACATCTCCAAGGCTGCCAGTCCCTCACCTTCCTGGTTGCCTATTTGTCATTCCAGTTGAGGACAAACTGGAATGTTTCCCTGCTTCGTGCCTGTGTTTGTCATGGTAACACATCTGTCCTGACCTGGGTCTCTGACTCTACCTATGGATGTTTCCCCAGAAGAGCAGACTGGGGCTGCTGCATCTGGCTCCCTGAAATTTGCTGTCACCAAGGTGATGTGGGACAAAACGAAGCCACAACCGCAYTTCCTTAGCTCCAGCAGTAAAAGTTAGAGGGAGCCCAAATGTTAGTATTTAATGGCCATCAGAAGATAGTAATTGATCAGGAAAAGTTCACCCTGCTGTCACTCTTAATCACATAGCTGTTCTTGACCGCAGGGCTATCTGCAAAGTTCCCTGAACGGTACATGAACCCTGCTGAGATAACTTATTTTTTCCTATCAAAGGCTGAATGAAAATATCAAATCAGTTGTAGGAACTGTTTTTTTCTGGACACTTGTTCATTCTTTCCCCAGACCATGGTAATCTGTTACTGTAAGATTATTTCATCACTGACTTAGGTTGATGGTTTAAATTCCTCTGTAACAAACTATTTAAGACACCAAAGCACTTGGTACCAAGTTGGGCTGCTGTCCCCTCCGTGTCCTGCTCAAGGGGTTTCCCCGAGAGCCCACCTCGGGTGAACAGCTGGCTGTTGGCAGCACGGCTTGTGTGAGGGCAGCGGCCTGGCACGTGGTCGGGGCAGAGAGTGAGGGGCGGCTGGAAAGGAGCCGGCGGGAGCCAGCCCATTGCCAGACGCATCTGCCTGCCTCCTCCAGACACGGCACCTCCAAAATGACATCCCCTGACTGCTGCTTCTCCCCTCAGTGCAGCCTAGCGCTGAGAGAGCGTGGGGTACCCATGGCTAGCACTGAGGGGTCACAGCAACACCCTTCACCCCCTTTTTTCCTTGTGGGGTGGGTAAAACATGACACAGAGGCAGGATGAGGCAAAATGGTGGTGTCATGTATTTAGCTCTATTTTAAGCACATGCTAGCAGCATTTGCAGTCTTGTTCGTATGAAGTACACAGTAGTTTTCTATCTTCCTGTTGCTGTAAACTGTACAGCACTGGAAAGCAGTGCTCTGAGTAGGAGGAAAAATACAATACTAGCTTTTGAGCAGCTTTCATTTTTGCCACCTACGAAACAAGACTTTTCTAACACAGCGCTCCAGCTGTTTTAGCATTTCTAAAAGATTTCATACCCTGGCAGTGTTTAAGGCAATAGGCTATTCTGGTTTTCATTACCGAGAAAGGCAGTGGTTGTCGCAGTACCAGAGGCAGAAAGCAGCAGAGAGTTATCAGAGAAGAATCCTTCGAGTTGATACGGAGAATAAGACGGTTTATCAAGCTGCAGGAGTGTCCCTCCTCCTGCGTCCCTCGAGCTCCATGGCAGAAAGCTGCCTGCTCCAGAGCAGGTGCTCATTTCCAGACATAGAGCTCTTTGTGAAGGTGAGCAGTGTAAAGCTATCCAACAGCAATGTTTGTTTATGGAGAACTTTTTACTATATTTGAGATTCATTTGATTACGTTGAGAAGGTGAAAGAGCAAGCAGAACTGGTTTCATTAATGTGTGTTATTTGGTTATAAGGTCTGCAAACCTTAATGAACTAACCTATTAACTAAGTAAATGATACACTTGGTTTTTTACTTCTGTGCCCTAACATTTAATTTTAAGTTTTAAAACCACTTTAGGAGAATCATATGAAGGGCTTAAAAATTAAACCTCTGCTCTCTTCCAACAATGTCGCATGAAGCCTAACTTAACCAATAGCAACTACACGAGGCTTCGCCTCATTGTAATGAAGCCTCTTAACAAAATGCAATACAAAGTACATGAGAGAAACACTTCTGTGGTGACATGGATGGTGAATTGCACCTCTTGAGCTTTACAGTAACACCTGATGATTCGTTTAGCCAAAACCAAAAAGACCATCATTACAGGGGCATAGAGGAAGAGAAGTTATGTGACTTGGATACAGCCACATTTAAGTCTTAAAAGTGGGAGCCCTGGGTCTATAACGAGGAGGGATTAGCAAGGGGGACGTGGCACTTGTGCTTCATTAGTCCTCAGTTCAGCAAAGCACAGAGACGGGTTCAGCGTTCAGCTGGAGAAAGGCTACTGCCTAATTTCCCTCCTTCTCTGGGGCCCCCACAGTTGCCTAGTTTGAAATTCTTAATTATTTGATTTATTCTATTTATTCCCTTAAGTGCTTTAGACATTACATCTCAATTTATGCTGGTAAATCTTCCTCTGATTGTTTCCTGTGATCATAAACTGATTTAAACTTGTTTTAATCTTGCAGTTACTTAGGTAGATTTATGTTCACATGGACAAATGAGGTGGAGACTATTTCCTTTGGAAGTACTGCTGTGATTTCAAGTTTGTTTTCTAACTTATGGCAATATTCATTATGCATCTTAATGAAAAATTACATCTCCAAGATGACAGGATTCTTCATCATATCTATGTGCATGTTTCGAGAAGGATATAAAGAAACTTTGCATGAAAATATGTATTAGGAGAGATTAGTAACATGCTATATGTACTCACAGCAGATCTGGGTTGTCTGCTTTCCTACTGCATCTGCTATCAAAATTTGCTATCATCACAGAAGTATGTATACCTTTTTTTTTTTTTAATTGTAGGCTGGCAGTGATGGGGAAAGTATTGGAAATTGCCCGTTCTCTCAGCGTCTCTTTATGATTCTGTGGCTAAAAGGTGTCATATTTAATGTCACAACCGTGGATTTGAAAAGGTGAGATTGTAACCAGAGTTCTCATTTTCAGAACAACTTTTCCAAAACGGTGATTTTAAAGGGTGACTGTCTTCTGATAGATTTGAAATAAACACCGTGGCTTGGCATTATGATAATGGTCTGGATGTCTGATTCCTCTTTAGGGTTCACTAGTATAAAATGGACTAACTCCTTTGAAGCAGTTGAGATTTTAATCTGTTTTTCAGTTGGTCTCTGGAACATAAGACAGAAGGTTTTGGTGGGTTTTTTTAAGCATTTCAGAGCACATTCAGAATCGGGCTAGCGAATTCTCACACCTCCGGTGTGAGGCAGCTAGCTAAGTTTTATGTTGTAAGAAAGATATAGAGTAGCCTGCTATTTTAAAGGTGAAACAGTTCATTGAAATTAACTGTAGAAATTGCAAATGTGGTTCCTGTTGCGATTAATCCCATCTCTTCCTCCCATCAGAAAGCCTGCTGACCTGCAGAACCTCGCCCCAGGAACAAACCCCCCCTTCATGACATTTGATGGCGAAGTGAAAACCGATGTCAATAAGATTGAGGAGTTCTTGGAAGAAAAGCTAGCACCGCCCCGGTACTGTATTCCTGGCTGCTTTTATCCCCTCACTGCCCTCGATGGCGGTCAGTGACCAAACCCCCTCGGTTTCGGCGGGTCAGGCCCTCGATGCGCTGCACGTGTTATAATTGCGGGGGGGGGGGGCTGGTCCGGCTGCCGCGGTAGAGCTTTCTGGTAGGGGTAACTTTGACCGGAGTGAGACAGTGCTGAAGCCTGGCACCGTGCAGGGGATGTCCCCAGGGTGTCCCCGAGATGCCGGCTGTGCTCCTCCCGCTGCCCTCGCCTCTGCCCCGAATTCCCTGCTGTGCCACCGCCGTCATTCCCAAGGCACGAAATCCACCCCGCTGCAGCAAGCATGTGCAGAAACCTGCGTGCCGCTGCAGAAACCTGGCCTCTTTTCCTCCACTTGTTTGTTTGAGGTTTCCCTCTTCACGCTATACAAATAATTACGCTTACTGGGAGCAGGTAATTGGAAGAAAAGGGCAGCGAAAGCCTCCCGCACGGCAGACGTGCTGGGGCTCATTTTGGGTGGCCGGGTGGGCCCCTCTTAGCACACAGTGGGATCTGGGTTTCGGACTTGTCCTTCCCCACCCCAGCAGCTCTTCCCACCTCTCCCCAAACCCCGCTGTTCCACCATCAGCAGCAGCGTGTCCCCCATCCATGCACCTTCTCTCCCCCAGGACAGCAGCCCCCTCCACCCACAGCGCTCCCTTCTCAAGCAGCCAAACCTGACTTAAACTAGGCAAGCAGCTGCTCCCCTCCACTTTTCCCTTCCTATCTGCCCCTGGCAGCAACAGCTGCTGGACCGGCCGCTCTGAGCTTGCTCACGCACGAGCGGGCCGGGCGAGGAGGCTGGGAGTAGCAGCAGCTAGTGCAAGTAGGGACTTTCCCTCCTCTCCTCCTCATGGCAGGAACCACGGTCCATGCAGCCTCACCTCCAGTGGAGGAGGCCTGGGAGAGGCACTGGGCTGTCTGGGCAGTGTTTGCAGTGATAACAGTCATTTCCCATCTCCCTCAGGAAAAGGAGGTCATCCACATGGTTTAACTATGGTTTAAATTTGCACTTGCTAAGTGATTTTTTGTTCAGGATGGTTCCTTTTGAGAGTCCTGTGTGGCCAAATATTGTGATGCTGCAGTGTAAATAATGTATATTAATTAACGGAGATGAAAATAAAGACTAGTCATATAACTTCTTGTTGTTTCTTTTAACTCCTCAGGTATCCCAAACTTGCACCGAACCACCCCGAGTCTAACTCTGCAGGAAATGATGTGTTTGCAAAATTCTCTGCATTCATAAAGAACCCAAGAAAAGATGCTAATGAAAGTATGTGCTGCAGTCCTTTCATCAGCCCTGGTAGTTACCGGGAGAAATTGGAGCTGTACAATTCTAGTATACTGTGCTGGAGATATCGCATTTATAGCTTAGGTTAAACAGTCATTTTCCAGAGCATAAAGGCTATGGAAATCTGTGCCTGTTCACTCTCTTATCTGAGGATTCCCAAAGTTAGTTTACGCAGATACCACTGTCAGCATGGGAGCACCAACTCCAGCTCCTCCTCATTTCTTCAGATCTCAAGCCCGTAACACTGCAGCTTCCCCCCAGCTCTGCCAGAAGCAAAGCCTGCTTGAACTGAGACCTTACCTTTCTACTTCATTTCTGTAAATAATGAGGACTTTAGCCCCATGGCATATCTCTCTAGAGCAGGACCCTCACTACCACCATGCATTAACTCATCTCTGTCCTCCAGATCTCAGCCCTGTTCCCTTTGCTCTTCCTTTCTCCCCTCTCCACAGTGGCACACGGGCACCACCAGCCCATGAAAACCCCAGTCAGCCCTTGCCAGCCCCTGCTGCCCTGACCCCACTCGTGTGCACTCAGCCGAAAGCACAGGACTCGTGGGCTGGTTGCCCGTACACTCCAAAGCGGCATCCCGGTGGCTTGCTGTCGTCACTCCCAGCCTTGCTGTCCCATCTGTGGGCAGGCACTTGCCCCGTGGCTCCCAAGGCGAGAGTCAATGTGAAGGCAGAGCCACTCTGCCGGGCCACTCTGCAAAAGCACACTCCGCAGAGGTGTTTGAGGAGCCATTTCTGGTAACACAGACCCAGTCTGGTTTTTTCTCAGAATCCCCTTTAGCTGCTTAGAGCTCTTATCCCAGCATTAAGTTTTAAGCTTAGGATAAAGGAATTGCAGGAGTTGGCATGGCCGAGTGTCTGCGAGCTGGGTTGGTGCCAGGAGACAGGATGCAGGAGTCGCCTTTCTGCTTGGTGTCAGAGAGACCTTGGTACAGGCTTGAATGACCTTTTTATTGTCTTAACCTAGATTTGGAAAAATCTTTGCTTAAAGCCCTGAGGAAGCTGGACAACTATTTAAATAGCCCCTTGCCTGATGAAATTGATGCTTACAGCACTGAGGAGATCACTGTTTCCAGCCGGAAATTCCTGGATGGAGATGAGCTCACCTTAGCGGATTGCAACCTCTTACCAAAGCTCCATATAATCAAGGTTTGCCTTTGCTTTTTAGCTTCCTGTAGAGAAGGGCAACACAGAAGCTCAAGTCCTTTTCTAAAAGGCAGAGGAATCCTTTATCTACTCTGAGGCCACACAATAGCTGTGTAGGGACACTGAATGCTAATGCACAAGGCCATTTCATTACAGCACAGCTAGGCAGATCCTCACACTGATGACTCTGGAGCTAGAATATCTGGTTTCGTATCTGGGCTGTGACAGCACTCACTAAGCCTCTCACAAGTATGAAACGAGTGCTATATTGAGTGCTGTAGAGAAGCGTTTTCATTTGCATTTCATATGCAAAGTGCCATGGACCAGTAAGGTTAAATTGTTTTGTCCATGCCAACTCAAGAAGCCAGCAAAAGCTGAAACTTGAACCTGCCTCTCCCACTTTTAATCCAAAACTCTTCCTTTGTTGAATATCATCAGTAGTACTAATAACGCTGGCAGGGTAGCCACCACCCACTGCCTTCCAGCCAAGGCTCCCAACCTCTTCTTGCAGGGCTGTGGAGCATCCGCACATACCTAACAGTCCTGGTGACCGAGATGTCTGGGTGTTGTCACAGCCTGTCCCTGGGCTACTCTGGAGCCAACCAGGCTCTGGAAGAGAAAAGGCCCCACTGGAAATTCATCGGTTTTCAACCAAACAAGGTCACTTCAGAAAGTTTCGTTTTTGACTACTATTTTGGCAGAGGAAGAGTGGATTGAATTGCTTTCTGACACCTCCACAAGCAAAAACTTTCCCTAGAGGTGTCCTGGTTGAACCTATTCCAGGGAGAGCAGCAAGGGAATGAGCCCTTTCCCACGCCTACGCAAAGCTCAGGCACAGCAAAGCGCAAGAGGTAGGGGGGTCAGCAGAGCCAATACAGGGACAATCATCTTATGTCACGTAAATGAATGAAGGATGATGGAGGATGAACGTCACACCATCCTCGCTGGTCAACAGGGAGGGATTAGATATTGGCCAGTAGTTGAAATTTAGTATTTTAATTCAAGTTTTCCCGTTCTGTTTCAGTGAAAGTATTCAAGTGTGGGCCAGTTTATTACTGTAAGGTTATTCTGTTAATTCTGGTTTATTGCTAGCTCCTTTGCTGTTTGAAGCTGCATCTCTTCCACGTGTGGTCTACTAGTCCACATAGCTCTGCATAGCTCTAGCAGAATATTTATACCAAATAAATCCTTCTAATTGAGTTAGTTGGTTAGCTAGCTTTCTTCTTCCCACGTCTTCTGGGTTTTTTTGTTTTTCCTTCTCCTTTCCCCCTATGTTGCATATAACAACAGACTTACTTACACATTGAAAGTTAAAAATGTACATAAAGAGTAGATCTGTTTTTTTTCCAGATCATGTGTGTAATGATACTTTTCTTTTTTCTTTTAATAAAAGGTTGTTGCAAAAAAATATAGAAATTTTGATTTTCCACCTGAAATGACAGGGATTTCAAGATACTTGAACAATGCATATGCAAGAGATGAATTCACAAACACTTGTCCTGCTGATCAAGAAATTGAGTACGCATATTTGGATGTTGCAAAGAGAATGAAGTAAACAGAAGATGCCTCCATTCTTTATTCTGAGATTTAGAGGGGCACCAGCCAAGATGGAAAAAACAAAAGCCAGCATACATTCTGCAGTGTAATTTTAAGTTCGTTATTGGCCAATCCTTCTTTTATAATGATTGTATAGCATTATTTGCTCATTCTTAAATTATATATGTATATGTTTGTGTGTCTGTACAGATGTCTGCACACATGAATGTCTGTTGTGCATTGCAAGTTAAAGGCCTCAATCAATATTGAAGCATTTGTTGAAGTTAGGGAAAGAGTGTAGGTCACACAATTATAGCAATATTACAGACTAGTGACTTATGCTAAATTGCTGAATTTTGAGAAGAAATAGCCCTGTTTCTAACACACATTTAACCTGTCATTATTGCTGCCTCTGATCTCTCCTTCACAGTTGTTGCCAAACTTCACAGTTATTGGGAGGGTTTCTGTTTGCTTCTCTGCAAGCCTCAGAGGGCCTCAAGCCAGCAGCTGGTGCCCATGCAGCAGCCTGGCTAACCCAGGAGAGAGGCTAGCCTGTAGGTGGGACGACACCTGACTTCCCAGAAGCCCCTTCCTCTGTGCTAGAGACCTGCAGGGCAGGTCAACGAAGAACAACTCCTTTTCACGTTGCATGAGTCCTCTTTGAAATTAAAAATAAATAAATAAACAGATAGATAAAAATTCCTGCCTTCTCCTCTCTCAGGGCTGCATAACCCATCAAACTTCCCTCTCGGTGCTCTCAAAGAGAGGAACACAGGCTGTCACTGGCCTATGGACTAGCTGATAATAAATATTCAACAAGGGAGGAGGGAGAAACTTAGTTGTCACTGTAGACAGAAGAAATGGGTGATGTAGATGGGTGATCCTACTGATGTAGGATCTCTCTTTGTCATCCTTCCATGACTCTCTTCTGGTTTTGGAAAGCAAAGAGGAGGAGAGGGTCTAAGAAAGAAATAGTCCTTCTATATTTCCTTTTCCTGATTGAGCTCCAGCATATTGGCTTTTCCAGGGCAGCTGTTAGGACTTCATTGCTGAGAGCTTTCCAGCTGATCAGACAGGTATCTATCAGGAACCTGCCTCCTGCCTTAGCTGGGGATTGATTAGATGAACCCCTCCAGCCTTGCATGAGCCTGTGTTCAAGTCAGCCAGTACTGGCGAGAAACACCTTCTAGCCTGGCATCAGGGAGCACACTCTTAGAGATGTATGGACTATAAAAAGTGATGTCCGCAGCTGCTTTCTGCTGAGCAGGCCCTCAGCAAGCACATAGGAGTAGAGGGTGCAACGCTTTAGTCATAGGGTCACCTGGAAGTTTCCTTCTGATGGATTTTGCCTGTATGGACAAAATAGATGTGAAAATGGCTAAAACTAGCCTTTGTAGCACCTATAGCCATAAAAAGACTGTTATAGACTAGTCTTTCGTTCTCGTCCATGTCAAACATGCGCTTGCTTTCTAACAAAGCATTCCTTAACCGTAATAGTTGGTGTCAGATATATTGTGTCTGCGGTGTCTTCGTCTTACACACTACACAGTTCTGATGCAAATGTGCTATCTTCACAATTATTTGTAAGCATTGTTCAATATGCAGTTTTAGTTTGCTTTTAGAGAAAACAGACACAATACCTTTCCTCTCCACCCTCAACTGTGAACTCTCATGTTGGGGTTGATAGCTGAGCAGCCACTCATCACATATTACTAACGGTTACTTTGTATTTTCAAATGCATACATATATATATATAATATATAAAACATGAAATCTGTATACTCTTTTCATATGCCTTACAAATTTAAATAGAAAATATACAAATTCATAAGTAATTTGAAGTGTTCTGTCTTTATTTTCTTGGTAATTTCCTGGTACAATGCATTGCAACAGTGGCCTCGATTTTAAGAAATAAGAGGCAAAATTTAACCCAGCTTTGATTTTGGAGGAATCATGTATGTCGCAGACCTGCAGTGAGATCTTGGGAGCAATACATACTGGCTGTGCCCATTACTGCTGAATAAAAAAACAAAGGGCCAGGGTGTAATCCTTGACCGCCGAGCCACCTAGCACAAACTGTCCCACATCCACGCTGGATTGGGGCTGGCCACATTTGTAACTCTTCGTTCTTGGGGAGATCCACTTGGGATGATCCAAAGCAGCCAGGGACTGTCCACGCTGCTTAGCAGCTCCTGCAGCAATCCAAATGTGTGAGCCTGCTTCTGGCCCTCTCTTACTTCTCACCATATATACTGTTATGGCTGTTTATCATTAATAAATAACAGAGAGCCTGGGCTATTCTCTGGCCCTGAGAACATGTGGCAATGTGTGGTTCACATCCATATGGCTCTTTTCTACCTCCTGGAAACAGGGTGGCCACGCTGGCTGTGGAGAACAGTACCTATCTCCAAATCACACCTGGACATTGGTGAGAGCAATGATCTTTGGCACAGGTCAGAGTATTTGTAACACAAGTCCTGAGGTTGGTGAAGATGAATGAAAATATGCGTGTGAAAGCACTAGAAGAAACAGAAAAACAAGGGTTAAAAAAAGGAATAGGTTAATCGCTACAGAGCACTGTAAAAGTAATTTCATTCAAATGACCTGATAGCAAGAAGGCAAAGAACAAACTGAAGCCTCAAGCTAAGGTAAAGAGATGAGGAGGAACAGGAAGGGAGCCATAAAACATCCCGATAAAGAAAACAGCAGAACAATGGGAAGCAGGAATTTTGCCTTTGACTTGAAGATCCTGAAAGATCCCTAGGGGGTATAAAAGGCACATCCAGAAAAGAGCTGCTTGTCACCAGCGAAGAACCGAAGAGCTGTGCCAGGACTCCACAGCCGGTAGCACTGGCCGGCCACCTCACACACAGACTACCTGGGTGGCTGTCTGGGTGCAGATGACCCATGGGACACTGAAAGTGAGTAAAATACATGCCATTTAGAATAAATATCACCTTTCTCTTTCATAAGGCCCCACACTGGCTTCCTTCCCCTGGACCCATGGCAACAACGGCCCCATGGCCTGGCCCTGCCTGCTTTCCCAACCCAAACACAGCACCCGTGTCCGCATCCAGAGCCGGCTGCAGGTCAGGAGCTGGTGTGCCAGGGCTTGGTGGCAGCCCGTCACCGTTCATCCTTACTGACTGAAAAGGGCAAGAGCCATATCTGCCTGAAACACCATGCTGCTTTGTGTTATGCCCAAGTTTATGGTTTATAGACACCACGAAACTTCTTTTTGCCTCCAGATCATTCACTTAACCTCTCTCGCCCTGTCCTCTTTTTCTAAGGCTTCATCAGAATCACTTGCCTGCACTTCCAGTACTGTCAGGTGAAGCGGAAAAAAGCCTCAGACACTCAGCAAACAGGTGGCTTTTCTCCTTAAAATCTTGTATTGCTTGGAAGGATATTTGATTAAATGCTTGTGGCCACTGATAATTTTGAAACCTAATGTTTTGTGGTTTTCTTACTCCTTTTACCCATGCAAAAGAAGTTCATGGCTCCGGCCCTCCATGATGAATTGTTGGGCACACATGATCCTACCTAAAACAGCACGTTATGGTTGGTGTTTGCATAGTTCAGGCCACACAGGGAGAAAATGTGGGCAGAGACGTGATAGAAATGACCCAGCATATCAGAAAACTGAAGTCACTTCATTTGTCCTGGGATGGGGTGAGCCAAAGTGTCTGCACAATCCCACAGTAAATGAATCCATATCTGCTACACATTTCAAGTGTCGTGAGTCTGGCCCTTCTTAAAACACATTATTTTAAGAAAATACCTTTGTCCATATTTGAGTTATTCTATCTTTAAAAGACCATTGAAATTTTTTTTTAAACAATTTACTGGAGAACAAGTTAGATGAGACAAAGGGAGAAAGAAAGCAAGTTGTGGCGTTAATGGTATCACCAGCTGTCTTGAGTGGCCTTTACATGCAATAAGATGTAATATCTAGACACAGATTTGTAGTGCTTGATAACATGCCAGAGCAGAGATCATGTTCCATTATTTAAAGGCAGTTTGTGGAGATAAAGCTACTGATTTCCAAATGCTTATTAGCACAAGTAGTTTTCTGTGTTGCTTGTACAAAAAATGTTTTTATTACATTATTTTAAATACAATTTTTAAATTGTTCATTTTAAACACCTACTATACACAAGGCAAATATGGTCAGACAGTTACTTTATCAATTACTCTTCAATCACTTGTGAAGAAAACTCTCCAAGATTTGAAGATTTCTTTCTCAGCTTCAGTATCTTAGTCTTCAGCATGACCCATCAACTTGAGGGTTAAACACTACTTGCGCTCAACGCAGTATTTCCAAAAGCAAGCTGAAATAAAATCAAATGCAGCGTAACTTAACTGTAAGGTATTTCCCCCAATGCATTCTTTTTTTTTTTAAATAGCTTCAAAGCAATGAAAAAATTAACCTCATGAAAGCAAGTTAGTATCCCTCATCTGTATCAACATGCTATTTGTTTGAGTATAAGCAAATATCTGCATTTCACAAGCTCCTTACAACTGGCTGAAGTTTAGTTTAAAAGCCAGGGTTTTTTCTAGGTTATTAGGAAGGTTACGTCTAAGCTGTCAAGAACCAGTTATCAACTGCTAAGGTGAGGCACGACCCTGAAAGTTAGAGTCAACAGTAACTATCCGCAGCATGGTAGAGCCTTGACTAGGTTCGCAAACTTCCCTCTAAACCAGCCACCCCAAGTGCTGATATCACCCAGTCGCTGCCAGCCACCCAGATGCCCCCTATGGACCCTTAAAAGCTACTTAAAGGCTCATAGTGGTTCTGTGGACATTCACCGTGACTTTACTGACCATGCACAGGAGCTGCTGCCCTACAAACTGAGTTTCCTGGTTAGAGGTCCTGAGCACCAGGCAGGGCTGGGAGAGCAGAGGTTTGCCACACGCTCGCTGCTACCTTCTCCTGTCAGCAATCTTAACTGCCATCGTATCCCCGAACTACTCTTGGTTGTCTCATGTAACAAAGACCCAAACGTGGGCCCTGCTCATGAGCAATGGGGTAAAGCGAGCTGGTTGCTAACGCCTGGCTCAGAGCAGCATTCAGTTTTCCTTCACTAGCAAACCGCAAAAAAGTGAAGGAGCAAGGTTTTTCCAGGTCCTGGCCTAAACTGGACTCCTGCTGATAAAGATGTTTCTATTGATGAGCAGAATGCAAACAAAAAAATCTCTTTTGGAAATGAACTAAGGGAAACAAAAGTCTTATTTCAAAATTTGAAAGTTGTTCAACTTTTTGTTTAATTCAAACCAATGAGCTGAAATCAAAATAAATGTTCCTTTTCAAAAACTGAGGGCATTTTCTTTTCTTGGGTTTCTTCCTTCTATCATTCCCTTCCCTTTTATTTTATTTTTTTCAGTGATGAAAGGGGGAAAATGAGAGCTAGAAGTGCTGGAGAAGAAAAGAAAAAAGACCACAGAATACCAAACCTTGGTTTTCAACTCAAGATCAAAAAGTAAAACAAGACCTAAACTAAACCCTTATCTTCTTTTGTTGAAAAATATTTGAAGAGTTGCTTTCATCCAACTTTTTGCTCTTCATTTTGAAAACATTAGGATCAACACCAAGTTACTAAAAATTTCACTCCTCTCAAGTGATCTGCAGTGAAGACAAGGGGTCTCTAGAGGTGAAAACTCTGCTGCTCCTTTGCCTATAGGAACAATCACAGAACATATCTTCCAGCTCACTCCATCGTAGGACACTGAAATAGTTGTTAATTGCTCCGGGTAATGAAGCCATACTCACATGAGAGGCTACAAGCATTTGGACCATACACAGGTTGCGAGGAGGATGCTGCATATCAAATTCCCCTGACACAATGTACAGGCTCTGTGTGCCTCACACGTACCTGTACTGTAGCAAAGAGTGCTACAAGCCCCTCTGTGCCTAAGGATGCCTGAGCTAACAGGCTGCAAGGCGATAAAGGATGTGTCCATATAGTAAGAGTATTCATTATAATACCTTGTGATATGGACAGAAAGTCCCACCATTGCATCAGTACAAGTCTTCCTGAAGGTTGCTCCTCTGCTGGTGTCAGCAAATCCTCCTCTGATAGAGCTCACATCACTCTGGATGTAATTTGAGCTAAATTGAGGGTCGCTCCCGACCTCCTCTCTCCGTCTCCCATCTCATTCTAGATAAAGCTTGTGCCTTGGGAAATGTGGTAGCAAAGGCACACAAAAAAACACCCTGCAGAATCACAGCTGTTGCAGAGGTGAGAGCAGCTGTACCAGCTAACCATGTTCCTGCATCCTCATGAAGACAGTCACCTTGGCTCTGCAGGCTTGTGCGACAGGACTCCAACCTGGTTCAGCTGTCCGAAGTGCCTAAGTTACCCTGATTTTCTTCACCAAGATGACACTCTGTCCAGGTTAGAGTACCCTGCTTCACAGTGGTGCCGGGGGGGGGTATCCACAATAGCCTGCTTGTATCATGTAGACACACCCCTAATACCACAGCAAGGTGGTTCTCACCAAGTTAAGAGTTGTTTCTAGATAAATGTGGGAGGGCACTGGAATGCTTTAGTCTCCATCCTCGTTTTCCTTATTCAAAGAGTGGGTTTCTTGCCCCTGGCATAAGCAGCATAGAGTCTCTACCTATGGCATGCAGAGGAGCTGCTCACTCAGGCCTCGTGCCAGCTGGGGCTGAGTGCACACCTTGAGCTAGAAGCTCTCCCAGGGCCCACAGAAATATAGACCAGACAGGATGCAAATTCAGTTGGCCCTACAGTGTGATAAGCAAGTGAGGCGAATGGCTCATGTTGTGCTTGAACCCCACTGTAAGAGGGGCAAGAATCAGGAGATCCCACCCAAGGGCAGCTTTGAGCAGGACTGAGGGGTACTCAGTGCGCAGAAAAAGGCACCAAGATGTAACAAGCTCCAAAACATTACTCTGCCCACTTTAATTTATACAATTGATTTTTGCTTGCTGCTTGGCTTTTTAAATCTTCCAGCACATCAAACGTGTGTTACACAATATTGAAGTGCTGTTGAAGTGAACTACATCTACCACTATCAATCTTCTCAGCTGCAAAAATCATTAATTAGACCTTTGGAAGAATGAACTGAGTTTAAAAGTGTGACAGACCAAAGAGGTAAGTGTTCCCTCTTCTGTTTTGCCTGCTTTTATGTACTAGCAGAAGGCTAATAATTAATTACAAATCATAAAACAGAAAAATGTGACTTGGATTCTCATTCCCACTCAGGGCTATGAACTGCTAGTTAGGTACTAAATTAGTGATTTATATATCTACTGGGAATATAAATCCAAAGCACAGGAACTAGAAGGTACAAGAAGAAAAGAGAGAAGTAGAAAAGAAGATGAAAGAATAAAAAATTAAAAATAGGTAAACTGAGACAAGGGAAGGGAGATGTTCTTTCTGAGTAATAGGCAATGTTTGTACTGCATGTACATTTATAAACAATGTTTCATATACACACACAGAGACTGCCTTTAAGGTTTTGTGCTCCTTTGCTCAGTCAGAATGCAAACCCCATCTACCCATCTGCCTCACTGAAGAATATGCCTGTAAGTGTTCAGGAACAATACTTTATTTTGTAAGAAATTACATGACCAAAATAGGAGTGGGAGAAGTTGTAAATGGAACACCCTTCTTCTCCCCTGAATTTAAGAACTTGCCATTAAATTATATTACAAAATCTAAGGGGGATCAGTCAAAATCATTCATCTGGATTAAAAACAACATGTCATTTGTAAAGTTGACATTTTAAAAGGTTTGAAAGCCAGTTAAAATGCGATGTCTTTTAAAAAATAATCCCAAAAGATTTCATGCCAAAAAAATGTTGAAACCATTTCTAGCCAGCTTCCTATCTCACCCCTATTGCTGTAGCATTTGAATGGCTCAGAAGTACACTCACACCCACAACACCCTTGTCACAAAAGGAAAGCTGTTATTCTCATTTCATACCCACAGAACTGAAGGAGGCACAAAGAAAATGTTTGTGGTCCAGAGACATGAGGCAAAATGTGGTGAAGTGAGGTCTCTCACACTCCAACTCCAACCACCTGAGAGCTCTCCTGAGAGAGACTTTGTTATAAGTACATGGGGAGCTGTGCATTTGTTCTCTTTGGCAGTAGAAGGTCAGATCTGATTCAACTTGATAATGGCTAAAATGTCTATTCTCTGGTTACTGTTCAGTGGTTTTCACGGCCCAGATAGATAGATTCCTTTTTGTTGTGGGCCTCATCAACACTTGGTATGATCAGCATGAATCCAGAGTTTGGATGGCTCTAGAGACTGAACTGATGTCTCACCTGTGGATATATGTTAGGGGGAAGTGTTTCAGTGAGAAAGCTATGGTTTACACTAGACATTTTTTTAGTCAGGCAGTTCTAGCACCTTCTACAACACTAACCATGGTACCAAAGTGACCCAGTAACTAGCTAGACAAAGTACAGCATCACTCTTTAAGTCCCACCTCTCTTAATTTTCCAGGAGGTTGGCAGTGAAGGCTTCCAGAAGTTCTTCCCATGTAAAGGACTTATTTCCAGGAGGTCCTTGCTCAGTCCAGATGGAGGATCAGATGGACCTTCATTTACACCTTCCTGTCCAAAACAGTACAAATGTAGGACAACGTCAGTGAGGCAGCCTCTAGAAACTGAGAACACGGGCAATCCAGGAAACACAAAACACAGCATTGCTTACTTTACTGAATAATGATGAGAGCTATATGGATATTAGACAACAACTAGAGTAACAAAGAAGAGAAAACAGAGCTGCCTGTTCTCACCGTTTCGACTTTCTTTCCATACTTCTTGGAGTAAGCTGAAATGCAAAAAGGGAACACAGTTAGAAGCTGTTTTGGAAGATGATGATTCTGCTTCCTGCACACTTCAGCATGATCCGTCATTTGACAAGATGCATCCATGAGGAAAATTAGCAGAGCTGGCTCTTCCCACAGCTTGGCTTTCCATAAATGTAGCATTACCATGTGTCCCTCAAAGGTCAGCTTCACCTCCAGCATCACCTCTGTCCCTGATTAGGGTACGAACAATGGAGTTGTTGAGACTTTCTCAAGTGGATAGGAGGCTGCTTTGACTTCTTGACAGTACAATGAACATTTTACTACTTGTATGACAGTTAAGACTGACAGAGCGCTTGGTAATTGGATGCTTTTTGGAGATTCACAACACCATCGTGGCTCAGATAGGAGACGGATTTGACACTGAAAACTCTCTTCTTGAACAAGTGCTCAAACCACTAGCTACTGCTACACACAAGCAGTAAAAGTCCCCATGTTTTTTAAGCAACAGGAACACCAGGTCTTACTACAGATAAGGTGTTACAGCTTGAGACTGGGGCTCTCAAGAGAGAGCCTGAGACACCAGCATGGAAGGCTTATTTTCAGCCTTAGGCGCTCGCTCTGTATTTCACTTACTGCTTATGTAGGCAGCCCCCTGCTCAGGTAAGTTTCCAAGCACGTAACTTTTTGCAGGCATTACGAAGAGTCTGAGCCCTAACTCAGGAGCAGTAGGCAACAGAGTAATCAGGAGAAAGGCACCGAAGTGTGTACATACATTTGAGGCTCTCGGTCAACGCCTCTGCTTGTGGACAGTGGACCTGAGAAGAGCAATATCAGGTGTGCACTGGGTGAATGCATCCGACTCCTGCTCTGCACAGAGTAGCATGGCCACCCAAGTCTGGGTTAGCCAGTGCAATGGAGGAACACTGCCTTACCACTTTCAGCCAGAACCAGTCAGATAAGCAGCAGACCACAAAAGACTGAAGAAAACCAAATCAGACATACAGAGGCAAATTTATGTTTAGAGCCTTAAACCCCTTCTTAAGAGATGTCACCATCATCTAGACACAATGTTACGCACAAAAGCACAAAAGACAATGCCTTTAAATGACAGATGGAGGGTAAAAATAATGTCTGCTAGAATAAATGTCTGGCAAAGCCAGTGTAAGCAGTCCCAGAACGCATCTACTTGTTGCTGGCTGGGTGGGGAGAGCTCAGACTTGGAAACCTCAGTGGTCCACACTATACATGTGTGCCTAGGAGAGTGATGAGGAGATTTCCAGATCCAACACATACTTGATATGTTTGAGATTTCAAATTCCAAAGGCACTGAGAGAGAAGAATATTCAGTCTCAGTGCCACGCAGAACCTGCTGAGTTACTTTCACACAACGGTTTCAGGTGGTGCCCCCTGTTTCAGCATGCTCCAGGCTTTACAGAAACTGCACAATTTCACACAAGATGCTTGGTTTCTACCCCAAAGTTAGTTGAATGAGAACATTTTAGCCGAATCCTCAAGAAATGCTTGAGGAGATGAAAATTTCAGATTAGAAAACAGTTACAACTTTCCCTTTCCCTGAAGATAACTCAAAGGGGACCAAAGCTGGGAACAGGAAGTAAATAATATAACTGTATATAACCCACTTTTCAAATTCACTAGACAGTGGAGTGTATTCACTATTTACTTACCAGTACATCACGTGGGTGTAAACAGTCTGTGCAGTGAGCACATGATGGTCCGATTCCACAAACAATATTGCTTAAAATGCAGTTTTTGAAACAATGAAGATGCACCTGATGGAAAACTGCCTACAGTATACTCCAAAGCAAATACTAAATCAGAGGGCAATTAACTGAAAGTAGAGTCGCGGGGGTGGGGGGATAACTGTATTCTTCTGTGCTGAATCAGTTGCTTTGCTACCGTAAAACTTCACCCATTTTTTCCACTTATGCAAAAGCTGCCTTTCAAGATACACATGGTGGTCTTGAGTCTCCAGGAAAGCAGTTCTATGCTCTGATGGGATCTTTGAAATTGTCCCGGTACAGAAATACCTCGGTCAGACGACCTGGGTCACACAAGCATAAACCCAGATCGATTCAGACTGAGCTGCCCACTCACGATAAATACATCTGTTCGAAAACCCTACTGGGCACTGTGGCAGCTCTGGCAATGACAAGGATCACCACAGTCTAATTCGGCTGACTGCAGAGTGGACAGGCGTTTTTTAGACGCCTACAGACAAGGCATAAAATTCAAACACAATTCTCTTGCGCTGAGACGTCTACCAAATTTGACCTGAGAAAGCTGCAAATCTCTCTCTTTTTGGTTTGGGTTTAGCTGGGTGKTTTTTTTGCGCAGAATTTGTATTGTTCATGGACTACTAAAATTTAATGCTGGTTCTCATAGCGGGATGTTCATGCCATGACTTGGAGCAGCGTTCAGTGCTCACAGGCTTACATTCTTCATTTAAACATGTCCAGTTAATAACAAGTTTAACATCAATTGTTTCCATTTGCACACTTTCAGCTCTCATTAAGTTAAAATGGATTCCCTGTTACTTTGTGGAAAAGTTTTATGAGAGGACTATGGACAAATATTGAACCTACACTAAGTTTATGACTGAAGTGAGATCCTTGTTTAACCAGGCAGATGGTAGATCTGACACGCTAGAACTCTCGTTTATAGCATGATACTATGGTGTACATGAATCAGATTATGTAGCATTCACCTTCTGAAGTTGGAACATGACCTACAAGTGTTAGTAAAAGAAATTATTTAGCCTCTTCTAAGATTTAAAAGCGAAAGATCACTGGTCCAAATCGAAGTCAATGGAAATTCTGTGACTTGTGGGTTTGCTTCTTGTTTAAATCCGTCCACCTCCCCGAGTGTGTTTTTGCTTCCAGTTATACTGAAACATGACTTCTGCCCTGCAGATATGATCATTATCTCTTCAATATTTGACTCATGCTATGTCACTAGTGCTGACTGACATGGCAAGTTGTACTACAAGTAAAACATACAGAACCAATATTAATAAATGAGGTGCCCTTAAAATACTCAAAAAACATCTGCGATGGCATACAGTTTGCAGTAAGGTTTTTCACAACTTGCTCTCCTCTCCATTTTTGAATTTCATCATAGAGAACTATCTCCAACACTTTGAAAACTTGCATGCCTATAAGACCTTTAGTGGAGACAATTTTCTTGTTTCACCTCTCCTTCCCAAAAAATCTTCCCGTAACACACAGACAAACGTACAGGTACCCCTTCCTTAGAAACACAACATTTAAAAACAACAGTCAGGGAAATAAGGAAGAACCCTACCCCATTCAAAAAGGTACTGGCACTTTTTGTTACTCAACCCTTACATACATTACAGAAGAAGGCATACACAGAATCAGCTATATACAACACCTTGTCTCTGCAAAACCAGTAGCGGATTTGCAAATTTCCAGACCAATTACTTTTTGGCAGTTACCTTTAATTCCACTGATTTTAGGGTCTGCTATGGGAATGGCACTTTCTTGTGCTTCACCAAACAATGACAAAAATTTCAGGATCCTTTCTTGTTGATCTGCTACAGGGATCTCCAATGACATCTGCCTCTGAACTTGGTTGGGGGATAAAAAAAAGGAAGTGTTACTATCTTCTTCAATGTCACGTGTAAAACTGTATCTACAGTTTGTCTGTATTCACACCTAATTTTTCTTCTTTGATATGTTCACCTCAAAAAGGTAGCCTTGCACTTACTGAAAATGCAGATCTCTAGTACAGTTCAGCTCAATGATAGAGTTTGCTGTGAAGTATGCAGCTTTAATACACAAAATAACAATGAATTATTAATAGTTAAAAATAAATATAAGCAGATAATTATATTAAAGTGTAATAAATAATTACATTATTTAATTAAAAATATATACAATAATAAAAAGGATTTATTAAAAGGAATGCAACATTTTCGGCAAGCCAGTTTCTTCAGTGGGACTATGAGAGTTACTCCACCTGAGAATATCTTGCTTTGTATTTTAGTAATCCCTACCATAGTACAAAAATCTTCTCTTCATTCCTTTTACTTACATCTGTCAATTCATGTTCCAACCAGCCCACTTAGCAATTGCACCCATGATAGGAGACTGGTATCCTACCGAGACATACCACAGGACAGCACTGTGATCCTGCACTAAAGCAGACCTTACCTGTTGGATGCTGTGGTCTTGCAGACACGACTGGAGAAGCAGCTGCTAGAAAACCGTTTGAAATAACTGCAGTGATAAGAATATTAGCCAACACGTTGGTTGCCATTGTGGTCAAACAGGATCTTCTGGGTGCCGAAATCTCTATCTACAAAACTTGTCAAAACTCCTTCATGCACGATTTCTCTCTGGTTGAACGAACCATCCCGTCTTGTGCCTTATAAATCCTTGGCCTTTCTTCATTACCCGCAGAACAAATTCCACATCCAATTTCACTTTAGTGATCTGCATTTTGACATTTGGCGATGTGTCTTTTTCCGTTTTCCGTGGTTTGCTTTGTGCCACTCTAATAATAGAGTCACCAACGTCAGAAGCCTTTTCTCTGCCCGAGCAAACACATTAACTGAGTGCTATCACTGCTTGAACAGGAGAATCCCAAACATGCATGCAAACTTTGGGTTTGAACGCAGTCACTGCTAACAGCAGCACAGAGGCCATCTCCTGGATTCACATCGTCAAGGCGCAGAGAAGAAACGGGGCTACCACTTCAGGAGCCGTGATTTCAAACACAGCAGTGACGCCAGCTGTCAGCACAGCAAACAGTGAGGAACTGAATAAATAGCAAAGCCTCCAAACTCTGTCATGTGCTCCTGGGGACTACATAAAAACGTGAGATAGGGGTGAAACCAGCCTGGATGAATCTGTCAGATGCAGGGCTAAATCACTGGACTGCTGGCAGCCAAAGGTGGAGTGGGAGTCATATAGGTTCAAGAGCTTGCCTCAGCTTGCAGGGAGTGATAGCCAAGAGCTCTCCTCCTGTGTGTCAGAGGCATTTGGCACCGGAGGAAAGGCTACAAGGGGCATTCTCATTAGCAGAATGGAGCTGAACTTCACTGTACATCCTGGGCTGTACTTCCCCAACATCCAGGCAGTGTAACATGGGGGAAAAGAGTCCCAGAACCACACTGGGGAGAGAGAAGCAGCTTGGAGTGAGTACTGCCATTTGACTGAGCAAAAGGCTGCCTTTTGGTCCTGGCACAGGGCTGCGCTGCCCACCACAACGCGGTATGTAGCTGACTCCATATGCACACTTATCGACTTCTCCCACTGACTAATGGGGCCTCTCTGCTTCATAAATCGCAGCTTTCCTGCAGGGAAAGCATTGCTGAGGCTCGGGGAAAGAAGCCTGGAATCCAAGCGAGGTTCCTCAGGCACAGCGAGAAGGCTGAGAGCAGTGCTGGGAACAAAGAGCAGCTCACTTCTCCCATACCTTCACCACAAAATTGTTTTGGTTTTTTTTCCAGCACGTGTAAAATGTGCTGCAAGTGCACTGCTGGGGGAGAGGATTAGTCTTTTTACTGAAAGAGAAAATACTAAGCCATCCTGAAAGGATGTACTTGACCTAATGCTCCCTGAGGAGGACACCTGGTAGCTTCATTCTCAAGAATTCCCCCAGCCCAACACCTCCTCACCCAAAATTCATTCATTCACTCATACTGAGTAAATAGTACCCTATTTGGCCTTGTGTTTGTCCAAATGGCTTCCGTGGCTATTTTGTCAGCCTTTTGTTGGTCACTCGTGGCTGGTTTCAGGTGAGCGTATGTTTCAGGATGACACTGCCTCCTGTTTGTTGGCAGTTTCTTGAAACCAAAGCTCGGGCGAGCGGTCAGAGCTGAGTACGGACAGATTTTTGCTGTGCTTTTGGCTAAGGAAACCACAAGAAAGAGACTAGTGAATTGTTTTGACAGGATCCCACATAGCCTAGATGTAAAACAGAAGCTRAAGCTGCTGTTTGAGGCCTTGGGCAGGGAAGGGCCGGATAAACTTCATTTACTTGTATAACCCTTCTTTCGGGACTTGACTGGAAACAAGGACTGAGTTCAAATCCTAGGGGTCACTTCTAAACCCAGATGCCCATCCAGAAGCTTGGGAAAATTAAAACTAAACTTTCTGGTTCTCAACAAGCTAATTTTCTTCATTTGCAAACATGACTCGGTTGACTTAATAAACAGTGTTTTATTAATGGAAGAGAAAGGTAGATAAACAGCATAGCAGACAATATTTAACTATTTGACAGCCATCTATTTTGGGGAAGCTGGATAGCTCAGCTCTCAGTTGCTTCCCTACCTCCTGCAACAACATCCCACTTCCAGCTTGGGCTGGTCAAATCTTGCTGAGCAGCAAGGTCTGATTCAGGCTGTGGGCTCCCTTACCATTCCCTCTACCAGTCCTCACTCTCCAAGCTAGCGCTGGAGACATTTTCTGGTTTTCCAGCTCTTCAGCAAGACTGCATGCAACATCTAAGATTACTCGCATYCCTGTGCATTCAGGAAACCCTTGACCCCATTCTTGTTTCTCACTTTCGAGAAGACTTCTAAACAGATTCTGCCCCAATTTACCCTTTAAAGAAAACTTTTAATCAAAGCCTTTTTCTTTTGCTTCTCTGCCATTTTGGTTTTGGTTTGTTGTTTTATTTTTTTGGAGGCTATAACTTTTGCATTCCAGTTCTGGATGCTATTGCCCTGGTGAGGGTGACCAACTCACCCCAGGGACACTGAAGTATAGCTCCTTGGCCCAGACTTCTATCCCTGGTTACAATTACAGACATTCCTCTGCTTAATTATGCCCCTCTTTTTACCAGAAATGCCTCCCAAACATAATAAAGTAATATGTGCAAAGTAAACATGTCTCAGACCTGCCCATTGGTTCCTTTCATTTATCTCCCCTCTTCTCTAGCAGAAGTCAATGGAATACTCTTTATTTTTTTGCATTTCCTTGGGATGGCAAGACTATTGCTCTCTCTTTTAGGCTACTTGATAAAGCAAGGCTGACAATTGCCAAAGGAAAAACAAAAATCTCCTGACAACACATTTGCAAACAGGACTGCACAGCCAGGGGACATTTTCACTGCTGGGCGGATAGCTCAGGTCAGCAGCATTTCCGTGTAGAAACCTCAGCACTTCTGAAACCTCCTGAAGAAGCTGCCCAGGCCTGCATCTTGTATGGCTCTGGCCAGTAATAAGAGTTGCTCCTAGTTATTATGCAGCTGTCTGAACTCACAGCACTTAAAATTATGGTTCATGGGTATCTTATTCCCAGGACAGCAATGAAAATAAATGCATTAATGATTCTGAGAAACCTAGTTTACTATATGTTGAAGACAGGTGTATCTAAGTGAAAGAGAGAAGGAGTTTCAGTATGCAGTAGGTATGTAAATCTTTGTTATTTTTTTTTCTACCGTAAAAAAATATATTCTCCTGTGAAAACACGTGGAATTGAGAAAATGCACTTGTTTTACACTTTACTGTACAGCTTCTTTTTCAAGGCCTGGACCAAGCTAAAGAACACACACCTACTCTCATGCACCCACAATTAGTCAGACTACATCTACGTTTGGAACTGGTTAGTGTTAAAAGTTAAGCACGGCAATGAAACACAGCATCCCAGCTCAATGCTACCGAAAGAAATGCAGTCTACCTTATGGTGCTGGCTGGCAAGGTACCGGCACACCGCTCTGGAGAATTAGGTCTGTACCATGGTTTCAGACAAGGGGCATAAGGGGTTCAGTAAGAAAGCCCACAGGTTTTTCAAATTTCTTCTGTAGACACCCTGCCAGGTCACCCAGAAACAGAAGTAGTACGTCCTGCCTTTCCTTAGCACAATTTTTATCAGAAACAACACTGATGGCTAGCTCTGGGCATACACCTTCAAACCAAAAGGCAAAGGCAAGGATCTTAGGAAATTGGGTGGAAAGATCTCAGAGGGCTTGTTTTACTTAGGTTCCTCTGCGTACTACAGGCTAACCTCATGGGTCTTTCCACCGCGCTACATAAATATTAACATGTAATTCCGCGCACTTGAGTATACCTACTTTTCCTACTCTAACCTGCCAAAATCATGTTGTATTAAGATCACAACTTTCTTTCATTCCAGTGTTATGATTCTCACTGTGTAGCTCTATTAAATTCTTCAGGATTTCATAAATCTTATTTTAAATTGAATTTTAACCCTCGGGAGAGGAAATGCTTGATGACTCTGGAGACAAGCAAGTTCCTGAGAAGAACCTGGTCAACAGCAGTAGCAGCTTCCCTCTCTCAATACTGTTACTCTGCCTCAGAAGGGCTGGCCCAAGTTATGAACAGTTTAACTTCCACATCTGGTGAGCCCTTGCCTCTCTGCAGAAACTATCAACAGCAGAGCTCATTACTGTGAATTGTGGTGCATTTTCAATGAAAAAACACATATCCCTACAAGGAAAGATAACTGGTCTTGGACGCAAATGCCTCTTGTTGATGCAAGATGTTGTTTGCTGGACTTTTTAAATTATTAGTTGTGATTTTTTTTATTCAGGGTACCTGTCAGGAAGCAGCAAGGGCCAGATGATCCCCAAGGAACACGGAGCCAGGAGAAAAGGGTGACCCCAGTGCAGGCAGTGCCCTCACTGGCACGCACCATCCTGCAGGGTCTGAAGGCAGCGGGCAGAGCCAGGGGCTGGTAGCAGGGTCCATCGACAGCCTCCAACACAACGAGGGCATGAGCCAGGGCCAGGATCAATGCACGGCCTGCTGGCCGTCTCTAGCAGGGCTAGAGACAAGCACGCCTACAAGCACAGCTGAGGCAGGACTGGGAGCCCAGGCTTCCAGTCCATGGGCAAGGGTGGGGGCAAGCCCAGGGGAGGCTGGGCAGGGACACTGAAGCCTGTTAGTGCCTGACAGTATCAAAGTCAGGATTTCTGATTTTGATCAGCAAAATAATCTGCTCTTCTTTGGGGAACAGTCATCAGAAATAAATATTGTCACTGAGTCTCTCCCTTTGATTAGGCTCTTTCTTAGAGATACAACCCAGCCCCTGTGTCTGAACTTGTAGAATGGGATACATTCAGATCTAGGCCAAAGTTTTATCAAAAAGACTGCTTGCCAGATTGTTTGTAAAAACCACGTGATATTTACAGGGCCTGTATTTGCCAAGAGGAATACTCCAGTGAATCTCTTTGATACCTGCTATAGTCACAGTGAAGTGGTAACTCATTTACTCTTGAAGTGAAACCAAACATGTAGGTGATACAATACCAGTAAAGCAGAGAAACACTTCAGAACAATCTGGTTTGTTATCTGCTACTTCTTTTATGATTTTTGGATGGGTTTGGATTCTACTGAAAAAAGCCATAAATCTCAGGGACAGCTCATCAGATGTGACTGGAAACATGCTGTCAAGGGCTCAAGCCATCTTGCAGATCCAGGACGACAGAGTATTTGGCACTCCAAGAGTTTGGATGTGAAAGAATGGAAGGCAAGCAATGAGTACTAATATTCTGCATATTGTTGAAGGAGTAGGAATCAGCCTGCCTCAGGAGTCAAAGTCTTCCTATCAGCCAGCCAGGGCGCCTGATGCATTGCTGAGATTACAGCCATAACACAATACTGTAGACAACCCCCAGTCTATTAGCTTTGAACCTCATATTACAGTCAACTTTCAACATTTTCTGAGCTTCCAGGTCTCTGATGTGGCAACGGGAAGTTCTTCTGAGCTGTTCCCCATCTGGATGCATTTACGGCTCCTGACAGTTTTGATCAAGACTTCTTGAAATTTATTCCCCATAAGCAGTTATGGATCTGTCTGGTTGTCTGATCGGCGCATTCACAGCTAGCCCATCTGTCTGGAAAGGTCAGGATTTCTCTCTGAATGGGCCATAATTACAAGGCCCAAGCCCAGAGATACAATACCATTTACCTTCCTGCCAGGTTTGGATTCAGTTAATTAGAAAAGCCTCTTAAAGGAAAACTAAGTTAAGATTTTTTTTTCCTTCAGATTTAGAGATCTGCAATTGTCAGAAGCTTTAAAATAATCCATCTCATCTCAGCTGTATGCCTGAGTCTTTTCTTCCTCAGCTTTCACTTCCCCTACCCCTTGCAATGCCGTTTCGGGCTGCTCCAGGCCACCCTTCCCTTAAGTCGTACTGCTCAAGTCCCCCACGCGGTGGCAGAGTGGGCGACAAGACTTTTTCCCAGGCGAAGAAGCGAGGAAAGGATCCGTGGCTGAAACTTGGAAAGAAACGCCAGACGGGTGTATTCCATTCATTTTCACAGGAGATATATAGCTACATATACCTTTGAAAATCTCATCCAGCAGCAATGAACACAGTAGGTGAAATGTCTTGCAGATAAGGTCTATGGCTTTTTAAAATTTCCCTTCTGTCAGGAGGAAAAGCTTGTTGCTATCCTTCCTACAGCTACCGTATATCCATTCCTCCGGGTAGTGCCTGGTTGCACCCTTCTTGAGCTGAAGGGCTGTGCTCTGCTGTGAGACCCAGTGAATGGCTGAGGCCTTTCGCCTTCCTGCCTACGGTGTCACCCTGAAGCCTGGCACCTAGTTACTACTTCATATAATGACCTTTCCAATTTAAACCCAGCAAGCCAGCACCATGCGAACCGAGAAACTATCTGCTAACCTCACAGACACCAAACAAATTTTGCCAACACTCCCCTCTCCCTTTATTGATTTAACAGCATATCAAACAGCTTTCAGATTCCTGGCAAATAGCAGAGCCCTGTTGTGGGGGGCTCAGCCTTCAGGTACTGTTAGATTTAATGCCTGACAATTACTTGTATTTAATTCCAGTTTCTTGTTGCTCTGAGGAGCCGTCACGCTGCAGCTCCCCGTGGAGGGTGATAACCCTTTGAAAGGGCAGCCTAAGAATAAATCCTAAACCCCGACGCCGGCGCCTTCCAGCCCCGCTGATCACAAAGTGCTTCCCGGCTGTGCAGAGAGGGAGCGAAACGTTGGGGAGGTTAGCGACCAGGTTTGGGGAAAATCTCACCAACGGATGCGGGACTCTGCTAACACCCAGGCGAGACAAGACTCCGGTTTTATAAAGCTTTGTTTCCTCACGCAGCTCATCACTAGGCACGCAGAGCGCCAGGCTCAACGAGGAAGGGCTGAGGCAGGAGCGCTTGGAGCCCAGCCCCGGCTGCCGGGTACCTCACCCGGCCACGGCAGACACGGTGCCCCTGAGGCACTCCTTATCTACCACACTACCCTTATCTCACCCTCCTCGTCAGGGCACCGCAGCACTTGTTTCTGCCCGGAGCACGCCCCGCTCCTGCCAGGCAGGGAGGCCCTACTGCCAGCTGCCTGCCCCCCGCCGTTCGGTGCCCCCCTGGGTCTGCTCTCTGCTCCCTCGGCCGCAGCGCTGGCCCGCCCGGGCTAGACCGCCGCGCACCGGGGCTCCTCCAGCCCCCGTCCCCCCAGCAGCGCTACGGGACCCTCCCGCCCCCCGTCCCCTCACCAGCGCTACGGGACCCTCCCGCCCCCCGCACCCCGGGGCGGCCCGTCGCCAGCAGCTCCAGCGGCGCCACCGCGGCCCCGGCTGCCGGCGGGGGCCGCCCGCAGTTAGCCGCGGTGGCCCTCTAGCGGCCTCCGCCCCGGCTGTGAGGGGAGGGCTCCCTCAGCCGGGCGGGGGCGGCCGGCGGCCGTTGGGGACCGTGAGGGCGGCGGCAGGGCCACCTCGGCGCCTGCAGCGGAGCCGGTCCCGGCCTTGCAGCGGCTGCCGGGCGGCCAGCCCACACGGGTGGGCAGCGTGGGGCGGGGTGGGGGGGAAGCTTCCCCCTTGCAGCGAGGGCTCTGCCTGGCCGGAACCCCCGGGTGGCAGCTCAGGCCCGCGTCTTTGATGAGCCCCTCTGGAACGGAGGCCTTGCTCTGGCGGGACAGCTCGGACCGGGCTCTGACCGACCCCTTCGCTTGTCAGAGCCTCTCCAAACCAAGCCGCACAAGAAGCAGCTATGCTGTTCCTGGTGGGGATCGAGTTCTGGGGGCCGCACCATGATAAATGCGCCTGTGTAACTAACCGGAGGCAGTATTAGCTGTGAGTGACCTGCTGCTTTCAAAGAAGCTTCCCTTCCCCTCCCTGCCCCGAAAGGCAGGCATCGCAGCCTCCTAGCCTGGAAAGCTTAGAAGGACCCATTACAATTCTCTGACCTGAACATTTTTAGCACAGGCCATTCGTACAGTTTGTGTTTTAACATTTCATCAAGAGGCCAAATGGGTGTGGTAACAGTCTAGATTTTTATGTTCCCAGGGCCCGTGTCCATGACAGTCACAGCCTCTGCCTCCTTCCCTCCGTTAAGTCCTTCTACTCGCCAACAGGGAAAAATAATTCCTTCTTCCATCCACCCAGGCTCAGCCATTCTCCAGGAAGACCTGAGTCAGATGTTTGGTACCTAAACCAAATACCTGAGGAAGGTGGGGAAGAAGGAGACAATTGCTGGAGGGAGACACACAGTTACTAAACCAGCCTAATGTAAACAAGATCTAAAGCAAGAGTTCAAAGTTATTAAAACTAGGGGAAAATGCCAAAGAAGGAAATTCTTCTCTGTTCAGTCACCCAGCTCCAGAGCCAATGAAACCTGCTTCACCATCCCTGAAAGATGATTTATGAGCATGTTTTTAAACTGCAGACAACAATAACAACAACCTCCTCTCTGTGGACCTTTTCATCAATGGAGCTCAAAGTGCTTCTCAAAGAAGGACAGTGTCACTACCCATTTGCAAATGAGGAAACCGAGGCATAGGAAGAAAGGGATTTTGCTACAGCCATCAGCAAGTGAAGAAGCCAGAGGCAGACCCTTAGTACATTCTGTGCTAAGATATGTCACTCAGCAAACATAAGTCTAAATTTACAAACAGCACCCAAGCTGGGGCACATCTTACTGCAGCAGCAGGGGCTTACCCCCTCATCATGCTCTCAGGTGTCTGTACGGCCCATGGACTCATCTGAAAGAGAGACACATCTGATGAGACCGCACAGGGGTGGATACGAGCCAGAGGTGATGGAAGAGCACAGTTGAGCTGTACAAATGGAGAGAGCGCCATTCCGAGGGACAGGAAAGGGGGAAAAGTACGGGAATAGCTGCATTTAATATAGCATCGTAACAACTGGCAAGGAGATAAGCAGCTTGTGGGAGCTGTGTTAGTTTCTAATGGTGGGTTATTACCAGCAGCTGAGAGCTCTGGATCATAAAGTTCCACAGTGTGTTTGAGCGGTGGTACAAACAAGAAAAGAGACACTTGAGGAATTTAATTCTGAGAGGTGCTGAGCAATCACTGTGAGAAGATGAGGTTATTCTCCCCCTTGCAGCATCTGTCTCCATTAGCATCACAGAGGAGAACCTAGTTCCTAGGATGGTTTAGCTCCAACATATGTTTGTTTTATCAAGGATAGAAAAAAAACCTTCAGAAGTTTTTCTTTTTTTCAGCTACTTACAGCTTCCTGCACTGGAAGGAGACACCACTCTCTGGGGACTGTTCTTGCACCTCTTTAACAGACAATGAAAAACCTCATTCTCTTTAGCATAACTTGTTTTTTCTGCTAGAACTTTCTTCTCTTTCCTAGTTACAAAATCCAGGTGGGAGGGATAACAGACAGGAAACACAATTTTGCTTATTTAAAGATTTGGAATAAATTTGACCTCCCACTCGTCCCTCTTCTCCCCTGCAAGACAGACCAAACACTCTTCCCTCATTTGTAGCTGTTTTACTGAAACCACCAAGCTTCTTGTGGGAGGCAAACCTCAATATGCTTGTAGATGCTGTCGCAAACAGGGCACAAATATATCCCTTACAGAAGTGACTGAAGGGTTGTCTCTCTTCCACCCACTCCTGTCACAGTACACTGTTGTATTGAAAGCCTTGAGAAGTGGCAAAATTCACCGCCCCCAAGGAGGGGACTGAGCAATGAGTGACTCCTTTTTCATCTTTAATGGAACCACACTGGCTGAATGGACACTTGGAAACTTCTTGACCACACCACGTAATTGTATACGTGCTACGTACGGCAAGGTGTGGATGAATGATGCGTCTTAAGACTTTAAAATCTGATAAGCAGACATTGGAGAGTCAAAGAATAGTCACCTCCTGTGAGACAGGCAGCAGTGGAGACATGGCAACAAAGTGCCCCAAAGACCGTTGCTTGAGGCATATATGGAGAACAAACATGCTTTGCAAAGTGACTACATACTTGTAGTTTTATCTTCCAAATCATGCTTCATGATTTCCCTAATTTTTCTTCCTTTCATTCCTTCCCCATCTCCTGTCTGCTCTGGTTGCTGGCTATGGACTGACGTAACCTTATCTGAGAAAAGAGTGCAAGCAAATGTAAGTGAGAAGAAGCCACCTCTTTAAGGGTGAGGAAGAACACTGGCAGGTATTCATTCTGGAGACAGCAGCTGAAGCCAAATACCAGTTGGCTATTCATTGAAACACAGTAGCCTGCCAGCCTTTAAAGTCTGTTATATTCTGTTTGTGGGTAAAAGGCAYCTCTGCTTTACTGGATTCGCTCCTCTTATTAACTTGACCCTCGGGAGAACTAAGAGAAGTGCAACCCCAAAATGTTGTGTCTTAAGGAGAATTAAGGTGCATGTAAGACTTTAGAAAGCAGAAAACATCAAGCCTGGCTACAGGACACTGAGAAAGGACACAAATATTTTCCAGCAGGTGATATGCTTAAAGACCCAAGGAGGTTAGGAAGCATACAGGGCATTACAAAGTGATCTTACTAATCGAGTCAAACTAAAGGGTTCACATTTGGAAATGCGGAACTACAAGGCAAAACATCTGCCCCTTTAACACCTTAGACCTGCAAGGTCACCCAAGTGAGCCCATGGGATCACAGTCACAGTCCTGACAGCACTGAAAAGTAGCCAAAATCCCTGTGTAGGAAGAGTTTGCTTTTGGCCACTCATACCTGGGCCTGGTTGGAAATATTTCTGACAAACTGTGGTGCAACATGCTGACTCACCCCAACCATGTCACTGTTGCTGCCGATCAGCGGCGTTGCCTGCTTCCCACAGAGTGAGGAGCCTCGAAGGCCCAGGATTCCCAGCTAAGCTGGCAGGCTCCAACCTTTGGCAACCAAGATCATTTTGGTTTCAGCATTTTCAAAAGGATACTACTGAACATTATTTCAGGACCACATGGACAGATGTTTGCCGTGTACAGAAGGTTTTGGAAATGTGAGTTTCTGTTTCAAAATAGAACAACTGTTCTTCCTCTCATCCAGACCCAGAATCACAATGCCCCTGGGATGGACGTGCTGGCATTTGACCGGCTGTGATCATACATCCCCCAAAGTTACATGTGTTGGGGAGGCTCCCACGTCTGCAAGGAGGCTGGAGAAATACCAGAGATGTGTGTGTTAGAGTAAGGAGTAGAATAGAAAAAGAATGGGAGGAGGACAGTTGCTTTCCCCCTCTGCAAATTTAGCTACTGTTTTACATGGCAAAAGTGAAACAGGAAACATTTCCTGTGTAAAATAACCCATATTGCCTTGTTTTAGAGCAACTCTTTATCACAGACATTTAAGAGAGGAGGACGACATTTGCCATGGGGGCTTCACTCAGGGATTTTACTATTTCAGTGAAAATTAGCTGATTTTCAATCAATTTCGAAGGACTTCCATGCCTGTGATGCTCACCCGATGCAAAGACACAGTGCAGTTTGACCAGTGGGCTCCTTTGAAGAAGGCCATATAAAAGGCCATATAAAAAAGTTGAGTGGTTGTTGGTATTAGAGGACACTGGAATACCCGGGCTGGGCTCTGTGGTGTGGGGTTCAGTGCCCTTCAGGCATGCACCTGCTGAGCTGCTAGGGCCGGGAAACCTGTACCCTCATACCTGTGGTATCCCTGCAGACGGGAACAGAGCTGCCTTCTGAACTGGGAGGTCTTGGTCCTGAGGGATTCTGGTGTGAGAAAACAGGGGAAATGGGACTGAGCAGCCAGCAGGCATAAACCTGGTGGCCGCGTGAAGTACACCCAGATGTCAGAGACCTCCTGAGGAACTGTAACTGGAGGCTGCCCTGAATATAGGCTCTCTTCTCTGCTTACAGGACGTGACAAGTGCAGCAGCAGATACTGGTAAGACCGCCGTCTAAGCTTCCCCAGAAAAGCTACAGATGTTCCTGTGTTTGGGGCATTTGAAAGTAAAACAGCCAGAGGCACTTTTTACATGCTACAGGAAACAATTCTGCATCAGCAGGGAACAGGTTCTCTTTCTTTTGACAGACTTCCTACCCTTAGGAACCAGCATTTTATAAAGCCCACAAATCAGACCTAACCCCCTCCCTACTCTGAAAGCAGGCTATGTTTTAAATCTGTGTATTAGATTTTCTTTCTAAATTGTTTTATCCTCCTCTTGCAAACCCAAACAATTCCCAGACAGTGACTCGTGCTGACTAATCCAGTCTGGGAGACTTCTAGGTGTCCCTGTAACTTAAAACCAGAAAACAAGCTTCCTAATTCAGTAGCTAGACATTCCAATGAAGACCTGTAGGTTCTGAGCTTTTATTTTCCTTCTCCTCAGGGTTAAACATGCTTTTATCTACACTGTGCCTCCCTCCCCCAGCAGGCAAGAGTTGAGATGAGCTGTAATTCGGACATTCCTTCCCTGAGATCCTGCCTACCTTAGAAGTTCTGCTCCACGGGGCATCCCAGTGGCAAAATGAATGTGAGCCCTCAACATTAAACAGTGAAAAAAGGTGCTGTCTTCCAGGGAGAAGAAGGGGGGTGCCTAAAGTAGTGTCGAGATGTGTTCCCAAATCATCTTATAGAACTGCTAAAAGCCCAGAGTTGTAGAAGGATATGGGGCCATGGATAAATTGTATTTTTGGCCCATTTACAGTGCTGGACTGAGTCATATTTTAGTCATGTCTGGAAACCACAGTGCCATTACAAGGTCTTCCAGTATCATAGCAGTTGCAGTACTGATAGGCTTCTAAGCTTTGAATGCTGTGAACAAGGTCTGTCTCAGAGCAGATAATACAGCGTTTATTGTCCATTCTGTGACCACACACTGTGCCAGTGACCAGCATTTCCATGCCTGCTCAGAAAAAGGGGTATCACTTCTGGGCACAGTAAACCGCACCACTAATCCAAGCGTGTTGTCTTGTGAGACAAGCCACTGAAAAGAGGGAAAATGCCATGTACTCCAAAGGTGACACACCTGTGTTGTCTTTCCAGGACATCTGTGTTGAGTTGTACAGTGCCTTGCAGGCTGATAGTATTTAATAAGCTGCTTTTGCTCTGGAGCCTGGCTTACGGCTGTTTCCTCATTGCGCAAGTCAAACAAAGCAGTGTGGGAGAACACCCATGACAATGGCCTTTATAATTAAAGGTCATTAAAAGCTGTCAGTCAGGGTGTGAAGTGCCACAAGAAGTCAACAACCTTTTGCATTCACCCTTGCTAGCCCCTCCTTTGACAAACAGCAGCCTCCAGCCTTAGTCTTCATCCCCTTCTTTGCACTTTCCTCTTCCTCCCCCTCAAGCAGCCGGAGGCGGGGGGGGGGGATTGAGCTGGCCTTTCTCAGCTGCCAAAGCAGGCATGGCAGGGCCACCTTGAGTGCCCAGTTATCCCAGAGGGCTGCCCTGATTGCACATGGCCTGCTCCTGAGCTCTCGGCTCCCCCCTTTGCCGACTCCCCCCTTTGCCAGCTCCCCTGGGCAGGGAGGAAGGCAGAGGGGCAGGAGAGGGCAGCTGCCCATGCTTCCTCCCTTCACCCTGCAGAGAGGGGGTGCCACCGATCTGGAATGGCACAACCACTGTGCAAGCTGGCAGGCTTGGGGCTAGGAGGGACTCGCCTCAGTCCAGCTGGCCTGCACAAATGCCTGAGCTGCYGCCGCCAAGTAAAGACAATGGACGAAAGACACGGCCTTTCTCACAAGTCCAGGCAGCCTCAACAGCAGCGGGATACGTGCGTCCAGTTAAAATGGCCATGGCAGTCTGACGCCTTACCCTCCTATACAAAATGAGAACTCTGGTGGTATGTCCTCTACATAGTCTTCAAAATCTAGCTACAAATATTTCTGCTGAGATGCCCTTGGGTGTAATATTTTTGTTTTTGTTTTGACTGTCGCTATTTGGAGCTTCTTTTCCTGTTGTGTTAAAGTAAGAAACAAAATAAATATGTGCTCTACTTCATCATCCACCTCTAAAGAAGTGCTCTTGGGTTTCATAGGGTAAGGAGAAGAACCTGTAGGGTAGAGCCTAGCAGAAATATATAAGCGCAATATTGTTAGGATAACATGGGATTGTGCTGGAAAGAAATGTCAGATGGTCATACTGAGCAGGGTAACCAGTAACCACGTTAGAGGTATGTGTTAGCATTTCTAACCTCTAAAGAGGTTAGAAATTTAAGTACCTGGAATTCAGTAACTGTTTTCTCTCAGTGTCTTGGCCCTAATTTTAAAAAGATAATATGAATTATCATTTGAGAGATGACGTGATATCTGACAAGTTGTCAGAAAAAATATACCTTTCATAGCTTGCTTTGTAGCTTGTTTTTCACTTCACTGAGAGGAGTAGATGAAAGTTAATCTTTGTATATATACATTATTGTGTAGAAGGATACTACTGAAAGCTTCTTTAATATAATGCAGTATATTGTGTAGAGCAAATATTAGAAGATTTTGTGTATATCTATATATGCATAGATACAGAGGCTTTCAGGTTGAACTTTCAGTATTGACTCTGGTTTTTTTCCTTGTTTTGAAAGCTTGGTTCCCCCATATTAATGTTTCATTAACACTACTGTTTCATTATTTATTTAAAAAGAAAAACAACCAATGTATCTCATAAGTAATATGACCTCAAACTATCTGTTTTGGAGCTCCTGAAGTAATGTTCAACTCATCAATATCAAAAAGGATCCAACCCAAGAGGCAGAAGATTAAGGGAGAAAAATGAGAGCTGTAGATGACCTTGAAATATCAAAATTTAATCAAGAAGCCAGAGATATAATGCAATTACTAGGCTTCTGCACCTGCAAAGTTTCATTTCAGTCCTATTTTGATAGTCCTATTGGATAGCAGGCCTTCTGCCAGGTCACTCCGTAGCAGGAAAATGCCGTTTTATGTTAAAAAAGAAAGAAAGCAGTAAAAGAAAAAGGTATGGAAACATATTTTTGATGACATGAGTGATACACGCTCAATATCCTTTTTCTGATGGTTACTTTTTCTCTGAGAGTTGTTTTCTCCCTGATGAAAGAACGCACCAGGCCAATGTGCATACTTGTCAAACATTTTATTTGTCATTCACACTAATTATGATACTGAATTTACAGAGGAAACTGTGGTACAAAGAAAGAAAGAAAGTCTTCATTAGAACTAACGCAGCAGTCCAGCTGCTCTGCGTGCTAGTTGTAATGAATTCTCCCGTGGCGCTGGACACAGCCATCCCTATGTACAGCAAGAGTCTACTCTGACGTGGTATCTAGAGACTTCCTGTAGTGGGGGAAAAATCTACTCTATCCTCTTTTCCTATCTGGTTCCAAAAAACAGCAGTCCCCCTTCCCTTCCCACCTGCCCCCCACCCCCCCAAAGAAAAATCCCCTGCAATTAAAAACGAAAAAGCAAACTTCCAGAACCTGGTAGTTTCCCCTTCTGGAAATGTTCAGCATGACAGCGTCAAGGGAAAATGTGACTGTTGCAGGATGCTGCAGCATCTGTTTTGTAAACGTAGCTAGTAAATGCTGAACAAATACACTTTGATGCCATTCTGATAGGAGTGCATCTCCCGCTGTGTCCTCCCCTCAGGCTTCCCATACGGCCACCTCAGACTGAAAGTTTAGTTTTTGTTTTAAAGAAAGATGTAACTGTCAAACCCAGAATACCACAAATAACCCACAGATTTTTGCACATTCATTTCTCCCCTACCACAAAAAAGTGAAGAGTGTTGAATAGAGACCATGCTATAACTGTTTACAAAAGTGAATAAAATGTAGTTAATCTTGAAGCCTAAAATAACTAATTCGGAAAGAAATAAGTCTCACTACAGTATTTAAGCAAACAAAAGGTAAGTTCATTAAAAACATGGAAAAATGAAAAAAATGCAGAGTAATTACAAGCACTAAATATTTTGCTATGAAGCTTTTGAAATCTATTTACATACATAAATACAAGTAACTCTGTTGATGCAACCCTTTTAGGACAAGGAGAAAAATGCCAAGTGATCGGTACTGACCAAGCAAGGTTAACAAAAATAAAATACGAAAATGTTACGATGCAGGAAAACAAGCAAGTGTTTTGCTCAAATAGAAAAATGATCCACTTCACCTGAATCTTCAAATACACCAATGGAAAAGGTCACCCAGAAAGCAGTAATGAATGTTTCAAGAGTGCAGGCAATTCGGAACACTCTGACAAAGACTGTGGGCCATTTGGCGGAAAGGGTTTTTCTCCTTTCCAGCAGATAGTTTGGCATAATTCTACAAATCAAATCCTCCGTAGCAGGGATGCACTCTGCATCTGCCTCCCCCTTGCACTGAAGCTCCTATACATTGCCCTGGAAGTGTAGCAGGAACTCTTGAAGTGAGCATAAACGTTGTTTGAGAGAAAAGTTTGAGGCCTTAGAGCAAATGAGAGCCGGGCCCTATATTTACTTTGAAACTGTTTGATATGGCTGCATCTGGACAACGAGTTGTGTCTTGTGAAAGGAACACACAAGCTGATAGTAAGGACTGCCATTAACTGTTTTTCGGTAGGGGAAGGTATCTAAGGCACTCTGCTGACTGCGAGTTGAGAACAGAAGCACAATAGGTTTCTTTTTATTCCATTCAGCTACCGGGATGATAAAACTATATAAATATATATATATATTATATATATATAAAAATATATACTTATATACTATAATCTGGAGATGTGTGAGTGGGGGAGATGTTTTATCTAAATGTCCTCTTTCTGCCTGCAAAGTGCTCTTAAGGTATGACATGAGAGCATTTTTCCAGCCTTGAAGATCTTTGCTGTTCTTAGGGGGACAGGGGATGGCTACAAAAATATAGATTTGAGTAAACTGTGGTTTCGCATAAGCACTTGTGTGAATACACTGAAACCCACAGTGATTAAACAGATTAATTGCAAAGGATAATGAACTTAGGTTTTCCTCTGTAAAGAGGGTGTGGCTTTGTGCTGTGCTTGACATACACAGAGAGGTTAGACTCAAAAGTTTAGTTGCTGGCAATTATCACGTGAGACACTGGGAAACCCCAGGGTTTTGTTAGGTCTCAGTAAAGACACAGGGTGAGTGTGGTGACCAGTTCTGCAGTTTCTCATCCTGTTCACACCAGGGAGCATAAAATTAAACTTGGCCTTTAGGTGAAGTGTAAAGAAAGTAGATTTGTAGACATAAGAAATGTTCAATGTTAGGTCTAATCTCCAGGCTAAGAGATGCCAACTCCCCATTCTTGAAAATCCCTGATGTTTTAATTTCAAAAGTGCGTAGTACAAACTACGGGCTAAGAAGGGCAAAGGGCTTTAGCAGAAAGCAGTCTGTGGTGACAGACAGGCCTGGGAGTGTACTAGCCACATCAACCTCACTTCTGCCGCTGGGCTGAAGTCACCCGGCCGCGGCAGCCCTGCCCTCCGCGGTGAGGCATCTGGCTCCTCCGAGGTCCTCTCCTCTCCCTCGCTTCTGGGTTCACGCTCACAGTACTATGCACTTGGGTGGTCCAGTCACAAGGCAGATGTGAGAGCTGCAGTAAATGATGATTTTAATTGCACAGCGACAGAGAACGTGTAAGATGGATTCTGGAACAGAGCTACTGTTTAGTGATGAAGGACTTTTTTTTTAGGCTACTGAAGAGGTGAGATTCCAACTATGTAAATGTCACAACAGGTAGGGTCTTTGTATTTCTGTATTCAGCAAGGTCTCCATACTTCCAAAATATATTTTTAACTGTTCTGATAAAATTTTGATGTTTTCTGCCTATTTGTTCAGAGCAAACTCTAGAAAATGATAAAGAATATTAGGCTAAATGAAAAGCACAAGGCCATGCATGTATTTTAACAGAACCATTTTGAACTTTTGCTGAGATCTCTTGAAACACTCCCTATTTTCTGCACAAAAATGACCTTATTGACAATGTAAATTCTTCAATTTGTAATTTTTCAATACCAAAGTGCTACTGCATCTGACTTAAACAAAGAAGCAAAATCATATAAAAAAAAAAAGAAAACTTGAAAAACAAATGGTTTTAAATAAGTCCAGCTGTTTTGCTGCCTGCAGCCAAGGATCTTTTTAATTTGAATCCTTTTAATTTTTTTTAAACATCAAACACTGATCTGAAGTCCTGCTTTCAAATACTCTCTGAGTTGACCTGCAATTGTTTCACTCATTTAAGAGGTACATTAAATAATAATCAGCTAATTTGGAACGCACATGTGTCAACATCAGCAGTTTGTAATTAATGAGTAGTACAACAACTGCATTCAGACCAAACCCTCAAATAAAATAGTGCCATAAACTTTACAGTGACATCTGATATGTTTGTGCTGTAACGATGGGCAACGATGACGACTCTGTATTAACATGCTGTTAGTATAAGCCTTGCATATTTGCTACAGGGCAGAATATTGTGTGCACCAGTTTTAAATACCCTTCCTCCTCCCTCAGAAAATGGTGACGGAGGAACCGTTAAGGCCCCTTCTTTGCTAGCCTGCTTTCCAGATGAGCTTGACAACCCTGGTCAGTTCAAGTTATTTTGTGATGCATGAACTGATCTATTTTCCAGCGCACTGGAACACGGCTTTTGTACTGCGCAGAATTCTTGGCTCCACTGAGCTGGGAGCAAATCTCACACCGATTCCATCGGAACCAGGACTTCACCCTTGCCATGCTAGCTGCGTGTTGCTTTCACTTTTGAAAGACTAGGATGCCTCCACCGGCGCTGTTAGGAAGCCCGGGCAAGCTCCGGAGCAGAATGGGGCCATATGGGGATGTATTTAGTTAGGGAATATTGAGTCTGCCTTATGAAATACGTACATCCTGATTACTGATCCTGAGGGTCACCACTGGTGACAAAGGAAAAGTGAGGAAGGAGTAGGGAGAGATGACTCCCCTGGGSGGGGAAGGCACAGAGATTCACAGGGATTTTGGTGCCTAAATCATTTCAGTGGGAGTTGGGCACCTAAATGCCTTTGAGGATCTGAGCCCAGTTAGCTGAGTAAAATGAGAGTGAGATAATTGTAAACAATATTTCTAGGTAATTAGGAAGTCACTTTACCCATCGTTATTCCAGCCTTTTTCAATGTGATAAATTTGACTTTGGCTGCTACCAAAAAAGGCAATTGCTGATCTTTTTTAATATAGACATATTTAAATAATAATAGTATCAACAAATAAGAAAAGTCTAAATATCAAGCATAAATATCAATGAACTCATCAAAGTAGTACAGTAGTTGAAAATGACCCAAGGCTGTAGCCGTTGTATTAAAAAAAAAAAGTCCAAGAGAAAAAAGTTAAATTAAGTCATTGAAAAAGGGGCTGATTCTTTCAGTTGACAAAGCAAGAAAGAAGCAAGCATGATTAAACCAAAAAAAAGAGTAAAATCTTTTTTTTTTGCAATTTATAAGGTGCCAAGAGAAATAAAACAAATTAGATGCAAAGCAGGATGAGCTGCATCCTAAAAAAAAAAAAAAACCAAACCAAAAACAACAAACCCAAAACAAAACAAAAAAACCCCAGCAATAAAAAATTTCCATATTCTTTGGAATATACAACATGGTTAAAAAAAAAAAAAAAAGAAAGAATGAAGTTCAACATATAAAACCTCTCATTCACAGCATTGCTAAAACAGAAGCGTTCACAGTTTCCCTCTGGGAATCTTCCTATACTTCCTTACAGTTAATATGTCCATATGATGCAGTAAACTCGCTAAGATTTTTTTAGGTTTTAAGTCTTAAAAATAGAAGTGAACCGAAACTCTTTAGGGCTGTGGAGACCTTCAAGCCCAGGCACGTTAGAAAGCCACAGGCCTGGAAACAGACTGGGTACTTTTCTACCCACCCTCGCTACCTCCGGACCACCAACTCAGGTGTCCTCCTTTCCAGAAGCTCAGCCCCCCGCGAGGGATGCTTTGCTGGAGTGACGTCGCTTCGCCAGGAGCTGGCTAATACATGCCACCGCTCCTGGGAGCGCTGGCTTCTGGAGGGTTTCCTTCTCAAAGTGATGTATGAACATGGCAGGGCCCATAAGCAAGACAGGTGTTTATGGGATACCTACGGGCACCGGGAAATGGAAAGCATGTTAGTCCTGGCCCATAACTACTTAAAATTCATTCAGTATGGTCGCCACACCGCTTCCTCTAGCCTCGCTGTGGTTGCCATGTTAGTGGGGGAGTTGCTGTGGCTCCCTTCTGCTTCGACCACATCGCTTTGGTTGGGCAGGTTGGGGTTGAGGAGCGTCGATCCCGTGGAGGCATTGGTACAGGGAGGATGGATGCGTGGGGGGGATCTGTCTCCTCCCGAGATCATGGAGAACTGATAGGAGCCGGCGGAGGTTCCATAGTAGAGGTGGTAGGAGGGCGAGCTGGTCTGGAATGGGCTGCCTTGGGCCTGCGATGAGCCGGGGTAGGGAGGCGGCAGGTAAGTGTGGTATCTTGTGGCCGTGGACATGGCAGACATACCGATTCCTATCCCTGAACTGACGGGCGTTGGCGTGTAGGTGAACGCTCCTGGGTAGTGCATCCGAGGGTCGGAGATGGAGGGGAGTGCGGAGAAGGAGCGGTCGATTCCCACCCGGGGGTCACTGAACGCAGTCAAGTCAGAAGCACCTGGGTGGTGGGGAAGGGAGACAGAGAACTGTTGAACTGGCAGAACAGAGGTTCACCTTTTCGAGGGGATAACCAACATCCAAACTCTGGTCTACAGTTAACCGAAGCGGTGCTGATACTGCCAGAACAGAGGTATCCCTCACCTGCTCTCCTATGCAGTCATGCTAGTGCTCATGGATCTGGATGTTTTTGATTAATTTCAGTAAAGCAGCAATTAAAGAGGAGTGCCAAGCTCTCGCCCTGTTTTGTATGTGTTTGCTCTTGGAGACCTTACAGCACAGGCAATTATTTACACTTCCAGAATGCCCTCGTCCTCAGCGGGTGGGTGGGGAACAGGGACACAGATCCCAAGCTCCTTGCCCAGCATCACTTGACTCACCAGCGACACTGATGGGGCCTAAATATAAATTGTCCAGCTTCTGCATAGGCTCTCCTTGCACCCAGTTTTATTTGCCAACTCAAATGAGAAGCTCCGTGGTGCAGAGATTGTCCTTCGGGTACATGAACCTGTACAGGCAGGATTTACACACACAGGCTCAGCCCAGCTGTCAGCACTTAGGAGCACAGTTCCCCATTGACTCTCAACACTACCAAAGTCAGGATAAATCAGGTTCACTTAAGGTCTTCATATCTGGGTCCTCATATAATGTCTACATAATTATTACTAACTTCTGAAAATCTTGGCTCTAATGAGTATGTAAAAAAGGACAGCAGTAGTACTGCCTTTTTAAAGCAGAATGACATATTTGGGGATTGGCCTTTTTTATTCCTTTCATGTGTGCTGGAAGCCTTTCTCATCCCGCTAAGCAAAATGTTTTATAGGACAGTCAAATTCTGCTCCGCTTTGTCTGACATCAGTGGAAGTATGCCCGGTCCCATCGTCTCCTTCCCTGGTGTGCAAGGATTAAACAAACGGAGCAGATAATGGCCTCCTTAGGAAGGATCTTCATCATGACTCAGATTAATGGAAGGTGTCAGTCCCTAGAGTTGGCAGCTATGCATGATTCAAATAACAACAATAATAATTAAGAAAAAATCTTTCCAGAAGACAACTTCTTCTGTCAGACAAGGCGTGGAGTCTGCAGAAGAGGAGCCATGCGCTGAAGGAAATACTCATGAGAAGCAGCAGAGAGAAAACAAAGCTCTTGGCTCTGACCAGATTTAAAGCTAGAGCAGACACACTCCAGCGCCAAGTTCTGAAAGCTCGTCAACGACGCAGCCAGCACACTTTGATGAATTTCTATAAATTTCTTAGAAAAGCTCTGACGCATGCTGTATGCTTCCTTTTTGAGTTTGCCTTCCATTTTTTTCTGGAAGATTAATGGGACCCCTGAACACATTTCCTTCCCCTAGGCCCCAGCACCTTTAGATTTGACATGGCAAGATACACTATGTTATGGAATGGCAGGAGCTTCAGAGTAGCTAAGGTTGAAGGTGGCATCTGACAACCGGCCAGATTTTAAATCGTACTTCCACACCTCATTCCTGAGAAAGAGGTCAAACTCCCTGAAACTGCGTGGACACATCACTTATCAGATCAGGATTTCTTCTGCCCAGTTTGGCAAAAAGCAGAATAATGAGACTTAATGTCAAGGTGTTTCAAGTATATCCCATATCTTTGCTTTTTCTTTTGAGGCACCGTGTCTTTAGATGGTAAGACCTAAAAAAACCCTCAGATTTGCTCTTTGTTCTGGCAAGGAGACATTTCATAGATAGACAGCAAGTGTGTGTGACAGTAGATTGGGGAGAAAATATTGTGAAAGTTTTTTCTGGGAATACTGAATGACATTTAATATAGAAGTAACATTTTCGAAGCATTATAAAAAACACCTAAGATGTGTAGAGATGGGCCCCCATGTCCAGAATTAAGACAGGAAAGAAAGAATGCTGACATGTGAACGAAGCTCTTGTAGGTTCCTTCACAAGTCATGGAGAAACTAGGCCTGCCCCAAGGTAAATTATTTTGACCACAGGCACAAAAAGCACCGACAAGCCCTGGTGCTGGTGCTCTACCTCCATGCTCTACCTCACCGTGTGCCACAAAAGAAACACAGCGTGCAGTTACTCCAGGCATACATGGCTATCTTCTGCTAGACTGTGCACTCCTGGGGGCAGCCACCATGGAAGCCTTTGGTGCTCATACCGCGCACAGCACAGTAAGGGCCCTGGTAAAAAATGATGACATTTGGGCACTACGGCAGTGCAAAAAATACCGCATTTCAATACTGAGTGCATTCACTCATTTCGTGCAACCTCAGTCGCTACACTGGTAAAGGTAAAATGTGATTAACGTCTCCATTCAGTCTGATTCATGTATCCACACCTACAAGTACACATGCATCTGGCACCCCTGTATAGGGTTTGAAAATCAAAATAGCTGGTAAATATTGATTTCAAACAATTCTGTCAAGAAAAATTACTTTTCTAAGTAAAAAACTTGATGAAATAATTTGTTTTACTTGAAATGGTCTGGTTGCTATGAAGAAGATTTTTTTCATCCTTCTCCGTTTTCTCTGTTTCTGGATTTTGCCGGCGGAAAGGAGTGCAAATGGAGGGAAACACAGGGGAGAAAGTAAAAAGGAGTACTTTCATTTTAAAAGAAGAGTGTGTCAATGAAGAATGACAATTTTTATAGACTTTTTTTAAAACAAGAAATGTCCTTTTTTTTTCTTTCTGAAAGGTTTCCTGTATTTTCAGCTATCTCTAAGATGTAATTAGCACCCAGACCTAACAATTTACTTTTGGTGGGCATCATCCCTGTGACTCTTTCAAAGCATGCTCTATGTGACAAGAATAGGACAGGCTGGAGCACATTCAAGTGACTCTCTCTGATCTTAGAAGAAGCCCTGAGTATTCAAATGAGAGCAATATGTGCGGCCAAAGAAGATATTTTTGAAAAAGCTGTGTGCAAATTTGAATTATATGGCTCTCATTCATTTTAAGAAAATTCCTGCTATTGAACACACACATATTGGTTCAATATGTGTAGGTTAGAGTCAGCAGATGGTCAGTTGAGTATGGTGGAAACCAGGGGGGTAGCTTTCACTTCCATGCTATATTTTTATGTTGGCTTGTAAAGCTCTGCAGTACAATTTGACGAAGATGTAACAAGACAATCCACTGCAACACTTAAAATGTCAGACCCCACCATCCTGCAGTCAGTGTGTCCACCCATAACCTGCTGTGCTCTGGTCTGAATTTAAAGTGAGGGAAGGAAACAGAACTGAAATATCTGTGGCATTCATTTCTTGGCAGATATGATAGCTCTTCATCACTCCAAACTATTTTTATAGTTCTATACATCTTCAAAGTGCTGCTTTCTCCTCTTTTTTTTTCCTTTTTTGACAATGATATGTTGGGCCCCAAACCCTATTTCTTTACTCTTTGCACAAATCCCAGCAAAGCGTTGGAGAAGTATTGCTGCAGGGGGCCCCCAATAGGCTTCACTGCAACTGGATAAAAGCTGCGGCAGCACCCTAGGACATTGCAACCGGTTTGCGTTGGAGTCAGCCTCGAGGCTTTGGTGAGGCTGGGTGCGGGGGGACTAGCTTTTAGGTACTTACTTGACAGCCGGCTTGAAAGCTCTGCGGTGAGGGATGTCATGCCACTCGCCCTGCCGGGTGATATTGGCGTGGCGGGGTGCACGGAGGGGGTGGCAATGGAACCCAGGTACTGGTAGGACTGGTCGTAGGACCATGGCGGAGATGGCTGTACTTGCCTTGTGTCTGCAATGAAAAAGAGACCTATAGGCTGTTTTGAATGATAAAACTTTGCAATCAAATATGTGAACTAAACGACATGGTGGAAATAGAAACTTAAATGCCAAGATAATTACATTTCAGTTCCATAATGGCCTTTGTCAAGAGACCTTCAGATGTATTGCTTTCTAAAATATTATGTGTGCATCTGTGAGTTTTGATCAGTTGATTTTTTCTTGTGAAGCTTTTTGATATTTCACATGGATGGTGGGCAGGGAAAAGGGGTCAGGGAAAAGCAGATTAAGCTTTCCAAGGTGAAAGACTATTTGTTGCTGAGATGCATTAGTATTTCAGGCTGTGTGTTCACAGCCCTTTTAGCCAAAAAGGCATGTCTTGGAGAAATACTGAACTGTGAGTGTTTCTGTGCAAGCATGTAAATAGAGAGAGAAAAACAAGATGAAGATGTGTGTATGTGTGTGTGAGACAGAGATGGAGAGTGGAACTAGTGTCCTCCAGAAGGCAGACTCCTAAGTGGATGAATAGGACTGGGGACTGACTTCCTCAATCTTTTGAAAATCCCAGGCTTAATGAAATGAACAGGTATTTTGTACATCTATTTTGTATAGGCTAAAATACAGCAATACAATTCAGAGTGATGGGTACATCTACTAGCAGTGGTTGAACTTCAGAAACAGAAAGCCTTACACAAACTCTATGGCACTGCTAAGCTGAAAATGCAGACACCCTGCGAGTACAGGTTTTCTGTAGAAACTGTTGCTTCTTGGAAGCAAAAACTCAAAATGCACAGATGCGTAAAACGTTTACGGAAAAACACTGACCTATTATTTTCTAGCCACACAACTAGTTTGGCTGACGTTTGAAATCAGAGATGCACGGCAGGGAGTTTGCCCAAATCAGTTGCACCAATGCAGAAACAACTCTTTTCTGCTTATTTCATCTTTGCATATGAAGCTGGCATTTTTCAGTGTACAGAAATGTCTAATTTTTGTATAAATCAAAGTGAAAAAGATTCCTCCCCCCCTTACCGACCCAGAAATTTTGAAACTATTTTTAGTAAAATCTTTTCTATTTTCTTCAGTTCTAAGAGCATTCTACTGCAGCTTCATCTAGCTAATTGCCTTTTGAAAAAAGGAAATGTTGGATGAACTGCATTCAGATAAAACTGATATCAGCATGGAGGGGAAATTTCCCAAGTCTGAGATGAAGGACTTTGATCTTCCATCAGAAAGCCCATCTGGAAATTATTATTATTTTGTTGTGCTTTATGGAGATGAGTTTTACATTTTGTTTGTTTCATCTGTTTAGAAGGGAAGAGTTATACAAAACTCCAAGCTTTTAAAAAATAACCAGTGAAGTCACTTGCAGAATAAACTAAAGTCTTGTAAAGATTTTTCTGCTGAGTAACATACTCAAATTCAGATACTATTAATATTTAATTTTTTTTCAGGCAGACTTCCTTAAAAATAAATTCAGTTGACTCATGCTGTTTTAAAAGCAACATCCAATTGGTTTAAATGGACTTCAGTAGAAACAAACAAAAAGACGTAGGCACAAAGCCTGTCTTATTCTGAATTACAACATCATCTCATTGTTAATGTATGGTCAGTGTTTATTAAAGATGACAGGGAGACAGATGAGGGAATTCAGTCTCCAGGGGTAGCATTAGAATAAATACCACAAAGCATCGGCAGAGCGAGCATTGTAATGATACGACACTGTGTGTTTCCATTCTAAAATGGGGTTAATTAAATCATTACTCCCTTATTTCGGCATACAATCCCATTGATTTCAGTTCAGCAATGTGGCCGAGTACTAGAATCATGATACGTGTGCTGGAGGGATCCCAGCCTCGGGATGGAAACTCCCTCGGCGAGTCCTCCTGCCTGGGGAGCCCTCGATGTCCTCTGCCAAGGCTGACGCCACAGGTGACGGAGCATCCCCTCTGTCACCTCTCTCTCAAGGGCTCTGTTCCACACCGTCACTGCAGAAGCCACTGAACCCCTTTGGCTGGAAATGTTTTATCACCTGCTTTCAGGTGCTCTGTCCTTAGGTCTTAGCACTGCAGACAAGAGGGGAAAAGTCTGTCTTCAGAGTGATCTGGATATGTGTGAAGGGGGTGCTGCCACCCATCCTTGTTTTTCAGGATGAAAGGAGAGAACGTATTGTCTGTTTTCTCCTGTTACAAACTGTCACTGCGTGGTGGGGCAGCTCTGTCTGCTGCTTTTCTCCTGTTTCTGACATTGCTGGCTCTTCAGGACAAAAGACATGGTTTTGTCCTGTACCTTGCCCAACATGCATGGGATCCTGGTCCATAAAACAGCCCCAAGTGCAATAAACACATGAACAACAGTAAGGAGATGCAGAAAAAGCCACAGCAGCTGCTGCAGCGGCAGAAGAAGAAGCAAGACCTTGTCACGGATTTACTAAACACTGACAAGACTAAACTGAAATATGGATTCTTTCTTTTAGTGCTGCTAGAATTAGCTTTGTGCTGTGTCCTGACTAGAAACCAGATAATGGACCCAGTACGTGTTTAGTAACATCCAGAAAGAGACTACCAGGTATCTGACCTGCCTCATCCATTTGCTGTTATTACTGACCTCTGGGGTACTTGAAACAGTGACAGACAGCCCAAGAGACCCCCATTATTAATCTCCTCATCCCATTAAGTCTTTCATAAGTGAAAGTTCAAACTACCAATCAATTCTCCACCTTGTTTCCCGTATTCCCAATCCCTGTATTTGCTCTTAAAGATTGGCTTTTTGACATCAGACTGGTTAACAAGTTGCTGTCTATTCAGTGATGTTAATATAGCGCATTATATTATATACACATATTAAAGCAGGTTGTGCTGACTAACCCCAGGCATCACCTTCACAGTTTTTTAATAACAAGTGGAGAAAAGTATCGCTGTAATAGCACCTTTATGGCACCGTTTCAATATCAAGAGGCAGACTCAGCTCCCAGTAAAGGCAAGGTTTGATTTTCCAGCAGCTTCAGTAAGATCTGGACTAGGGGCCGCAAATAGCACTTTATTTTTCTGATATCTGCTTTTCTTCAGCTTTCAGGTTACCCAAAATTAAACTGGAATGGGTTCAAATTTGCCACAGGACTAGGCTGCACAAAAAGGCAACAAACTCTTTCCGAATCCATCTCTTTTCTTCTTTCAAAATAGAGAGGTGCACATCTCAGAAGTTAGTAGCTTGGCGTGGGGAGCTGAATGTGTGGCTTTCTGTGGCTGAAGTTAATCTGGTGAAAATATGCTGCAAATAAATGAGAGTGGCTTCCCAACTCAGAATATCTGTGAAGAGATTTGCAGTGAGAGCTACTTCAACAAAGGGAAATAACAGGGCTTTGGGCCCACACAGTTTTAAAGCCAAACAGGATTCCAAAATCATTTAAAAGCCGATCAAAATAGCACGAAACCAAGGAAGTTGCTCCAGTTGGTGATCTGTGCCCAATCCTCCCGGTATTTCTCCCATTAGCAAGTACTTTCCATTTCTGCTTTTTATGGTGTGAGAAAATGTATTTAAAACATGAAAACAGTTATTAATTGCAATAAAACACTCCAGGGCGAGAATTATGGTGCAATAATTCACACCTTGCTGTGTAGTCACGAGCTCTCGGCCTCTAGCCTCATGCCTAACAAGCTATTAAGCAGAAAGAATTGAACCACCTTTCATGCCCCGTCATGTTTTATTGCCACGAAAAGGTTGCGTTCGGCTTGTTTTAAAAAGTTGTAATTAAGCTGTACAAATGTTGCACAATGTTTAACAGTTTAACGAAGCGAGTTTTGGTTAGAGGCTCGGCGAAAAAAAAAAAAAGCCGGTCTCCCCCTTTCATGATGCTCCCTCTGGTCCTAGCATTTTAGCATTTTTTCCAGCCGCTTTCGCTTTGGAAAATCAAAAGCCTAACCCGACGGCGGCGGATAGCGGTCGGTCGCTGCTTTCGCCGGGAGGTGCCCGGGGCAGCAGCGGATCGGTAGGTGGCGGTGGAGACCGCGCAGGAGGCGGCCGCCGGCCCCGCGCCCCGGAGCGCCCCGAGCCCCGCCGGCGGCCGCCCGGCCTCCCAGCGCCGGGCGGGGAGCGAGGCGGCCGGGCTGCCTTCGAGAGCCGCTGCGAAACAACCAGCTCCAGCACGAACTTTCCCGGAGCCGCCACAGCCCTTCATCCGACCTTTGCAACACCTGTTAGTCATTCCCCCCCGGGACGCCGCCAGTGCTGTCTGACTGCAGCTCTGCTCTGCACAGTCGCTGCTCAGAGGTAGCCTCTCTCCTAGGAGCAGCTCTGGGCCCAGTGGGTATCCCAGAGCACGGGTGCACAGGAGAGAGGTATACGCCCTGACCTGAAGATACCCTTGCTCAGCAGAACCGGCACGGTTAAGCAGGGCAAACAAACACCTGTCAGGTGATGGAGTTGTCCCAGTGTGACACAGGGCATATTTTGGCTTCCAAAGTTGTTATTGCTAGTCAAGCACAAAAAGAGAACTCCCTTTGTGCTCAGAGCACAGGACGAATGGGTCAGGACCTCAGTCAAAACCACAGTGTACCTCCTGAGCTCACACAGAGCATCCTTTTGTCTGTAAAACTATCCTGAGCATACAGGACACAGAAATCACTGGGACATAACAAACACGAAGTCCTGGGATGCTGTTTCTGTGTGATTCTTTTTCAGAGGGGGCACACGCTTTAAAATGTAAACCAACATCCCCCTCTCCCTCCAAAAGAAAATGCTGTGGTGCTGTCAGGTACTCAGATTCATAGTACCAGCTCAGGATGTTGCTTGAGATGATAGCAAAAAATGTCTATCACCTCATCATTTCTGTATAACACATATAGCAATCCATACTAGGCTGCCTAAAATAAAGCCCCCGTGAGATTTTATATTCTGATCAGAAAATAATTCTTTTCGCCATATTAAAAGCTTTAAGCTTCGAATTAAGATCAGGTAACAGGTCCCACTGCACCTATGAGCCAAAAGGAAAAATGCTTATGTGGATGCGCGTGGCTTGCGCTGGGCTGGATCCCACGCATCTCTGAATCTGTTTTGTGCACTTGGAGCGCAGAGAGAGAGACGGTTCTCCATGTGTCACTGCAGGTCAGACATTGCTGCCTGCTCCCAGCCAAGAGGGAGCTGCGTAGCCAAATCTCGGTATGATACAACGTGTTCCTGGAAGCTTCAGAAAGGAGCAGCAGGATGTGAGTCAGTAGACCCCGGCGCGAGGCGGGATGGCAGCGGAGCCGGCAGCGGTCCGGGAGGGAGCAGGTATGCCTTTGACTCAGCCAGGCTGCCTGCCTTTCCACCTTCCCCTTCCTGCCGGGCTGCATTGCACATGGGCTGCCCGTGCGTCCTCTCTCCTCCCTTGCCCCTCCGCCTCAGAAATGACACCTGCCTGCTTGAAAATATAATTACCTGGACAAACTATGAATGATTTTCCCAAGCCAGGGTCAGGCAAGATACAAGAGTCAGCCCCAAGTACCGAGCAGCTAATTAGCCACCATCTATGTCAGTGAAAATCCCCCCATCCTCGGCATAGTGAGATGAAGATGAATTGCGAAATAGCCACTGCTGTTGCTAGACTTTTTTTCTTAAGTTGCAAAAATTTCTGTCAGTCGTACGCAGCAAACCCCGAAAGTCGCAGAGCATCAAGCTTTGCAATTCCTCCACCGTCCCGGCAAGCACTGTAAAGGCAGCAGCTGGCAAAAGACATGGGGTGAATGAAAGCTGGGATTAGTTCACTGGTGTCAAACTCGGAGGCAGACAAGGAGAGAATCGGATCCTTAACTGCTTTGAAAGGCTTTTCTGCGTCTGGGATTTGTCCGTCCCCCCCTCTCCCTGGTCTGATTTGCTAATCTTTCCAAACGGAAACAGTCTTCATAGTGTGACTTTCTCTTCCTTTGAGTGTAAGGCAGGAATGGTCTTGATTAGACTTGTTCATTCAGAGAGGTGTCTTGCTTAATAGAAGAGACGGACGATGAGCACAGAAACACTCCACGTACTTTTGTGCTCAGGAGAAAGATGCCACCTGCCTAAAAACTTAAATTCAGTCCTTCCTCCTTCCCCTCTCTGCCAACATCTCTTATGTGCCTGTCTCTGCCTCTTCTTCCCGCTTTCTTTCTCTCATTCCTCCCTAGCCCCAGAAGCTTCAGTTGAAGGTGAGAGAAGCACAAGGGTTGGTGATACGGTCCTGCATGCGTCTGACCTAGTCTCTCTCTGAAGCGAGGCATCTGAAATGACTCAATCTCCCTCCCTCACTCAGGACCCAGCAAATCCTCAGCCTAATGCAGCACCGTGAAAAGGTGTGTCATCCCCCGGCAGCTGAAAGAATTAGTCAGTAGCTTAAACAAGGGGGACTTTCCAAAGGACAAGTTCATCACTGGCAGCGGCAGCAGCAGTGGCAGCAGCCACACAAGGCTGGTATTCTCATACCTCTCAGCGCTGGAACATGAGGAGCTGGAAAATTACAGAGCAAACTGTAAAATTCCACCAGCAGCTACTTCACCCCGCAGGGTGGTTTCCCTCCGTGTGCCAGGCTGTGGAAACCACTGTCACACCACAGGGCCACCTCCCAGTGCAACAGCTGGGAGACCTGCAGGTTTCACAGAGGTGGGTGCGAGCTCTGATTTGCAACCAGGGAAAGTTTTTCAAAGCCTTCTAATTTCCACTGGAAATTTATAGGAGATGAGCATTCACTCCTCTCCGTGGCCTTGAAAAGCCCCTTTTAGATTGCTAACAGGTGACAGGACCTATTCTGGTTGAGAACGACAGTGACAGTATGTCGCGTGTCTGGAAATTTTTAAGTTGGGGGGGGGGGTGGGGTGGGTGGAAGAGCCACCCAAATCCCCAGCTATTCTCTGGAAGGGAGATCTTCGGCAGTGACCTCCTGCCTCAATATTTGCTTTCATTTTATTTCAATATTACTGTGGTTTTGTGGAGTATTGCAAAGGCTAGAGAAGTTCTAGAGGCATTTGAGCCTCTAAAAAACCTCCTGTGGGATAGGAGAATGAGGGAGTTTCTCCACACTGAGGCATCATGCTCTGGAGAATAAAGAAGAAAAATATCACCCTCAAGCAGAAACCTTTCAAAAAACAGTTGCTGAGGCTGTTTGTTCTAGCTGTGGTGCTTAGCGTTGATGCAGAACTTCCCAAAGCATGCTAGGTGCTGCATGGACATACAGGAGGGTACCAGCCCCTGAGAAGGATCGAGCATATAGTAAAGAAGACCGTGAAAAACCACAGACAAAGAGTGGTGTGATTTGGTGCTGGGGAGCAGAGCACCATTTCTCCTTTTCGTTCAGTACTTTGCATTCAGTTTCTGTGCATCATCTACCCCCAACTCATCTTCTGTGTTAGCTCGTTTTTTTTCAACGCTGCACTAGAAAGGGCCTTGAGGACAAAAAAGATGCAAATCTGTCAGCGCGTTTGAGGATATCAGTCCTCCAGTGCTGAATGTAGTGAAAAACTGAATGTCTTATATGAAAAATTTTTACTAGCTTTTCTTCAGAAATAGATGTCAGGGAAGGGAGAAAAACAAACGAGTGCATCCTAATGGTTTGTTTGAATTTCCTTCACTCTCTTCACGTCCATGTCAAGAAAGTCAGTGCTCCAATGATAGTAAGATACCTGGAGATTATACCAAAGGCAGCGGGAGAAAGCACCTGTTCTAGCCGTGTATATTCTGGGGATAGAAGGAGGAGAAGTGTGTATTCCTTCAAGTTTAAAGCTGCCTGAATGAGCTGCCTAGACTAGCAGAACCCTTCATGCACAATGCGCTGTAAAGAAACAATTAGCATTTTAGTGATGGCAACTGGCTGTGGGGTGGGGGTCCCCTCGAAAACCTCTCAGGTCTCATTGCTAACTTGGTGCCAGAATCAGGAAGTGCAGACAACTCCAAATAGCGAACTGTGAAAACTCTGATTTCACAATCAACGTATGTGCTGCCCTAGCAGGTTAGTACATAAGCTGCTCAAATGAAATATAAACCATCTCTCCTCCTGAGTAAGCACACTCTTTCTGGGCTGGCGTCACTGCTGCTTTGAAGAACATGATGGCATTATGGGCAAACTGCAAAGTCTCTGGGTGCCAGTGACATGCAGAAGTTGGAAAGCTGAGTTTTGCAAATTAAGGATGCATTGTTCTTTGTCTTCGGAGGTATGAGTCACCCTGGAAAGCTGCAGTTATTTGTTCAAGAGGGAAACTCCATTCCACCACCCATCCTCCTCTTCCCTCCCTCCCCGCATCAACAAGGAATGAAGTAAAAGAATTCAACCTTGACCTTCCACTCTTTTGGCTCCCCTGGAGGAGACACGTCGCCAGACTCGATGCCGCTGCAGTGTTCTCCCCTATCTCTAAGCGTACTGCTAAAGCACAAACTGAGACAGTGAGGAAGTCAGGGACAGATACCACGCGGATGGTGGCAGCGAGCAGACTTCACCCTTCGTCCCGTTGTGGCCAGCCTGGGAGGTGGCGCGACGCAGAGAGCCCCGTGGCACAGGCGGAGGGATGCTGCTACAAGCATGTACACGTGTGTATGTGCGCATACATACGTGTACACGCATATGCACTTGTCTACTCGCTGCATGGCACTGTGGTTTCCTCTAGCTTCAGAGGCGCTAGGGAGAGAGCAGGTGGTTGTGCTGCTGCTGGGAGGGCGTATGGTCTGTGCTGGCCTGCGCAGGGACTAGGGGGTGGGATCAGTTGGGGGAGTTACTGCTCCCTTATCCATCTTGATAAATCCACACCTAGAAATCACAGTCTCCAAGTCTGGAGGGGAATCGCATGGGGACTGTGGCAGCAGGTCAGAGGCAAACCTTGCCGGACAACAGTGCACCTCTGTTCCTGTCCCACCTGTCCCCTCCCCAGCTTCTCCCCTCTGCTGCTCTAGGTCCCAGCTCTCCTCTTCGCATTTCCCTGAACCACACTAGTACGTGATCACCTCCCAGCTAATTAATTCCTAGATCCTCACACTGCCCCCTGAGGAAGGGTGTTATTGCAATCCTCATTTTAGCAGACGGAGAACAGATGCATGCAGAAAGCAAGGCTCCAGTTCAGCAAAGCACTCAGGGCACAGAGCTCAGCGCTTGGCTGAGTCAGAGCACATGCGAATTACCTGATGTCACCCCGGCAGGGAAAGTTCACCTGTAAAAACAGCTTGGGGGAGATGTATCCACTTTGTCCTAGTTAGCTCACGTCTTGAAAGCAGTCTACCTGAAGCGTAGGGCTCAGGTGGGGTACAATGCTCACTGAGAAGCAGGTCAATTAGCCCATCTCACTACCTTACTGCTGGAGAGAGCAGCTGCTTTCAGCCTGCCTTGGGCAGGTATATCATGCCCTGGAAACGCAGACGCAGAACTAGGGTGCTAATTGTGTACAAAGTGTAATGCTGTCTCCTGGTGTCCTGGCTCTTAGGGGAGGATTCATCCCACCTGAGAGATCTACAATGTAGGTGTCTACCTCTGAGCTACTTGTCTAGACTCTAGACTTTATTGCCAACAGGGTAAAACAGACAGTTGTGGGGTGCAAGTCATTTCATCCTAAGGGAGACATCTAAGCCAAGCCAGGCAGGTGAATCACACCCCATGAACAGCTGTTTCTTTCCCCGATCGCAGAGGTACCAGATGACTGTGTCAGACAGACACACACAACATACAGATGTCTAAAGTTAGGTGAAAGGAATCCCAGCCTGTTTACACCTCCAAAGTTTCTCTTTCTTGGGGTGGAGCAAGACCAAAGGAAGTGGAGAGATATCTCCTGGGCCAGGACCTGGAAGTCACATTGAGTCACTATTTGCAGACATAGGATTACCTGCACCATCCTCTCTAGGGCAATACCCTCCATGCCTGTGGGCTGGACCCTGCTGGTCCTGCAAGGGGATTGCTGATACTCTGGTCCCCAGCCCCAGAGCCATTGCTTGAGCGGGACTCTGCCTTTGGGTGTTCAGAAAGGCAGTCATGAGCTCATGTCACAGTGAAGCAATTCCTAGCTTTGTGTCTACATTTCAAGGCAATTAAATATGAGGCTGAAAGTTCCTTGGATGGATTATTCCCACTGGAAAACCAATGCCATGAAAAAAGAAGCAGAGTTGAATGAGGAAGTCTCTGCAGTCTACTGGGAGACATGGAGATAAAGGAATGACTACAATGTGGCCTCAGGTATCTTACAGGTTGCTCCTGATGTTGTGAACTAATTACTCCATATTAAAGTTCTTTAGCCTACACATAAACAAAAAGTCCTCACCAATCTCTTCTTTTACACTTTCAGTGCTCCCTCCTCTTTTTCAACATGAAAGTAGTGGAAGAAAAAACTTACTCTCTGGAGCTTACAGTCATTTTATCCACCACAGAACACTGACCTTGATGTGGACTAATTAGGATTGCAATGGATTATTAATACAAGTCGGTAAGGTGGAGTTTTGTCAGTATAAAAGAGGCCTTTGAAGATAACAGCCATTTACACTTTCATGATCTCATCCCAAGTGCTCAGAAGAAAGCCTATAAACTAATAAAGTAGAATTCATCCAGGGGCACTCTGCGCAAACAGCGGAGTATCACCCTCCAAACTCTTATTCAGGATGGCAAATGAAATCTGCTTGGATTCTTTTAAATTCCAACACAAATCAGGATTAAAACAACTTTTGGTAATAAGCAGATCTCTGATGATCTAAAGTTGTACTGGTTCATTTTATTGACTTAGAGAAAGTAAGTGACATATCAAATGCAACCTTCAGACTTTAACAACTGAGGTCACCTTGAGAAAAATGATACTGAGCCCAGTGGTATGAAACCTCTCTCCAGAGTGCAGCTTTGATTTACAAGGTGAAGTAAGGTCTTCTTCATGTGAACATGTATTTGTAAAGTCAGTTTGACTTAGAACGATGCATGGATTTTTTTTTAAAAAAGGAGGTAACTAAGAAGCTGTTGCTCATTATAGTACTAAACCAAAACGGACTTGTTGAAAACTCTGTTAAATGATCTGCTCCTCTAAACTGTCAAGCTGGTTTTGAGGAGATCTGCAAAACCAAAATGGAAAATGAGTCAAGCCCAGAAGTATGTGCTGAAAGCCCCAACTCACTGGGTTGTCAGGGGCATTCACTCCAGAAATACATTTAAGATACCATTTAAGAAATGCTTTGCTTCCTTTACGAAATCCCTTGGCACTTGCTGCGTAGCCGAGGAATGCAGCATCCTGCCGTGCTGCGGCCATCACCGATTCCACCCAACCTATGGCACCGACGGGTGGCAGCAGGATGTCTCCCCTGACTCCACCCTGAATCAGAGGCCGGAGGAGTACAGCCAGAGGAAGGAGCATTAAAAGGAAGGTAAAGACTGATCTCCTTGTTCAACCCTTCTCCACAGCTGCAGGAGCAGGAGTGCTGAAGACAGGCACTAGGTCCAGCTCAGCTTGTGTGTTCGCTCTGCTGGCCATATTTAAATGTTATACTGATTGATTGAGGCTAGATCTAAATCTGAAGGGCAAAAGATACAGGGCGGCACAAGCTTTGAAGTTAAAAGTGCTTCTCTCTTTAGTGCTACTGAAGATGCCAAGCAGAAGCTCAGCAAATCAACACACAGAGAAGCTGTTGCAGGGCTGAAGCCCCTCGGTAGTCCTTCCAAAGCAAGGTGCCAAAAATGACGACCCCTGAATAAGTAGGCGTGGGGCTTTGAACATGCAGGGCTCAGCCAGCAACACCCCGGACACACACTCTCCATCAGGGCAGTCGGAGAGGGGTCTGCCCCGAACAGGGAGGGTACGCCTGTGCCCCCCATGAGGGCAGCGGTGCCTGGAGGGGACCCGGGGGGAGCCTGCCGATGCCCCAACTCCTGTACTCCTCCCTGCCCCTTCTCCTGAGCTCTTCCTGCGGGGCACCCGGGACAGCCAGGCTGCTCAGAAACACGCGCTGCCACCCCAAACTTTCTGTACCCACGTCCTGATCATAATTTCTGGATTGTGTGCAGGTGGGTGCTACCAGAATGGGTGGAGTGAGGAATAACAGCGTTGAAGGAAAATTGTAATCCAGTATAGAAAAGAAGTGTCAACACATGTCAAATGTTGCAAAATGTCCTGGTGTGGAAGAAATAAAGTAATTCCCAGTATTAACCAACAAACAGCTGTTGTGTTGCCAGACTGAGGAAGATTTCTTTTTGGAATGGGAAATGTGTGATGTTTTATACAAATAACAGTTTTGTTTCACTTTCTGTATTAAACACCTTAAAAATTAACCTTTAATATACTAAACACTTCTGAACGGCTTGAAAAGTTTAACTTGCTATAACCTCTTTTCAAATGACACCCTGTGACTAGCCTGTCTGCTCAGAAATATGTAAAATTATTGTTCTCTGTTAGCAGTTACAAACCTATGAAACACTGACACACCAAAAACTTTTTAGAAACTTAACTAAACACAGCTAAACTCCACTGAATGTGCTGAACTGAGCAGTTTTAGACAACTGTGGCACGGAGAGTAAGATCACAAGTCATCATTGTAAGCAAAAGGAACTTTTTCCCATTTAAGAAACTATCTCAAAGCTAAACATAATCTTGATATGTAAGCAAATATTAAATAATTATTCAAGTAAGAGTAAGAGTAAGACCAAACAAAGGCATTTACATTTAATGTAAAAATCCAATGCGATGGTGAGAAACAAGGTTATTGTAGGTTATAGATTGTTGGCTTGGTCAGGGAAAAAAAACTTCAGCAATTGCCCTAACTGAAATATTTTTTATGTCCACATTTTCACAATTTTAAAAATTGGCAACATTTTGAAACAATTCATTTAAATTCAACCAGAAATTATATATTTGCTGTTGATGTTTTGCAGTTGTTGATATTTTGGAACTGCCAGAGAAACAAAACAAAAGCCCCCTTCATTTATTTGTGCAGCTCTTTAATCTGTTTAAATTAATATGCTGTATTACTCATTTTTTCCCCAACGTGATCCTAAAATGATCGCTTAGCTGCACTCACATTAGTCTCTCCTGCCAGTGAATTAAACATGAAATGGTTTATTCCCCCGTCCTCCAGCAGCTCTTCCCCCATTCTCACATGCTCATTTAGCCAGTCTGAACTTACAGATAAGCTGATGATGAGACACTAGAAGGCAAAACCAGACAATTACCTAGGCAAATGTTTGAAGGATTTGGGCCCTGCGGCAAAAATGCTGTTTACTGAAGACTGAAAGCGCCATTTCTACTTAGTACAAGCCAGTGTCTGAACTCAGCAGTTCTGGATAGTGGCCACCAGTGGACTCAGAGCAAGGTTTATATGTGCAAGATAACATCATGCTCCCGTCTGCATTTCATCACCGCAGGGCCTTTTCCTGTATTCTTAAACAAAGGCATGCAAGTACCAACAGAAGTATACTTTACCATCTGTCTTTATATTCACTCATTACACAGTTAATCATTTATTTTTAAGCTGAAGACCACCCCGACAAGGCGCAAGGGCAGATCCTCAGCTGGCCTAGCTAGTAGAGCAAGGCCAACTTACATTGGCTGAAGAGCTATCTTTTGGTCTAATTCTGCACCTTTCAAAACTCACTGGATACGAGCAGGGTTGCAGAGCCTCACGCCCTCCTTTTTTCCTTCCTACTTTCCTCCTCAAAAGATGTTTTGGGGCAAAGAACGGACACTGCAGTAAGAGTCAAGATGAGGAGGAACGAGAACACAACGCTGCATTGCATTTCACGCCGCTCCTCCCACCCAGCCCTCCATCTACCCACTCCCATCTGCACAGCCCCGGCGATGCAACCACTGATGGCGCTGGCAAAAATGGAGGAGATCGGGCTAGAAAGCATAGAAAAAGGACATGGGAAAGCCGCTGAACTGCACAACCAGTCTTTCAGCTGGACGGGTGGACCCAGCCACTAACAGCACCGCAGCAGTTCTGCTGACTCAGGAGGCTCAGTTAGCCTTTGCTGATACACAGCAAACAGGTATGTGGGGAGAGTCTGGAAGGCCACTCTGCATTTTCAGGCTGTTTCAGCAGTAAGGAGCGAGCTCCCGCTCCAAGGAAATGCTCAGCCACATGCCTCCTGTCTGAGCTGGTGAAAAATTGCCATTAACATAGTAAATGGAAAAAGACCTGCATGGGACAGGTCTGCAGTCCCTGCCTCCCTCTGCCACCCACTCTCAGCGGGAAGAAGGGCACAACAGAAAGGGCAGGAAAAGGCTCTAATTTAGGACCAGAAGTACCATCTGACCAGAACAGAGCTAGAAAACAAATCTGACTTCATTTTGACACAACACTTTGAAAGAAATAGCCAACATTACAGTTTCCAGAGGATGCACATCTAAGACATCTGTGCAACAGAACAAGGAGGAGGAAGACTGGATGAAGGGAGACCACAAGGGCAGTGATGGATGACCAAGACAAAGATCAGACTCCTGCCTTCAACTTGGGAGTGAATGGTGACAGGAACCAGGCTGATCCTCCATCCAGGCCGAGCTTCTTCAGTGCCAGGAAGCAGAGGATCTCAGCCATGCTGGCATCCGAGTCCTGCACCTTTCACAACCTTTGCGATCTCAAGAAATGGCTCCAAAACACTAGGTAAATGGCACAGGTGCTAGGCACATTGGTAAGAAGCTATTACCTAGCTGGAGGTAAACTTTCCAGTAAGGGTGCGACAAACTAGGTGCCTATCTATCTCCCATGCTTAATCCATCAGGCATGGTCCTACAGGGTAAGTCCCCAGAGACCAAACCTTAGCCACGTTTAACTGCCAGGATTAAGCTATACTTCCATAAGCACTCCACTGGCTTTGTTTTGTAAATATATTTTCCCATAAAGAAAAGAGGGGCGTGCTGCATAAAGGCATGGGGAACGTGTCTTGTGAGGAGACAGCATTTCCTCAGTCCTCCCTTTATTTTTTTTTCCTTCTTCTTCAAATGTGAAAAATAAGTGGTATGACAGCCTTTGGTGGAGATGTGTGCAACAAGGCCTTCATTGTCTCAGACAGGTGTGAGATTGGAATTGATTCAGCGCCAACAACCCCAGTATCAGAGCCAGCTCTGTGAGCTGAAAACATACACCAACCATCCAGTAATACCACTGCAGCCAGCCAGAGACTCAACAATTTAAGGCTTAACACACACACAACATAAATCAGATGAGGATGTACCAGCCAACCGTCAGCTTCTTGGGCAGATGCCTGCAGACCGTCTGTGCAGATCAGACCTTGCCTGTTTCAGTTATTGGAAACATTTTTTTTTTTCGTATAAAGATGAGAGGCTGGGTGGAGCAGCTAGCTCAGACACATTTACAGTTGCCCTATCTTGCCCCAACAGCCCTCCTTTGCTTGCTGTTTGGAGGCAGTCCTTCTTGTAAAGTCACTTTATTCCAAGTGCAGGAGGGAAGGAATTACATCTTGGGGAAATGTTTAATGTACAAATACAAAAATCACATGGACACGCACTCAGTATGCACCACCCTCATGAAACAAAACCGTTCCCTTCCATGGGAGTTTAGGAGGCTCTGAACATGATCAAACAAGCACAAGAATTAGCACAGCTGTTTTTCTTTCTTTCTTTCTTTCTGTCTGTCTTTCCTTCCTTCTTTCTTTCTTTCTGTCTGTCTGTCTTTCCTTCCTTCTTTCTTTCTTTCTCTTTCTTTCTCTTTCTTTCTTTCTTTCTTTCTTTCTTTCTTTCTTTCTCTCTTTCTTTCTTTCTTTCTTTCTTTCTTTCTTTCTTTCTTTCTTTCTTTCTTTCTTTCTTTCTTTCTTTCTTTCTTTCTTTCTTTCTTTCTTTCTTTNTTTCTTTCTTTCTTTCTTTCTTTCTTTCTTTCTTTCTTTCTTTCTTTCTTTCTTTCTTTCTTTCTTTCTTTCTTTCTTTCTTTCTTTCTTTCTTTTTCTTTCCTTTCTTTCCTTTCTTTCTTTCTTTTTGTTTCATTCTTTCTCTCTCTCTCTCTTTCTCTCTTTTTTTTTTTCGCCATGGATATATTTCCTTCACTTTTCCAGGAAAACCTATTTTCACAGTCTCCTCTCTGCCTCTACTTCTCTCACCTGCTTCAACCTAGTCCCTGCTCCACAACTGGCCGCATTAGTCACCCCGGTGGGGACAAGAGCGGGCAGTGCCGGTGGCCTCCCACTCCTCCCCCAGGCTCTGACACGTGCACGGAAAGATCCTGCGTGGCACCCCGCCACCGCGGGATCGGTCACCCGTGGGTGACCCCCAGATGCACTGGTGACGGCCAGGCCCTCCACCGTGCCCGAGGGATCTGGCGAGCCCTGCTCTGCCTGGTTTCTCCCTATGCCCCGGCAGGTCAGTTTTAGCTGCCCTTGATCCCAGCTGCAAGCCCTTCTCCCTTCCCCAGCTCCTCTGTCCTCGGGGAGCACATGGGGCTCTTGCATTTCGTAACACAGACGGGCAGCACTCGTAGTCCCTTGCCAAACGAAAGGGGGACTGACAGGAGGCTTCCCTGGGCCAGGGCTGGCTCCTGCAGGTCCCAGGCTGGTCCCCTGCTGTGTCCATCTGCAGGGCTTATCTGCTGGCCAGGCAATGGGAGAGGGCTTGCAAGGATGGAGGCTGGGCAGTGCCATCAGCACAAGAGCCTGGCACAAACACCAGGTAGTGCTTAAAAGCTGAAGGAAGCTGAAAGAGAACTTTTCAAAAAAGTATTTGCAGAGGAGGGGTAAAAATGACAATACGCTAGCGATCCACTTGTATCTAGGTGAACATTAGTTGGCAAATCTTGGTTTCCACTCACTTGAAATGGTCTCCCTCCCTTTTGTGTGGTTCCTTTTCAAGTTAACACAAGTGTTCACTTTTATAATGTATGGCAAAGCAGAACTGTTTTCTGGTGGATACTTTCCCCCCTGAACTAATTAATACTGAGTTTGAATTTGCAAATGGTTTTGCATGTAAAATTGCTCATGTACATACAGCTCTCAAGGATATCAAAGAGACTATTCTTTTGAGCAGATATTCACGTGCTTTACTGCAGAATAAGGATCATCATTTGGACTTGGGATTTTTAAAATTAAATATACTTCAGTAACCTTATGCAACGAGAACTGAAATCATCATAAACACTACACTTGCTCAGCTAGCTGTAAATCATCATTAGACTAATAAAACAAAGCATCGCTTCTTACAAAATGTTGTCTTTCCTAAGTCCAAAGGACATAGCAGGTTACAGCAACTTCTCTGAATACTGGAAACTTATCGATGAATAAAGCAGTGAATATATAACTTGTTGCTATGCAAAGGATTTTTGGTTTCAATGGTTTTTGTTGGCAATGATCACCTGAATTTCACCTGCAGGAAGCTAAGGGAACCTAAACTGGCCAAGTCATATCCAAAAGCTCTGGTAATTGCAATTATTTGAAAATGCAGAGGATGCAAACTACAATGGTTTATATTCTAAAGCGTGCCTAGTGATCCAGTTCCATTTTTGGGTACCCAGTCAAAGTCATTCAAAGCATCTCTTCTGCAGAAATCCAGGCTCCTTGAAAGTGCCTGGAGTTGAGCACCAAAACCTGGCAGCTCTCAGAACTGCCAATGTTGAACTGAGTATCTTGCCCAACACAGATAAACCAAGTGAACCTCTGAAACAGACCTTTGCATTTACTGTTGGAAATCCAGCCGACCCTGACAGCAAGCCCACAATTTTTCTAATGGATCTATTTCCTATGCTTTTGTTTTTCAATGCTTTTAAGAGAAGAGTTGTATAAATAGAATGAAAATGGTCAGATGGAGACGATCATCTATTTGACTATATAATGGGCACTTCCCCACATAATTGATTGTTTTACCGAGCACATCCAAGCCCATTGTTCTTTGCATGTGAACAATCTCCATTTATAGGGGTCACAATATACTGAATACACAGGGAAAACTTATAAATAAGTTTGCTAAGGGTGTACTGTGTACTCAGTCACGTAAAAGGAGCCCTGTGAACCCTCTAACCACGTGAGATCGTTAGAGAAGATCTGCTTGATGCAACATCTTGTTAAAGGCATGGCAGCGGAAGAGGCGAGGGCATGTCTGCACTTGATGCTTCAAAAGGAGCCCCCCGCCCCATGGATAAATCCCACTGGTGATGAAAGCGGAGCCTGTGCCAGTCCTCCTGAACGCAAAGCCCCTCGGCTGCTATGAGCACCGGTAGCCGCTGCAGCCTCCTGCGGAGCTGGAGGGGTTGGTTTCACTCCATGCAAACCTCGCCCTCTGCACCAACCCAGACCGTGCGGGCTCTGTATACTGAGGTGGGGTTTTCACCTCAGAAACAAACATTTGAACACTAACTTGTGTGCTAGTCTCCTCATTTCCTCCTCTTTTGTTTTCTAGATGGCAAACAGTAAGGGTGTCTGTGGTCACTCTGCTCTAACCCCTCAGCATTTCAAGTTCGGAGAGGCTCAATTCAGTACTTGAGGGAAAAGAACACATTCAATTACAAAATCAAAGCGGTATCTTCTGGCACATGGGCACCATCAGCTGAATAATAAGCTGGTTTCAGTGGGTGTTTGTTTTTAGGGTAAGGAGCTTTTATTTATTTTTTGTTTGTTTTATTTACCATGGAAGGTAATTTGAGCTCTGGTATCAAAACATGTCATGTTCTGCCAAGAGGGGATTAAAGAGGAGAATGCTATGGAAAGAAACTGGGTTTGTCAGTAAAGAACTGAGAGAGATTTTATTTACTGGGGTTTTGCAATCAGTGCTTTTAATCTTCCTCACAATTGGGCCATTCAAAGGCCAAGAATATTCCAAGTGAGGAATAACCCCAAAACCAAGGAGTAGCTGCCTCAAATGCTGAAATGCTATCAAACACATGGCCACGCGTTGCCATCCAAAGTTCAGGACGGTGGAAGCACCTGCCTTTGGGGCAAGCAAGGATATTTGCTTCAGACATCTCCAGCACGCTGATGCCGTAGTGAGATTTAGCGCCAGGCAAGAGAAGCAGTGAGCCAGAATACGGTGTTTCCCTGGAAAAGTAAGAAAGCCCAGTGACCCAGCTAATCTCAATAGCAGATAGAAATGTCCCCTGAAGTACAGCACATTTAAGCTGCCATCCTGAAAGACGCTGAGCTTTTTCAGTTGCCACAGAAATGAGGAGGAGAGAAGAGCAGGCAGAGGCTCCACCTTGGAGGGGTGACTCCGGCACTGCTGTCCCAGGAGAGAGCTAAAGGAGCAAGAAGTGAGGCTGAGTAATTCACTCTTTTCTCTGGCGATCACAGCGACCACCGGGAGCACTAACACTAGGCTAGTAGCATCAGTGCAGGCACAAGATTCCTGCATTGGGTCAGAGAGCGGCTCCACTTTTGCAGTGACATAACGGAGAAGGGACAAAACAAAATAAACCAGAGAGGATCGCTGTGCAAGTTAAAAACTGAACCAGGGATACTTGTCCCTACCTGCAAACTCTGTTTCTTTCAGCAGTATCCATCAGCTCGACGTTGTTCTCGTGGTAAAAGACATGGACTGATTAATGAAAAATAAAACTGTGTCTGGGCACAAGCTGCTGAATTTTATAGGTGCCTAGAGATTCAGCTAGACAGCTAGAGAGATTTCCAAAGGTATCTCCGTAGCTCTCACTGATTTCTTTGGGGCTTAGGTGCTTGGGCACTATCAAAAATCTTGCCAAGGCACCTTTCTGGTGTGCTAAGTTTTCCTAAATACTTTGTATAAAATCAAGCTCTAAGTAGCTTGCCAAAAGATATGCAGAATGACTTTGACAAGCCTTAGAACAAAATACAGTTCTCTAAACACCTCGGCATCTGCTTTAAAACCAAGGTTTCCTTTTCTTTAGCTAAAGTCATCCTTTAGGATGCTGAGGACAAAAGAAAAAAAAAAACAACAGAAGGAAAATTTGTGTAAGTGGAGATGTTGCTCGGGACTGTGAACATATTTGTTGTCTTATCTACTGCATTTTTAATCCCAGGAAGTGCCAGGCAATTGGAATATGAAGATTGGTATCTTTTAAATATATCGACACTTGGAAATCTTCTGGATTAAATACCATTACACAACTCTTTCCATTAGTGCCTTAAGTTGATGAAAAAGCTAAACAATTTCAAGCCCTTTTTTTTCTAGAGCTGAATGTGGGGAGGCAGGGGAGGCTCTTGAGCAAGGCTTATGCCCCAGAGCTGGGCGTGCTGCCTGCAACGCGGGCAGGTGTGAGGAACTGGCTTCCTCACCTCGCTCTGCCCCAAGTGGGAACAGTCGGAGGAGGCACAAATCTGTGGCTGAAGGGGATGAATCCTCGAGGTGCATGGAAGGAGCGGGAGGACGGATTCCTGCCACTCTCAAAGGGGAGAAGCCTTCCCCTTAGCAGGTGAAGCGTGTGGTCTCCAGTGCCGGTGCAGGAGAGCTGGCTGAGCCTGCATCCCAGATGGGTTTTGTTCAGAGAACTGCTGAAGACCTGGTGGTCCAAGTGGGAGTAAGGAGTGCACTGGGAGTTTGCAGGCAAAGGTTTTATCTTGTTGCTGAGATCTAACAGAGCAAAGAGTTGAGAAGATCCCTGAGCCTCCTCCTGCCTGTCCCAGAGAATGGAATGTCCCTTGTTTCACCTCGGTGAAGCAACAGGTGTGGAGAATTGATCAAATGGAAGAAAATATGGGCCTGGAGAGCATCTCCTGGGCCCTGCAGCCCAGCCACATCTTGTGTTCTGCACTTACATAACAGAGCAAGATCCGTCTTAAATTACGTCTTTCTGTCTCTAATAGCCCCCTGGAAGGCTGCCAGGGCTGCTCTGATACCTAGGAGCCATCTTCTAATTTCCAGTCTAAATTCATTGACGGTCAGTTTACAGAATAACCACTTGTTCTCGAGCCAACACTGTCCTTTGGCGCAAATGGTTCTCCTCCCTCCCCAGTGTTGAACCTCTCTGCTGTGTTTATGGACTGTAATTATCTTCCCTCTCAGCCTCTGTTTCGGCACGCTGAATAAACCTGGCTATGCTAATCTCTTCTTTAAAGTAAGGTCTTTATTTCTCTTGTCATACTAACAAGCTTTGCACCCACTGCCACTTGAATTAATTTTTCTTGAACACTGGATAACCATTACTTCATCTGGACCTCAGAGGAAATTTTTCTAAAACTTTCTATGCTGCTATTAATACAGTATGCCACCTATGGTATCTCAAAATGGCAAAACTGGTGGCCCGCTCCTGGCAGGGAAGGAGGGAAGAGAGGGGATTTCTAACACCGGATGGAGGGAGTTCCTCGAGACCGCTCTCGTTCCTGGGCTACTGCTGGGTATCACCACCCCTCTCGTGTGTCACAGCACAACCAGCCCTGCAGATAAGCAAAGTCTTGGCAGAGATAACGTGTCACGGTAACAAAATTTTATCCCAGTCAAAATTAGTATTTGGAGAGGACCCAAATGGCGTTACGAACTTTACAAGTCAAATGGAGGACATGCCTCTTGCTGTAAGGAGCCTGTTTCCACAAGGGATGAAATGACTGAGCAAAAAACGATGTTGAGAGCTGGAGCCAAGAAAAAATGGACACTATGAAGCTGTGGGTTATTTAGTTATATTATGTACATCTTGTGTATATCTTTACCAGACTGATATTTTCTGGTTTATACAATATATTCTGTATATACTATAATCTCACAAACATTCTTCAAGATACAAATATGGAGGGTGTTAGTTTCACAGCAAAATGCAAAGTCTCACTTGGCTAGATATGCTACACAACTTACTTTTTGTGCTTCTGCAGATGGCAAGAGTCACATTTCTGCTGCTCCCTTTTAGTTTATGCTTTAGAGAAAAGTTCCCAAGACGCGTTCCAGTTTGGTCGACGCAAGTAACTCTGGACAAAAATGGGAGCACCTGTGCCTGTAGAGCTACAGGATGGATTCAAATACCCTTAAACATGAGTTTTATATATATTTGTTAGTAGGGGGCATGAAAGAGGAGGGATGTTTCCCCAGAGTGGACTTCTATTAGACTGAATGAAAGAAGAACTATTTTGCGCATGCTAATCCAGTTCACATGCTTGCGTGCTCATCTCTTCAGATGCAAGCTGGTTTATGACACGATAAATAGTCAGCAGGGTGAGTCTGCTGCTAATGACACTGTACCCCTTAAAAAGAAAAACTGCTGAGGTTACTCATGGCATTATATAAAAGTATTATGAGCTGAGCCATAACTGCGAATCAAAGAAACATATTGTACTTCCAGTAAAAAGATATTTTCTCTCTATAACATTTCCTTTCTGATAGAGCCAGTTGGAACTCTTCCAGCTAAACAGATTTGGTTTGCAAAATATTTTGGGAAAACATCACTATTTCAACAAACTTCCTGTGACCTCCCAGTGGCCGTGGCACTCGAGCTGTGGGTCCACGCCACCAAGGTGGCTTCACCTCCTTTCTTTTCCCCATGCAGGAGTTATAAAAGATGGGGAAAGGAGAAAAAGCATGTCTCCCCCTTGCCTGAAGCAGGCTCCCGGCACGCATTCAGCATGTTGGCTGCCCACTCCAGGAGATGGGTGATGGAGGGGAGCTCCATCCAAGGGGATCTCCCCTGGCTGCTAGGAAAACGTACACGACCTGACTTGTGGTGGGAAAACCATACTCTGGGGTTGGGGAGGAGGGCTCCCGCACATCCAGGAGAAGAACCGGAGCCAGGGAGCCTGGCAGCCCCAGCCGTGCTGATTGGAAATGTACCCGCTGCCAGCTCCCGCGCTGCCCGCGCTGCCCGCGCCGCCCGCCGGCGCGACTCACCCCCCGCTACTCCGCTGGCGGGGGGGAGGCAGGAGTGGTGCCGATAGGAAGGGTGCCAAGCTCAGGCGGCACTCGCTCGACATGCCGGGGAGTGTATTTTGGGATGGAGAGGTCAGGTGGTTAGTCAAGTGGAAGCGGGATGATACGCCGTTAAAGCACCATGTACTCGCTCTGCAAGCACGCCGGGTTAAGGAAAGACGGGGAGAGGCAGATGTGTCCAAAGAGAACATAAAAATGTCGGCATTTAGCGTATTGCACAACAGAAAGAGTTGGCGAGCCCCTAATCTTGAAAGTCTGTTTATCTGTTTTGGCAGGGAGCTGCGAGCACGTCAATCCGGATTCTCAAAAGCGCCTGAAAACTGCATTTTGCAGCAGCAAAACGTGGAGGCAGAATGACAGCCCCGTCGAAGCCCGCTCTGAAACGCTGCTCTGTGAACTCTTCTAACTCTACTAACCTACGGCCTATTAAGCTGATTTAAAAGTGGAAATGTTAAAAATCGGGGCAGGATACAGTCGTAGTAGAAACAAAGCCATTTTAAATCCCTGGGCTTAAACGCCGCCCTTGACTTCACTCCTGTGTTTCACCGGTTCATGGGAACCCTGATAAACTTGGGCTGGTTTTGGTGGAATGAGATTACGATAGCAAGGACCTTGAAATGTCTCTTAAACAAAGCGTATTGCACCTGGAGGAAGACAAAAGACTGGCTTGTAACAAAATAATCTCTCAGTCGTTATGTTTCGTGCTAACTCAAAGAGCTGGTCTTTAAATGATCTTTCTTGCTTTGCTATCGGTGCTAATTCTGCTGCTTCGCTTAAAGATCTGTCAGCAATTTTATTACAGCCTCTTGTTTCCAGGGATTTTTGACTTGGTCATAAAAGCGTGGTCCCAGCTGAAACTTAACATATAAGGTTACAAAATTAAAAAAAAAAGGAAGGAAAAAAAGCAAGCGAGCAAACTCAGATATTTCTAAGGCTATAAAAGCGTAAAAAGAACCAGAAGCATGTAGCTTAAAGTGATTACAATGATTATTTGTTTTCCCTAGGCAGAAGAAATAACTTTATTTTATTTATTTGTTTGACCTATGGGTAATCAATAAGTCACCAGTTGGAAACATTGTTTGGGCTAATTTGGAAAAAAAAATTGAAGTTATTTAATTGCACATGTTTTTGGGCTATATTCCTAACCCCACTAGTTAGAAATTCGTTTATGCAATTTATTAACTCAACATTAGTGCCTCCAAAAGAATACCTTCTTGGCCTGATGACTTACACATTTAAAATATTTCTATTGGACCTGAAAAAAAATGATACTGTAAAGGAACCATATAAATTTGTATTTATGTAAAACTCTTGAATTACAGATCTTCCTGCTCTGGTTACCATTAACCACTGTAAAATCAGTAATTATGTATTTACTTTCTGGTTCAGGCTGGTGTTAGAAGAAACTCAACCATAATATATAGCTAGATATAGTTATTGTATATATAAATGTAAATGCTCATCAAGAGTCTTACTTAAACTTTTTAAACAACACCCCAGCACAGCTCACGTGGCTCTGTCTGTTTTCTTCTCCCCTCTGTACAAAGGAAGAGGTGAGTTAAGGTTGAAGAGTTGGCTGGGTTTGGAGTTTTAACTGAATTTCCTTACTCTGTGCGTGTAGGTCAAATCCTCTGACATTATACGCTTGGTACTGGCACAAAGTAATCTTTCAACTTAAACCATGTGTGATGTGGTGGAAGCTTTTTCTCCCCTTCTGTTCCACTTTGGTCTGCGAATTGGCTATGGTTAGATCTTTCGAATGAACAGGTGTACTTTCTCCCTCCTTGTGATATGAAAGAAGCATAAAACTCGATTATAGCAATTTATGGTCTCTTAACTTGCTTGGACTTGTATCCATGACACAAGCAGCTTTATGCTCAAATTCGAGACTTGGTAAAATAGGAAGTTAAAATTAACCTCAATCCTTTTATAGATGAAAACCTCAACAAATAAACAGTGGTTTAGTGGCATGGCAACCTGCCCCTTTAAATCCAAGAACTAGTCTGAGATGTCTATTTTGAGTTAGTTTTGTTTTTTAAAAAAAGATAATTGGACTTGGATGAATAGAGGAGTAGCCTGTGATTCATACTGGTGTGAATTAAAGCAAAGTTTAATGCTACTACTTGGAAGTTAGCAACGTATGGGATTTTTATGCCTTATTTTATGCCTATATAAAAAGCACTCCGTGCTCTCTTCAGTGAGAGAGTTTCAGTAGAAATGTTTCAGGATGCAAAGATGTGCAGATAGGTATGGCAATACTATGGAGCAGATCAGAAGTGTTTTGTTTTTAGGGGCCTGTTTTCTGAAATATCAAAAGTAGAAAAAAAGAAAATATCCCGACTGCCTAGAGATCACACAGAAGATCAGCCTGAAAATCAGTCATCCTTTGAACACAGGAAAAAATGATGGTGCTGGAGCTCCTTCCCTCCCTAGCCCTTTTCCCCTGCCATGATAGCGTGACCCTGAAAAGACGAGCCCTAGAAATTAAAAGGCGTCTGCAGCAGAGACAGTCCCAAATGAGGGAGGCTTCAGTTTGGGGCTTATTTTACTGGTAGCAACTGCAAGCCTCAACAAGTTGCTCAATGGATAACGTGCACATTTTGAAGGCAGAGAAAAAGGGGAACCGGGAGAAAGCAGCCCGAGAGGTGAAGAGGAGGGTACCAATGAGGAAACGTTAACAGTTCGATTACTACCATTTTCTGAGCTATGTCCGCAGGTGAAATGCATTAAAATCTTGTTTGCAAAGAGCAAAGCAGAGCAACGTACTAAAACTATTTCTGGAGAGAATAGCTGAATCCCTGGCCGAGCGTGAAAATCCTATCGCTCTGAAGTCGTACAAGCGAGGGACTTTCACAGGGAACCAGGGAAGAGGGATACTTGACGTTAAACCCGATACCCTGCTAAGCATATAGTGTTCCCAAGAAGCTGAAGAATGCAAGTCTGCAACCGATACCTCCACCCACGTAGCCGCTGGCTGCTGAGTAGCCATAATAACGTGTGCGTTTTCTTTTACAGGAATGGAACTGTGTGCAGGAGAAACCCAATGTGGTTTGCTCTGCAAATCAGAAAACTACTTGAGGGGACTGCCAGGGGCTGGGAGAGGTGCAGGACTGGATCCTTCGCCTGAGCTGACCTGGCTTGGCTCCAGGGAGGGAATGGGCTGTGTGGTCCTTCCAACTGTCTTTTTGCCCACCTCTTTCTACAGTACGGCCCGTGGCAATGTGTTGATTTATTTCCCATGCTTCTCAAAATGCACCCTTCTGCTCACAGCAAAGTCAACGCCAGATTTGCAGTAGATTTCACTAAGTCACTAAGTCACTGAGATTTCACTAAGTTTCCCTAGCACTGGGAATAAAAGGATGTAACAAGCGTTTGCCTTAGGTAAGCGATAACCTTCTCCGCATGCAACAAATTGTACCCTCATTTTAAAAATAAATGCCGAAAAAAGAACTTATTCCAATTCGCGGTAACTATTTCTCCCCAAAACCCCAGCAGAGAATCTCGACCAAGGCCATTTCATTCTGGCTGGAAGAATAGAGGAAAACTCCATTAGAAGCAGTGCTCGCTAAAACTAATACTGTCCTGCACCGCCGCTTAGGTGCATCTCACTATGAATCTGCATTTTGATACGTGTTTTGCAGAACACGCATCAGCTGACGGTTTAGTGACCTCATTCACCGCTCACCAAGCTCTAGCCAATCCCAGGGACAGAGTTGGTTTTAGCAGGGATAGCCTCAGCTTTAGCAGTGGCAGATAAGATGTCAAGCTAGATGACTTGGTTTCACTGGCATCATCCGAGCCTGAGACTCAGAGGAAATCAGACTCCTGAGTCACCGTTTTGCAGGTTTTCCTTCAAATAAAACTCACCGGCTAACCACCAGCCACAGAAATACGCTCAAACCAGCCTGCCCATATTAATGTCTTAGCACTAAGAAGTTGTCTTCAGGGGACAAAGCACTTTGCAAAGCTTTCTTTGCTACTGCCTTCCTGGGAAATGTCAAAGCAAGGCATTGATGGTATTTCTCTCTCATTCAAGCACACTATGTAATTGATAAATATCCATCGGGAAATACACCTACACATAGAAAAAGGCCTGGCATAATGCATCTTTGCAAGAAAACAACAACTTTCAAGACGTTATGGTTCTAGCATAGGTGAGGCTAACAAACACCATGAGCTGTACTGACACCAGGAAGACGAGACAGTACAGACCCCTTAAAAGCTGTCAGGTCTTTAGAAATATAGACGTATGTTAGGAAGCCCCTCCTTTCACTCATTAAAGGCTCTCACTCATTAGAGGTGGCCAAGGAGAGTCCAGAAGAGATGGAGGGCTGAGGGACAGTGCCTGCGAGCCCCCGCGCTCTGCAGGCTGGCGGGGTGGAGGTGGGCGAGCGGGGGGAGGATTTCAGGTACTTACCCTGAATCTGACTCTGAGGCTGAGGGTTAAAAGCAGTGGTGTGGTTCAAGGAGGCTCGTGGGTTGGGTGTGGGGGCTGGGTGGTGTGGGCTGACCCTCATGGCCGTACGACGCAACTGCTCCAGTTCACTCAGGCGCTCTGAAAAGGACAAGCTCCCGGGCTTTGTCTGCTCATCTATTTTCTGACGATGTCCTATTGTGGGAGGGGGGGGAAAAAGATCAGAAAATCTCACTGATACATGAGGTCTGTTGATTTATTTTCTTTTTTAAAAATCTTTTCTTTTTTTTTTTTAACCCCTCATCCACTGGCAGAGTACCTAACCAGCTGGTGGCCATCCTAAATTAAACTGAAACCACCTCTCTGCAAGAACAGGAGACATAAGCAAGTCATGCATTGTAACCGTATCGCGGGGCAGCCCGAGACATGGCCTAGTCTGAAGAACCAGATCCACTGAAAGTTGCAGTGCCTTCTTACACCTCGCGCTGGGAGAGGAGGTGTTTTTAAAAGGAGGATGGTCTGCAAGGGTGAATAAAAGGAGGAACTTCTAGTGGCCCCTCGGCTAAACCTGCACTGGAGTAACTCATGAAAAATTCAATCCCAGATTGTCATAAGGTACCATAATTAGACAAGTACTATGGAGCTATAAAATAACAAACCCAAACAAATCCCGTTTTTGGATCCTTTAGCAATGGATTTACAGACAGAAATAGGAAAGAAACACCAGAAGCTGGCGGAATTGTAACTGGAGTAACAAAGTCTCTCTTAGTGGCACCAGGAGCTTCAAAAACATGAGGTCCCACCAGACATCCAACTACAAGAGAGTAGATGCTGACATTACAGCATCGGCCAGCACGCAGCAGACTTGGCCAGCAGTCGCCAGGGCAGCCCTTGGAGCACGGTCCCCGTGAAGCTCCGGTGCTGCGGCCCCACAGGGCTGGGAGGGAACAGGGAAGGCACTGGAGAGGCCCAGCTCCAGTGCAGCATCGAGGCACATCCAGATTCAGCTGGAAGGGCAGAAACGTATCTCATCACAGGCAGGACTGGTTTCAAGATAAGCCTTAGCTATCAGCCACGAGCGGTACGCAAGGACGAAGGTAACGCATTTCTAACTGTTGCCTGTGGCTGCTCTCTGCACTGGGATCCTGTGTGTGTCAACCTGCAGCCACAAAGACTGCACACAGAGCATAAAAGAGGGATGTCTTGTCTGCTGGAGCACTCGTTCCTCTGGCAGGCAGGACAAAAGCACAAATTTTAAATCCTCTTTCCACCCTCTTAAGAGTTAACCTACTCTCATGACTTTGCAAACCACTTTTGTGTCCATTGTTATCCAGCCTTATGAGATATCCTTCAAAAGTGGGGTATCTTATCCTGGAAGGCTGCTGACCCTACGCTTTGGGGCTGAAATGGAAACCTCCCTAGCAGACTTGTGTTTGGTGAAATGTCTGAAATGGGATGGTTCAGCAACGTTCCCAACCAGGTGGAATCAAAACTTTCCTTTGTAATTTTCCCCCATCCCCCAGTAGGGCTTTTTCTTCTGAAAGGTCACAGAAAACAGCCCTTCAGCAGAAAGCGCAAAAGCAGACTGTCTCTGGCACACAAGTTGTCCTTTCAAAGATGCTCTTTCCAAATAGAGAGCAAGATACTGGCTGCAATGAGTCCATGAGGAAATATCCTCAACCCACCTGTATTTGGTCAACTGAGTAGGATCCCCAGCTCCAAAAATGTAATTTTCATACCTTCTGCTTGGAGCAGTGAATGTCATCGTCCCTCCTTTTCCCCTAAACCCAATCCCATTTTCGCACTTTGCATTTGTCTCAAGAAATCAGCTGCCTCGTGAATCTTTGCGGCTTACCCCTTCCCCTTTCTTCCTATAGGGCACTGTTACCCGGATGGGAATGCATGTAAATCTCTAGCCCAGCGGTCAAACATCTTCTTTTCTACTTGTTCTCTTGAAGAAGGTGGCATTATTCTTGGTTTCTGCTGAACACCATAGTTTGCTGCCTATCTGCTCCCGATTTTCATTTTCTTATCGTGAAGAGTTGCCTTCTGCAGCTTTCGCATTTCCAACCTCCTGCCAAGGAGGTGGCCAGTGCTGTTCCTATGCTAAGTCCTCTCTCAACTCACGGCTACAGCTGTGAAACAGACTGGCACAAAACTGCCGAAAATAATCCACCGTGCCCTATTCCACACATCCCCGTAGTATTTAATACATAAACATTCATAAACATCCAGCTTCTAATTTTCAGTATCAGTGAATAAGCAGCAAAAGATCTCTGAAGAGCTCTGTATGCCCCTTACTCTACAGAGTACTGTTTCAAGCCACCCTAACAGCTCAATCAAGACACAGGACCATTTTATGCATTAAAAGGAAAATGTGCGTTTAAAAGCAGTTCCCAGTAGCTGCATTTCTAAAATTAAATTTTATAACTTGTATTATGGTTCCAAATCGCAGTGGCTCGGCGTTTCTTCCTGTTGCCAGGCCCTTTGGCACAGCTTGAACTGTCTCAGATTCCACACTGTGCTGCAAAGTATCCCAAGAGGGGGGAAAAAAAATTAAAATATAAAAAGACATACTATATAGTAGCGGCTTCATCATTAAAGAGACCCATTAAGGCTTCCAAAAAAAAAAAAAAGGAGGCGAGAAGAGAAGAAAGATGAAAATGACTTTTATCTGACATTCTGGTTGGTCAAGAGCAAACGCTTCATTTGTCAGCAGTGCAAAGCTGGACGCTGCCTCAAGCCTTGGGCTTCTAACAACTTCTAACACTGCACTTGAACGCAAACATGCGGAGTCATACAAGATGTGTAAAATACCTCATACATTTGGATTATTTTAAGCTTCAGGAGGCTGAACCCAGGGCTTGCGGAGCCAAGAGCCAGATTCTTCCAAAGCCATCCCCTCGATGTAATTTATTCCTAATTTCAAATTCCGCTCAGACACCTTCTGCCTTTAAGTGAGTGCACCAATGCCAGGTTTGACCTCCTGCTCCCCTACTTTCTCGTCCTGCCTCCCTGGTGCTGCCCTCTCAGCATCTGGAGTTTCGCCTGCCTGGCACGAAACCAAGCGGCCCGGCAGCGCAAGCCGGCGTGCTAGCAGCCTCGCACGGAGGTGAGCGGTTCCTCTGAAGCCAACAGGACGGGGGCTGCATTAAGGCTGGTGAGACAAGAATTAACTTTCCCCTTTGAATCTAGCTCCACTAAATTTGTGTCGAGCTGGCACAACGCCAGGCAGGGCAGACAAACCCCAGCTTGCTCGGAACAACCCAGCTCGCAGGCAGCAAGCAAGGCAAATTAACGCAGGCACAGCATCCTCCCGAGGTCACCGCAGGGCACCCCGTTCCCAGGCCAGCTCCCTCCGAGCTGATGGGAGTATCTCTGCCTGTCTCCACCGCGCACCCAGCAAGCAAAACTCCTGGACCACCACCCCCAGCCCTGCGCTGCCCCAGATCATCCTGCTGAACCCGAGATCTGCCTCATCCCTTCGCCTTGTGGAAATGCCACTCCTGTCAATGCATTTGGGGAGGAAATACCAGCGCCAGCAGGTTCCTTCTGAGGGGAACTCTGCTGTTGTTTTCATCCATATGTTGTAATTTTTGGTGGGAGCTACCTAGAAACAACGTCAGGCAGTTGTCACTTCAAGATGTAGCTCCAAAAGTGGCTCTTCCCCCACCCCCCACTCAGAAGAGCTATTTCACCTTTTCTTCTTTGCTGATGCTGCAGGTAGCAGCACAGAACCTGTTTTACATGAAGGTCTGCAGCAGGAAAGTAAAGAACCGTGTCAGAAAAATGTAACAAATATAAATGGTTTTCCCAAGCCACTATAAATGCACAGGGAGAGCTTTGCTAGGGTGACTTGTATGTTCATGTTTATTAGCTTTACTTTGAAGTTACCCTCTAAACACCTTGCTTAAAGAGCAGGCAAGTTATCCTCTGCTCACCCCCATAAAGCCCAGGACTATTATTATCCCCCTTTTATAGGTGGAAAAATAAATGACGGAGAAATGAGGTGACTTGCCATGGTCAGGCAGTGACCCTGTGGCAGACACCTCCCAGCTCAGCACACTGACCACAAGCCCAGGCATCCCCTTCGCAGGACAGCAGCGTGATGCAGCATGAAAAAGAGCAGCAGGAAGGCGCTTGGAAACTGGTATGGCTCTGCTGAGCCAGCAGTTTGGCCATGAGGATCTGCCACGAAACTTTTGCGAATCAGATGGGACTTTATGGACATCAATCAAAAATCCAGCTGTTGAATGAAGAAGACCTTGGCCCAGAGCTCGCAGAGAGATATGGCTTGCCATGAGACGGCACTGCTGTCCTCTTTCCCTCCCCACGTCCTCATACTTTTTGTCAAGCATCAATGTGCAGGTGCTAGTAGAGGAAAGAAAAGGGCAGCATCTTTTTCCCTTGGGTTGCAGGGTCAATGTTTGAGACACTGGAATAAATAGGACATCCAGCCTGCTTGACTCAACCACAGGGTCTGGGGGCTTTTGGACACTTTTTTAACTTATCCCTTACAAATACTGTCTCAGTGAGGCCAGGTGGATTTTTTTACACAGAATATTAAGCAAAAAGGGCAGAGAAAACATTAGCTTTTCCAATACTTTTACAGCAACGCAACATGAAAGTGCTTTCCCTCTTAATGGGAAGGAAACGCAGTTTTATAGACTTTAAGAGACCGTGGAGCATTCAGCTTGGCCTGTGGTCATCTGGTTGGGCCTCTAGATGTGGAAACAACAAGAACAAAGTGCCTTGGCGGCCCCTGTTTTTGTGCACATTAGGCAGTCGTTGGGAATGGTTGCTCAGTCCGGGTTTCACACCGCGGCCAGCCCCAAAGAGACGACAGCAGCTCTTTGGGCTGCCTTGATGTGCTAGGTGTCCCATTACTTTCCTTTTAACCTAGTTTTTAAAAGTGTCACTAGATGTCTTTCAGGTTCAGAGGGGGAGAAACAGGTAAAACAGAGGCTAAGGAAAGGCATGAGCCCATCGGTACTTTCCTCCTGCCAGCTGAAGCTACTGAAATTCCTGTGGGTACCCAGGACCATTTTACGAGTAAACACTGATGGAATGGATTAATCAAGTCACAAGACGAGTACACTCTTCTGTCGCTTGCTCTCAGTCACTCACAAATCTGACTATTTGAAGCTGGTGTGTTGGGAGGTACTAATGCCTGCAAAAGATTTGAGCTTGGAGGACCAGGTGTCTGATGGAGACTCACTGGCTCATGGCTGCTGAGCATCCCAGCCAGAGGCAGACCCGAGCGGAAACACCGCAGGTTTTTGTGTGTATTATCCACAGCTTTTCTGCCCCAAATCAGCAGGTTGTATTTGCATGGAGATAGTATAAGGGGAGTTCAATTAAGCCGAGCCCTTTCTCCCCAAGGGGAGCAGAATACCTCCCCCCCTCTCTGCCCCCCTTTTCCCAGGTGGAAATGGAAACTTTTCAGACCCAAAAAGTGGATTATACACAGGAAAATACAGCATCTGGCCAGAGTTTGCCCATGTAGGGAGTGACTGATGAGACCCAATGCTTTGGTTTAACGAAAGCTGGCTGCTTTAGAACCGTGTTGGACCTTGATCTAAGCATCTCCTCTTTTCAGAGCTGTTTGTGTTCAGGGCTTTGGTTTGGCTCCAGCTCTAGTGGGTAGAAAATAAGGCATGTTTCATTGTGTCCGGTTAATAAAGTGGTAAACATTGTTTTGTGCCACAGAACTAAAATAAATCCAATTATTTTGTACATAGTGAAGGATAAGAAGAAAATGTGCTCTTTCACATTATTCTAGGAAGTGAGCACACTATCTTTAGTGCAAAAAATGATATATTCTCGTAAACAAAAGTGAATTAAAGTATAATGCTTCTATATTACTACCAAGCTGGGAAATGCAAATGCTTGAAAAACAGCTATCCTGCTCGCAAAAAAGCACTTTTTTTGCTAACAACAGAAATAGTGCCTTAAGTGCATAAACCAGTAATATTTTTTTATGTGCCAGATATGCCAGATATAAAATACTTTGCGCACTCTTTTTCCCTGATTTCCTATCTGCACAGAAAGAGCAAGCAGCATAACTTTTCTAGGACACCGTTTGCTGTGTTTTCGAACAGACCTGACCTGATCCTGCGGAGATGTATGCACATGCTTAGCGTAAGGCACTAACCATTGCTACACGGTAGCCCACGGGGCTCTAGGAAGTCACACTTGAAAAGAAAACCAATCTGTAAAGTGGTTTGCTCTCTAGCCTCCATCACTTGGAAAAGACGTATACCGCACTCAGGCATTAGAAGGATCAGTACAGGACAGCATCAGAGCTCACCAACCTCTTGTGCAGTGTTAAAAATATAAGGTAAAAAGTTCCTAAAAAAGGAATTAGACACACTGTAGGATATTTTCTCTTTCCTTAGTTGAAAATATTATTGCTGTGGTGAGGAAAAACAATGGTGATGGTAGAGCTTTGAGTAGACTCATCAGCAATTATATTTTTTTGCTGTTCTTCTTAAGCGCTGTACAATACAAGCCTTCTTTCCAGACAGAGGAACATCATGGTAGACAGGATATTACGCTAAAAGTTTTCATGCTGTGTCTGTAATTACCAGCAGAATCAGCGTTGGTCATCAGACCCGACCTGACCGTAGGCGCGAGGTGCTGGGAAACGTGTGAATGAGGCTGGATATTATGCGACTTGATGACCAGGCTGACATCCAGCCGCCCTTCAGAAGCAGAATGCTAAGCAACGCCAAGCACGGACAGACTGACACTGGGAAGCCCTTCCAGGTGCGCTCCTCCTATCAGCTCCCTGGCAAACCTCACTCTTTCTATGTCTCTACGGAAAAATCTGCTTGTTACTCTGAGTAACTGCAGACATACGAGACATTTCAGGTACGAGCCTTTGCCGAGCATTTAATTTTTCCACCAAGAGATCCAATTTGGCTGTGTGTTGAAGAAGTGTCCAGTGATACCAACAAGGTGAATAAAGATTTACATGGCAGGTTCCTTCCTCTCTGGTAACTCCCCACTTTACCTGGGGGAAACCCCAGGTAGCTTCTTGCACCTCCGTTGGGGGGTTAGTCGCCCTACTGCAACAACGTCCACCCTGAGCAGCTGGTGCATTTTTTTCCTATGTGTTTTAACAGTAGTTAAACAATATTTTGGCAATATTTTTTTTCTTACCTCTTCTTTTTTAAATCAGTGCTTTTTAAAAAAAACACACAAACAGACGCGATAGGTAGAGCAAAATTTGCAATGAGCAGGAGTCCTGCCCCAGAACAAACAAGAGCAGGTGGGAGAGTCCGGATCAAGCCCCTCCTGCGTAGTCTATACTAGAAAACAAACTTCAGTTTCCTGTTTTCCAGGTGAGTGCCCTAATTGCAGGCTGAGAGCCCTTTCCGTCACTGATTCACTATCCAGCTGCATCGGGAGAGCTCCAGCAGGGAATGTCCCGAGAAAAAGGGACAAGCAGAGGCTGTCGGTCTCCCTCGCTCCAGTCGACATGCTGACTGCGAGACCGCAGGCTCCTCCAGGCTGGGTCCCTCCAGCTCTCTCCCTGCCTCCTGACAAACATATGAAAAGCCTCACGTCCACCCTGAGGTACCACAGCCAGAAAAAGCAATCTTGACAATTTTTGCAAGGCAGGAAATACGCTTCCTCTCCCCCCAGCTCTGCTGGTGAAGCCTGTGATGTACTAACAAATAGCAATGCATAAACGCGTTTCCACTTAAAACACAGTTATTTTGCTTGCCATGGATCCACCAAAACTTCTGACAAATCTGACATCTTTGTGTCCTCTATTTCTGCCATGGAAGTGCAATTATTCTGTGGGTTCACCCCAGGAATTAGGTCATCGCAGCGAAGTAAAAGTAAGGGAACCGAGCGTTAGGAGTTTGGAGGGAAGAAGTTGTTCATGGAAGTTAAATTAGTCTGCGAAATTATACCCTTCGCTTTCTTTTCCCTTTCCCCCATGTCAATGTATATACTTTAAAAATCCCGACTCCTTGACAAAGTTTGAATGACTCCCAACTTAAGCATCACATTGCCAAAAGCCTCCTTTGTTTCTTTATAGTTTGCATCTTCCCACACGTACAAACCGCCATAAGAATACCCTCCAGCCATGGGCTGAGACATCATAGTTGAAGATATGTATGAGAGAGTAGGTGCAGAATGAGGCACAACCAGCCAACCAACAGCTCAGCAAGCAACCAAGAAAAATACAGGCACAAAAAGAGACCTCTGTCCAAAGAAAAGCTGTAGAAACACATGGCTCAGGCAGCAGGGATTGAGCCGCCATTTGAGCAGCCCTTGAGAGAAGGTTGGCTCTCTGCTGAATACAGGGGACCAGGCTCCTAATTCAGACAACTTAATCAAATGTGTAAGCTTAGGTGGGATGAATCTGGAACCCCTCCCTTAGCCTGAGTGGGAAAAGCGAGGGATGATAGCATTTGCCACCTATCCAGTGCCTTTGAGAGGACAAATGAATGGGAAAGTGGATTGCACAAACATCATGGTATTGGAGGTCAGAGAAATAGCTTAGACAGAAACCCATTTCACCAGCCCACCGAAACATCTCTAGACAGTGAAAGGTCGTCATCATTCAGCCTCAGACAGAGTTGAACAAGGGACCTGCAACTTAAAGGTCAAGTCCTGTGGCTCACTGTTTATGTAGACCAGGGGAAATCGGTAACACAAAAGTAAATTTACCCCCCATGGATATTGACCACTTAGACTTTGACGACTTGTAAAAAACTTTGCTCCTGTCCAAAAAAAGTATCTAGCCAGCTACGCGCTTCCCTTGAACTAAAGACCTTTGCTTTTACCAAGTCTGATGACTGGTGTTTCTGTGCAATAGTTGAAAATACCTGTTTTTCCAAAGAAATGAGTTTGGATATTTTAATCTGTAGGTTACTAAGCAGTCCCTCCTCTGTACTAATGCTCCATTGTGCCTACACAGGACTGCAGTTCACTGAAAGCTCATAAATTTCATGTGGTTCTGCCTAGTCTTTATTTTAGGTTCTTGAACCATTTTTTGCTTTCCTCATTTTCTTTGCAGCTGCAGAGAGATATAGTAAGCTACTGTATAGCATTTTGAAAGCAGGGCCTCTGAGAAGTTTCCAAACTGCATACAAGCAGGTTATTCTTTGGCTTGTTTTCTTTGGCTTGGTGTTAGCAGTACAGAATGAGTCAAACAGTATTAACTTTCAAGAGGGAAGTGGTGTGGTCAACCAAAACTGTTTGCGGCTAGATTGCGAAGATAGGTAGAACAGGTAATGAAGAACAGCCCATAATGCAGGGTGTAGGTAGGAGAGGCAGACAGACTCAGACAAACAGAATCCTTAATAATTAAATCAACACTGTCGCCTAAATTTTTCTGCAGCGTTATGTGCTAAGGTTATGACACAGCCTGACTTTTCTGGACTGATCAGCCTTGCAAAGATGGCCTGGTGCATGTTGTGCTTAATGGACTCAAACTACAACACTCTGCAAGGGAGGAATAAAGGTTGGGTGCTATGAAAAAAAAAAAAAAAAGAAATATATCAACTTTTCATTTGTGGCTGGTTAAATCCTTTCTTGTGTCTCCTCCTATTTCTACAGGCTGTTCCTTATCTGTTCTATGATTAAAGAAAGTAAGGAAGATATTTCCACCCTTCCCTCTCTTTAGGATGTGTTTCAGGCATTAATAAGCACATTGTGCCCTCATACAACAGACAACTCTTACAATTCAGAAGAAGAGTCGAGATGGCCTCTCCCAAGCATTGCTCTTCTTCATGCCTTGCACAGACCCGTGCAGCACTGACATAGGAACAGTCTGACCAAGATTTATCATTAACACTAATAGAAAATGCATTTACTCATTACAATTCCCAATTACAGTGGACGAGCAAAAAGCCAGGGCACAAATGAGGATGCAGAACAAAAGTCCTTTCTGCATTCTTCACAACGGGTGACAGAGGATGAAGCAAAAGCCTGCAGTGTTTTCGTCTGGGCCTGCAAGGAGGAAACTGCTGCACCTTCTGATAATCCAGGGCAGGCGAAGCTGGGAGGGACTGCAGCACAGATGGATTTTCACCCCTTCCAGTTATATTTCAAGAAGAAAATAGGGCTGTTTACCGAAAGTGCCGCACAGCTTCATCCAGCCTTTCTCTTAGACACGTGTTGTTTTGGTAAACCCGTAAGTAAGGCAACTCTTCAAAACCAGAGCCTTCAGAAAAGGTCCTGCACTGCCAAAAGCTTGTTTGGTGAATGGGAGTGTCTGGCCCCTCCAGACAGGGTGAGAGTTTCCCTCCCCCTTCTCCGAGCTCCCTTAGGACCCTGAGGAAGAGAAAGCCCCCTCTCTCCCACCTCCTGTGGAGAGTAACATGAAAGAAGCAGGTTGCAGAAGTTGTGTGCAATCCCATCCTGCTGCCCTCCTGCCCATCCCTGCAGAAAACTTTCTCGTCTGCCAGCAGTGCAGCAGGTATTCGGTGGTGAACCCTGGAGGGGACACCAATGCTCCAACAGCCCAGCTTTACTAGCTAATCTCCTTCTAGGAAGGGTAGGGGCTCTATGAAATCCTTAAAACCGCAGTAGGCAGGTGCAACATGGGGTTTGAGCTACAAGTCCGTCCTTCCCCAGCTCATGCAAGGCCCTACAGCCGCTACAAACCTTTCATTCACTCACGTTTAATGACTGCCATTCAAAAGTCCGTCCTTGCTGAAGAAACATGATGGATGAAGAACGACATTCGGAAATCTTTGATTCAGAGCACCACCACCTAACTTCACTGGAAAGATACTTGGCATGTCAGCGAGCTAGGGTCTTCAGTGGGGACCAGTGTATAGTCACATCCCCTATGGCCAACCTACTTGCCAGGGTGCTGCATATTGATGCTTTTCTTTACATACACACAGACACACACACTACGAGTGGCATCTATACAGTCTTTTTTCATATTTCTATGGAAAATAGACTTGTTCACAGATTTTAACAGCCACAAATTTTTTGTAGGTAAGTGCAGTTCACAGGAGAAAGTCAGACCTACTGACTGCTTAGGAAGCATTTTCAGAAGTAGTATACATTCACCTAATTCTGCTTTTGTCACAGTTACAGAGTACTTGCCCACTGATTTCAGCAGAGCTAGACCGAGGCTGTATAGACCTTGAAAATTCCACCACGCAAATATAGGTAAACACTTTAAAATATTCTCCACAGTTTTTGTAGCCGTTCAATCATTAGGCGATATAATAAAGTGCAAAAAAAAAAAAAAAAGTTGACAAAGATGAAAAAAGTGAAAGAAATGAAAAATAACTACCTACCTGTTCTCAATTTTAAATCACACTAATTCAAGGGGGGGGGGGGGGGAAGAGTTGTGTGGGATTAAGTGACTCAGAAAAGGAGTTGAAATAATTTCTGTAGGACTGGGCCAGTCTTATCACTGTCCCTAGCCCACACGGCAGCGACTCTTGTTCCCTGTTTACCTGCTTTATGTGAGGAAGGAGCTTGTCTTGTCAACGCTTCTGTGTATCTTTAAAAAAACAGCCAAATAACTAGGCAAGCAAATATATATGAGCTACCGCACTCCCAGAAAAGCAATCTTGTCACAAGATTTTGCATTGCACCTATTTGGTAATTTTATTAAACTAAAATGATTAATTCCCTGCCTCACATCACCCAATGTCAACTCTCCTAACTGATTCGGCAGTGGGACTGATAAATGCCAGGGAAAATAAACCTGTTACATCTTTTCCAGATGGAAAAGAAGTGTCTGCACCATGAAACCTCAAGGATGCTGGTATTAAAAGCCTATTGAGGGCCTACCTACTGAGTAGACAAAAAGGACCCCCCCTATCACTGGGAATGATTACACCAGGGAGTGCCGAGCATTCATATAAAATTCATAATCCTTTGCACATCTGTTGGAGAACAACCAGCACTGTTTTTAGGAGCTGCGGGTAGCTGCTAGCCAGTTAAAGTCCGTACAAGGCAAGTCTTGCCTGCACCTTGCCTGCACTGAGGGATCTTTGCACTGGGATAGTTATGGCAGCTACTGGTCTCTGCTTTTACTGGTCTTTTCAGCTGGTGGGCAGCGTGCCTGCTGGTATGTCTGTATGATTTCCAGTCTGCAACCAACTGCTTGAGAGTATGGGTCTCTCCATCTCCACTCGTGTATGTAAGTTTTGCTTCAGGTTCCTGCTTCCAGTGAACGCCCTGTGAGGTGGCCAGGTGAGGGGTCTCTGAGACCTCAGACAACAGGCGGGTGCTGTGCCAGCCCCACCAGCCGCTGCGAGGGGCCAACCCCAGCACGGAGCTGCCCCAAAGGGGCTGCTCTGCCATCCCCTCACAGAGAAGAAGGGGCTTGCCGAGAGGCCAGGATGCGGGGCAGAGAGAGGTCTTTCCGGGACATGGGGGACCCGAGAGCTGCGGAGGTGCCCGTGGATGCTCTGCAGAGCTGACTGCATCCAGACACGCGACCCCTGGTCCCGTTCTGCAGCCAAACTTATAACATCCAGTGTCAAGTGGTCCTGTGCTATGTGATGCTCCTGTGCTATATGGTCCTGCGCTAAGCCAGAAGGCCCAGTGCTCTATCACCGGAGTAAGTCAGGGTGGTTGTGTGGAAGTGCATGCGTAATGGAAACAGGCCGATTTCCCCCTCACTCTTCACTTTTCTTCAGAAAACACAAGTCACAAAGGGACAAACTGCTCCCTGCTCTTTCACTCTTTGTGTACTTTCATTATGAAAAATGGGCTGGTGGCATGCACAGCTTTCACAGCGGGGGAAGACGTGCCCAACCGCAGGACGTACATTTTAGGCTGTTGTTCCCTTGCCACTCTGGGGGACCGCGGATCTGCCCTGGCTGCTGGGGGGCTGCTAGGACTGTCCTACCTGTTCAGAAGCAGCTCCTTCTGTCTGCAAGCAAGCCCTGGCAATAATATACTGCTTTATTTTATTTAAATGGATTCAATTGCTCTTCTTTGTCTGTCCTTCGATGAGACACACACACACAGAGAAAGGAAACCAACAGCGATCCCCTACCTACCCGTACCCATTTAGAGACAGCAACGCATCAAGTCACACTGTGTGAATCTGAGCTGGCGATGTTTTGTAACTTCCCCCAGCTGCCGCACACTTGCATATAACCATTGCACAAGCCAACTACAAATGTCCCCAGAGTGCACCCATAATTTAAGCACTAGTCCGCCCACGTCAGTGTCACCCAGACAATAGGACACGGGGACACAAACACACAGGCACAGATCCGGCAGTGCGCAACCGTCAGCTTTTCTTGCAGCCCATCCCTTTCTTTTGTCTGTCTATTTAGATTGGAAAATCTCCGGGGCAAGTACCTTAGCCAAGATTTTTTAAAAAGCCATTAGCAAAGCTGGGTTGTGATACTGAGAGGGTGATGTGCTGCGGAGCACGCAGCTAGTGCTAGCGAAGGAAGAAAAAGTCCCCGTTGCATTTCTGTTGTATAGACAATCAACTTGTAAGCACCATCTTTTCCTCTACAGGTTTTCTGCTAAGTAATTTTTAGGCACTGTGAGTTTCCAGGTGAATGGAAGTATCTGAAAAGCCATCACTGAAATTTATACGGTGGATCTATTCCAATGACACGATGATTCATTTTTTCATGGTTTCTAAACTGTTTGTTGTACATGTTAGTCTCAGTTTCCAACAGATGGAGGCACTTGCAGCAGAAAGCAAGCAAGAAATGAAGGCATTTAGTATTATTTCAGCTCACTGAGGTGAAAAGATTTTTTGGAGAACGTTTTGACTTTTCCTTGCATGAAAGGCTGAAGGTGGACGTGATGGGAAACCCTCAGAGGAATCATCCCTCCCCAGCCTGACGTGTGCAGAGTCTTCCTCGCTTCTGCCATGGGACAGGGGATGCCGGCCCCTCGCGGGCTCTGCTGACTCTCCTCCCAGAAGCTGCTCTGGGAGTCTGAGGTCTGTGGGCAAAAGTTGGATGGGGCAGGGGAAAGGATAAGCAGGTCAGGTGCACTTAACACCACCAGCCCTTGGGGATGCCCTAAAAGAGACCTGGGGCCAGGCAAGGGGGCGTTTGAAGATTTCCTTCAGAACAGCCACAGGCCATGGGCTTTCCTTGAACCTTACAGGTGAGACGGGATCACTTCAAATCAGGGTCTGAGGGTGCCCTTAACTGCAGTTAGCCAAAGATGTACCCCCCGCCATGGCTAGCTCTGCCAGGAAGCAAAAAGAAATTTCTGTCCCTAAAAAGGCACTTCTTGGGCCAGCAGCTTTTTAAGCTCCTCAAATCCTGCTCAGCAATACTATTCTTTCTCTCTCCACTCCTTAGCATCCTGCCCTTTGATATAAGGATGCCAAAAAAGTATTAGGGAAAATCACATATCCAATATGGGATAATCACATTTAATGTCCAGCTTAACCTTGGACATCTCAGGCCCACTGAGGCTAAAACCACATAGCCTTTTCCTTCTGTGCCGTTTTCAGGCACCTAGTCCATTAGTGAATTTTTCAGAGCTATGTAGGTTAAAACAATTCAATGAGAAAAACAGAAAGAAGCAGTCAAAAGAAGAAAAACCTAATTTTTCAGCAGATGTACACAGTAGGTCAAATGGCCTAAGGGAAATATTTAATTTAAGAGTCATACTATTTCTACCAAGTTTCCTAACCAAAAGTATTTTCATCAGGAGCACTACTCTTGATCTGGTTACTGCTAATGATTTTCCCCATGGACTTAGCTCATAAAAACATAAATTGCTTTATGAATCACAAAATCATAGAAGTTGGAGAAGAAAATGATGGGTTAGGTCATCTTACCCTTCTCCCTGACAGTGCAGTATTATTTATTTTTATAAAAAAATTTGAAAATAAGCATTTATTTAAAGCTGAAGAATGAAAATGCTAAGTTCAAAAGAGATTTTAAAACTACATAATGAAAGCAGTGGAGGAAGAGCCAGATTCTTAAGTACCTTGGCTCTCTCTACAAGCCACGACAATGTGATGAGAAGTATCATCTGGATAGGCACAGCCAGAAATTCAACGGCAAAAAAAGGACAATGGTGTAAGTCCTGCACACGAATAATTATCATAGTTGTAAATACAAACCCGGTAGTTACATAGGCAAATATACTGCTAGGCAAAGACCCGGCCATCACAATAACCGCGACCAAATGTACAATGTGACGTGCAAGAACCCAAAGTCTGCAGGCCTTCGCGCAGAGAGCGAAGGTGTGCACGTGTGATAATACACACCATGTTATCGTCACCTACCGTGACATCTCCACGCATCCCAGTGAGCCAAAAAGTCTGTGCTTTGCATATTTGCTGTTGGAGCCTTTGGTCTGAGTATGTTTCTGTTTTCCAAAAATGGCTTCAAATCCTGCTTTGCATTACTTTTTGAAGTTTTTTTCCCCAAGCATGTCTAGTTGAAGAGACTGTCCTTTTGCATTAAAAAACCTCACTTTGAGAACCCATCTAATTCTGGCTCAGAAACTGCTCTTGATCTGACATTCTTCGAAGACAAAAGAAAATGTTTCTGTTATTTCTTAAGTTGATCAATCTTAAACGTTTTTTAAAAAAAAGTATTTCTGTATCCTGTAAAGGTCACTAAAAATCGTCCTGGTGTGAAGTTCTGACTTTTGTCTCAGTGGCCTCCACCCTCAGAAATGGCCCCTTACCTTCCAGCATTTTTCACAGAGAATGCAGGCACTCACGAGGTTTCAGACTGTCTGAGAACCATTCTAAACATAAAGTAAATGAATCAAAAATTGTTGCTGGAGTTGGTTTTGGACTTCAGAATGTTTTTTCTAGATCTGTGTAAGACAGCAGTATCTAATTTTGTTCCCATTACTGTCTTCCGCAAATTTCTTTTGAATCGGGGCATCTTAGAAAATACATTGTGGTATTTCTGTAATTCCTTTAGCTCAAGAGAGCGAGTGAGTCATGGATCTGTAAGCGTGAATGTTCCCAAATATCGATTACTGAAACTAAAAACATTTTAATCTAGCAGTTTTTATTTTGATTCTAGTCTCAATACAAGAAGGCCTATATCATTTTAAATCCCTTCAGTACACAGCATGCATGTTTTGATACATCTAACCGCAAATCTTGTATGTGAGTTTGCGCAGGTAACAGCCCTGCAATCTGTTTTTGTACAGGCTGCACATGTAACTGATCTAATTGAACCAATGCAAAATAGGATACACTCACCGAGCAGGAGTATAGAAAAATAAACATAAAGCCCAAACCCACCAGAACTGTCTCAGAACAGAGAATGCACTGGGTACCACTTTTTTTTTCCTTCACAGCCCATGGTGTATCTCTACAGGCCTATCCATACCTCACTCAAACGTATGAAGAGGAGGGGAGACACCCGACTGATCGCAACAGCCGCTGCGATTCAGAAACCCTTGGTGAGAAGTCAAACCAAAGGACTTTGCAGCTCACTTACAAACGAAAGGAGCATAATCCCTTCTACGCTGCGTCACGAATGACTTAGCGATAAAAGGAGCTGCGCATTCCTGCTGAGGGGGAGCCTGACCTCTTCTCCTGACTCGCACAAAGCCTCCTCCACTATGCAGCTGATTTGCCTACAACAAAGTGAAATTATTTACAAGGAAGCTTTTACATACATTTGAGTTGGGAAGATAGGTATGTTTCTTCAGTATGTATTATATCTCTACTTCCTTTTTAAAATGTAGAATGTTATTAAATATTAACTATTATACCAACTGAAGAATTGATTTAAAACAGTAGGTATGCCTGCAGGATGATTTTGTTTCTTACCATTCTAGCAGACTCATATTCAAAAAACCAAAGCTTATTTGTTGTCTGCAAACCAGGAACATCCCCAGGTAATTGCATATGCAAACCTGGAACTTGCATATACAAATATCTTTTTTATGTGCACAGCTGCCTGGTTCACTGGAGATATTTTTCAGGGACAATTCAACCACAATTTAAAAAAAAAAATAAACACTAACTCAATAAGAAGCCTTACCCCAACAGCAGTATTTGTTTTAAAGTCTGGCCTCAAATTCAAAAATTACAGATCACATTTTTCCACTAGTGCATGTAGCATCATGATGCAACTAAGACAAATGAAGGCTGGAGAAGAAAATGCACAAGCAAGACATGAGTTTTCTAAGCTATTTTAGTTGAAGTTTCAAACCGTTCTTTTTTCGCCTCCCCCTCAGTTAAGCAATCCCGAGCCACTAGTCTCATTCTAGTGGGTGTTTGCATCCTGTTGCTCTCTTCTCCCAGGACGATTCCACTTAAGCAACAGCCAGAACTTCTGCCAAGCGTGCAGGAGGAGTGCAAGAAACTAACCGCAAGCCATAATTTACATCAGGGCATTTCGATAAGAATATGAAAATGCCCCATTCGGGCTAGTGAGTGAGGTTAACGATTGCCTCTGGTAACAGGCAGCGCATGTGCTGCAGAAGCATCTGTACTTGCAGATCTGCTCCACCCTCACTTCACTTCACCCCGCAGACAAAACAGCTTGCCCTCGCCACCTGAACAAAACAACCGCCTGTGTGAAAGGTGCGGGTATTCCCCTGGAGATATCAAACCATTCATCTCCTCCTTGTACTTAATTCTTAAAAAAAGAAAGGAAAAAAAAGAGGAAAGATTGCCTTCTGTGAAAATGGGTGCTCCTAAGCTATACGACAGCATGAGGTGCAGTGCACTCCACAAGGCAGCAACCAGGTGTCCTCTCTCAGGCATTTATTTATTTTTGCAGGGTGGCTGAGCTTGAAAAGTTAGATCAATGACATATTGGTTTCCAATGCTTTAAAATCCTCTTAACATTGGAAAGGCAAGACTAGCAAGAAATGATGAGTAAGGTATACGCTGCCCACCTTTTACCAGCATCCCTTCTGTCAGCTTTTGGATATGATCCAAGTCATCCCTGGGTAGATACTTTAGAAATGCAATGCAAGTCATATTCTAGATCAGCTGGACACCCGTGAAAAATAAGGCTTTGGGAAGGCATAATTAAAACCATTCGTAGGACAGCCTTGGCTTAAAACATACCCACTGCTCCACATGCATTGGATATTGCTGCGTTTCATGAGGCTGGTGATGAACCCCTATGCTAAACCGTCAGCTTGGTCTTCTGCAAATGCTGTCGTTAGCTCACTTACTTCTGGGCTCGCGAGGTCCATCCACTGTTATCTTGATGGCTCTGTGGTATGTGGCTACTTGTGGCGGATTTGTGAAGACCGTGATAGTCAGTGTGAAGCTTTTCCCTGCAACAGGAAAAAAATGTTACTGAGCATATGTGTTGTGAAAAGGTGTACTCCTCATTTCAGATAGCACTCGAACACACCAAATGACACTAAGACACTTTAGCTGTCCGTATCAGAAGATAGATATGCGCCCAGAGAGCGGGGTGTATAACCTCACAACTGCCTGGTGCTGGATGCATTCCCTCTGTGGCAACTGCTCAAAGCTTTCGGAAAAAAAAATTAATTTATATTTAAATGATCTACACTTTGTTTGTAAAAAAAAGGAGGTTACCCCTAACAGTTAGAGTTTATCTGATCTACATGACTGCTGGTACATTATCTGTACTTTCTAAAGGGTGTTAGTTCAGAGAGGCTTAGAAATTGTGGCTGACTCTTCCAAAACTGCCACGGGAATCTGATCAACAGTGCTTGTTAAAATTAAAGAGAACTGGGTGCTCAGATCCCCTAGGCAGATCGTAAAATCCCATGCTTTGTGGTTGAAGCTAGCATTAGATCAATTCCATATTGCGAACCAGAACTCTTTAAAAATAATCTGCTACTGCAATGCCAAGAAACAAGGGAATGGAAAAAATAAAAAAAATCCCTACAGCTTGTCCACAGAGCATTAAAACATTTTATGAAGACATAGCAGAGCATTACGCTTAGTTTCTCTATTATTCAGTAAGAAAACTGTGAAGGACTTTTCAAAATTGTTGTCTGCATGCACGGCTCTAAGTTGGGAAAAGTACTCCATTTGATGGCTGCTGGGGAGGGTTTCGTATCCCCTTGTGGCTGCAATGCCTTCAGATCCTGCTATCCCTGGGTTTGCTTTTGGCCAGCATTTACTTCAGGCAGTTTTTAAATAACAAAAGTAACATTCTGCATCTTTGATGAGACCTCATATATGCATTCATTATGGCTTTGGCCTGGACAACAAGAAAAACATTGCCTGTCAGCAGGTTTAGCACAGTTATCTCAGCATCACGGAGGACTCAGATACTGACAGGAATCTTCGTTATCAGTAAGAGACATCAAGGGACATCACCCCAAGTTAGATAACCAGGAACTGTTGTAAGAAAATTGAGGTTCTTCTCCTTTGGGCACATGCTGTGCGAGCTTTCCCATACAGATCTGCCTGCTTCATTTTACCACTTGGCTCCAGCCCTCCCGAGTGCTGAGTTTCTTCCCTTCTAAGACTTCCCAATTTTATTGTTTGCTTCGTTTATCTACATAAATAAATATAAATTTAAATACAAATTCCTGCCTCTAGCAGCAATATTCCCCCCCCACCCCCATGTACATTCACTTGCAATTCAATACTTCTCTTAATGCAGCTCCTACTTTGGTGCTAATGGTCTGCATCAACATCACGGCGAGTACACACATATAGCTGTTACTGGAAACTGTCCTCATCACATCCCTGTGAATTAGGGAGGTATTCTCCCCACTCTACAGATGAGGAACTGAGGGGAGATAAAGTGTCTTGGCCACGATCTCACAGGAAGCCTGTGGCCAGCGGTGCTAACCACTTTGGCTGCTGCAACTAAATCCGACTATAATCCTGAATCACAGCCCTGACAAAACAGAAGCTGAAACACAAGCCCTGCAAATCCCAGGCCAGTGTCTTCCCACCTCCACATCCTCATTAGAAAGCAGTCCCTGAGACCGAAAGAATTGCAACAGAAGCAAATGTCATTTCAGACCCCTGTCTCAGCGCCTTTGGCTCCCAACTCCTGGGTCCTACATCTACCCAGACCAAGGATGGCTGTGTTCTTGACATTCTTTAAATACCAAATTACATGATAAAGCTTTACAGCTTTGTTACTCTTTCTCTGCCAACACAACAGATTTTTCTATGAGGCATCAGTAATAAAGTTCAATAAACTTTCTTCCAAAAAACTTTATCACCCATAGCATTAGACTTCACAAATATCAGAGAGGTTTTCCTTCTTTCCAAAAACAGTTTCCCTGTATCATTATATACAACATCTAGATCACTAAGACTGAAAGAGACTTTGAAAATAGACTTTATTCTCTTTACTAATCTGCAGTATTTCCATCTTTCTTCCTGTTTGGTTTTTTTTTTTGACAACTGCTGATGCATTAGGTAAGGTGCTCCTGCTGTTATGCTAGAATACATAGTCGATTTATTTCTTTAGAAGGCTCCTGTGGAATTTCCAGATAGAAAAGAAACGCAGAAAAAAATTTACAACAATAGTGAAATGTAGTAAAATGTGGCCACATTACCAGTCTACAAGACCAGAACAAAGAAGAAGAGGGAGGTGAAGTTACTTTCAAGATTTTCTACAGAACAGACTAGATCTCAGAGCCTGTATAAGGTTGTGACACGAGTTGGCAAAAGCAGGAAGATACTTAGCTTACTTCTTGTTGACAGAAGACTATTCATTAACCACATACTGGTTAACCACAGGCCTCTATAACCATAAACCTACGTGTCATTCATTGCTGCTTACCAATAGTTCTGGCTGTGTTTTTTCTCTGGTTATTCTATTTCATTTGCATTTAGCTTTATTAAGTGGTTTTATCACTTTTATTCATAGCTTCTACGTTATTAATCTTTTATGTGTCTGGTTGACAAATGTAGATTTAGACTGAAGGTATTGTTAGTGAAATCTGTGTTTTATGGATATACCTGTTTTGGGATGACAGCAGGACTATAAATGTCTCCTCCTTGCTTTTATGTATTGTGGTACATCCATGATACAGATTTTTATTTTCAACATACACTTGCATAATACATTTACACACAAGCGCAGCACATACACACACACATACCTATGCAACATGCAGCAGACTAAACTGGTAGAAATAATACCAGATTAGTCAGTGGAGGCTGTATTCAGACTCACTAGCACTGGAGCATATATTAGATGCCATGATTTCCGATGCCTAAGTAAGTGGACCTCCTAACTATCGGTAGAAGACCTACACTGAGCGCTTCGTGTCTCTGCTCAACTCAGAAAGGGGTGGGTGCCACCAAAACTGAGTCAGACAGCCTAAGTGATAGACTGACCTCTCTAGTGACTGTAAAGAGGGACCAAACACCCCAAGAAAGCATTCTGAAACACTGACCTGATTTGGATGCCTCCAATAGTCATGATGACAGTTTGATGACGTCCTAGCAGTCACAGCAAGCCAGCACGTAGCCCTCCACTAACTAACATCAAAATCTGAGACCCTCTGGGTTAAACAGCCCCATAAATCTACAGAAAACCTTACACAAATTAGCTCGGGTCTATGATGCATGTTTCACTGTACTGAAACCAATCGCTACTGCATCATCGTGGGGGTCTTTGCAGATGGTGGAAGGGCTGACGGGTGAGGTCAATGTCAAGCTGTGCCTTGCTGGGGTGCAAGAGTCACTCCAGAGACTGTTGCTCTCTCTGTAACTATCCCTGGCAGTTCCTAATATTAGGCACATCATAGCACCTCATGAGCACAAGGATTAAATTCTCCAGATGTGGGAGAAGGCTCTGCCTTTGGAAACCCTTCCCACAGACATCAAGCATACCTTCATATGCGTAAGGGCAGAGCAGAAGACTCATTGCTTCCATCAAGTCTTCCCTCACAACTAGGGTAGGAAAAATTGCTTGGTAATGTTTTTTTTTGCAAGAGCATTAAGGTCAGAATCCTTCTAGAAAAAATAATGGAAACTAGCATTTCTGGCCAAAATACAATACTGACTTTTGAAAGGATACCTGGAGACTCTGTTGATGGGTTTGCTAGAGACTGTACTATCAAAAGTGCCCTCAAGAGTCACTGCTGATTTGACAGCCGAAGTCAGATGGATTAAACCAGTTGTCCCCAGCTCATGACTTTACAGGATTGTTCGCAAGATCCCCTGATGCTGTGCAAAGCTGCAAAAACTTAAGAGGAAGCACAAAGAATAATGTTGTCCACCAGCGCCTGCTCAGCAATACCGTTCCTGGACCAGCAAAAGGGGAAGATCAGCCTCCAAGACCCAGGCATCTGAAGGTGTTGTGTGTTGTGCCCATGCTCTACACTGCAATACTCAAAGGAACCTAAGTCTGCATTCAGTCCGCATCCCATCTGACAGAGGCTGGAAGCAAAACGAGCAGTGAGCTCACATCTAGCATGATGAGAGGTTATTTAAGTGATCCCCCAGAACAGCACTGAAGGGCTCTAGAGGGAGCAATAGGCTTGTAAGCTACAGCCCCTGGGAATGTTTGAGAGGAACCAAGGGGGAAAAATGAATCCCAAGTGACAACATGGTCACATGAAGCTCCTGTGTGCTGCTTTAGTCATCCCTGAGCAGTGTCATGACCAGATGGGTCTGGGGGTGTGAAGGCACACTTAAAATATAAGTGGTTGCATGGGCAGACGCAAAGGGGAATGAGAACAGACACGCTTTAGGGAAGAGAGGCCACATTTTGAACCTATCACTTCATTTTAATCCACCTCTTTCCCAGGCAAAAAGAGCCGTTGATTCCATTGATGAAGGTTCATCCAAATAAGGACAGAAAAAAATAGAGTTAAAGCTTCAGAAGTTTGCCTGTGGCGGGGGGGGGGGGGGGGGGGGGAGGAAGGAGAGGCCAACAGATGATGTGGTTACAATTACTATCTTTTGCTTTTGGGATTTATTCTGATGATCACAGGTGTGTCATTAGAGTTGGTTTTTTTTAAAGTTGTTACAGTAAATTATTAGATAAAAAGAAGAAGAAAAAAGGGAAAGGAGCCAAGAATGCTTGTGCTGACAAGGACAAAAGGTATAGATGGAAAAATATGAAATGTAATACACAAATGCAATACAAATTATATTACAGACATTTCTATTATATTAGTGAGAGACTTCCAGGTTCTAGTAAGAAAGATTATGATATTTTTTTTTATCCAGCTTCTACTTTTTAGTGCTTATGTACTTACTTTTATTAGACCATGCTAAATGATCAATTTTATACATCTTTACAATTTCTCACAACATCTTCCTGGGTATCTGCCAAAGTGAAGATGTCTACTGCTTTTTAATAACATATCTGACTGTATCTCTGGGCGGGATGTAATAAACACACACTCACATATTCATTCTCAAATGTCGAGTATTATACACTGGGGCCAAATTTTGCCATTCTTATCACTTAAGCCACTGAATACTCCAAATGTAATCAATAGAATGAGAAGGGCCTATGTAATTTGACCCTTCATTAGTTAACTGCTGCTCATCATATGAGTGAAATATTTTTGCAGGTGTTGAAGTTGCATGTCCAATTGCAAAAAACCTGCACAAGTCCAAATTCCATGCTCAGGTGGTGGCTCTTTTCTCCTGCTCCCAGTGATAGTTTCACACAGTCAGACTATAACTTTGCCTGTTATGTTTGGTCCAGTGGCTATTTCATCAGAAAAAAGCCACAGCTGGTGTAAGCGGCATCAAAAAACCAACACAATTTGTTTACCATCAGCCCCACAGATACCACTGAATTTAAATATGAGAAAAGACTGTTATTCACCTCATCCGCTACCACGCTGTAAACGGTTTACAAATTCTGACCACCACAGACCAACGGTCCAAACAGATAAATGCAAACATGGGGAGATCTCAGCAAATTGGGGTGATTGCCCAAAGAGATGCAAGAACTGCCCATGCAAAGCAGTTGCACGGGCAACGGATCTGTTTGTGTATTTATATGGATGTTTTGCGGGTGTAAGCGTGTGTCAGGTTGGAGCTTGGGAAATACACCCACTTGCCTCCTGCCAAACCAGCCTGGGTCAGCATAAAGGTATACTTTTGAACATTTCTGTCGAGTGTCTCACTCCAGGAAGTTCTTATATCTGTGTTTACATAGCATCTACTTACCCAGAATGAAATCTCCCTCGCATTAACTCAATAGGTGTTTTGTTCTGGATTTATATGGGGCCAAGTTGTCATGCAAATAGCCAAAAGTGGCCCTGCTGCAAACTTGGACCCAGCTATGAACTATTGAATTTGCTTTGCAAGAAGTTGTGGAAAAGCAACTCGCTGCTGCGGGAGCGTGGCTGACGCTGGCTTCTCTCCTTCCCTTTCCTTCCCAGCTCCCCGCAGCACTACCGAGCGCTTAACCAAGACGTGCACTTCACTCTCTTTTCCTCCCTGCCCATTCTCCAAGGTTTTTTTCCAGCTAGTAAGTCAAATGCTGTGGTGGAGAGCAGCAGAGCCGCCTGCCTCTCCTGCCGCAGCTCTAGGGATTCCTGGAGCTAGAAGAAAGTTGTGTCTGGGGTGGAATTGTTTCAGGCGTTATTTTGGTGAAGCGTACGTACATTTAACCTAAGGCAACACAGGAACTATATTAAGCAACCAAAATTACGTAACTGAAATCAAGTAACATTAATAGAGACGCTGTCAACCTAAGCAGGCACTAAAACTGAATTTTACGTTAAGCCCATTATCTGGGTGATAAGGATAGTCCCTGACACTCTTCTGGAAATTGTCCCTGACAATCTTCTTATTTCATAAGTCAAAAACGTAACCCTAAGTCTGCAAGCTGCGGACGTGAAATATTTAAGCAAGCAGCTGCAGAAGCTAGTTCTATACTCGGTGTAACTTACAGCTGTTAAAATAAAGCTGACTCGGGCCCTCAGCAGCTATTCCAGCAGACACATATTGGTGATGCACAGCAATGTTTTGTGCATGCCCCTTGTCATCAGGCATACCAGGCATGCTACAAGACCTGTCCCCTACACTACATGTTTTCCTTTGCACTGGAGAATGCCCACGCAGGTGACAGGTCCTAAAGTCACTTTCCCCCCGCTTTCCTGTGCTACAGTGGTACCAACATTCAAATGCCTTTCCTCAGAAAAAAAAAGGAGAACATCTTCCTGCCAGAATAAACAAAAAATGCCAGCACCCAGCATCCCAGAAATGTGTCACCATCAATTCAAAAATCACTTATTTGCTTGAATGGTGCTTTTTATCCATTACTGTAGCAACTAACACCTTTAGTATTTGACCTGAAGCCCTCAGAAGAGTGATTCTCCCCTGCACAAACAGGGACCGCTCACATTCTCGAGCATTGCAAGGGTGGGACTCAGCTCACTGATGTTTACATTTTACTTTGACAAGAGTTTGTGTGCAGCCAGTTTCACTTCTGCACTGATGAGCGGTTTCACTTCCCAGTCCCATGTGCTGTCATGATGATACCGTCCACCGCCTTCTCCAGCTTTGCAGGGGCCTCTGTGCTAATCCCTTCCCTGACAGCCTGACAATGTGTGTAAAAGTGCAGCCGCCGCTGCCGCTCCGCTGTTTGCCTGCGAGGCACTTGATGGCCCTTCTCTGCTTGAGAAACTTGGATTTGAAATGCACTCATTTGAAATGTTCATGTCTAAAATATTAGATGTGAGGCATCAGTCCCAATTGGATTCCTTTGGGTTCCTTCCCTCGGGTTACTACTTCTACTACCTTCATGTTATTTTTCCTGTGAATGTGCTTCAGCAGACATGCCACAAAAGCACAATTTATTCTGTTTAGAGTGAAAAAACCTGTGGCAGTTGAGTAGCAGGAGATACCAGGTGTAGGTACTAAATGGTCACGGCCATTTATCAGGAAGGGAGCTGCAGCAGAAGACAGGTGGGAGAATAACTCTGAACTTATGGGAAAGGAGATAAATGAGCTAACTGAAGAGAAGCAGCATAGGGTCAAGAGATTTGGTACGGAGGTGGCAAGAAGGAAGACTCTGAAGACAGGGTGTCCTACAATAGTCAGCTTAGGGTGACACCCAGTAGTCAACATAGACATTAGTCGCTTTTGTATGCCAACATCAACAATCCACAAACACGGAAAACCACTGGGAATCCCCCTATATTGTGATGTTGTCTAATTTCAGAAAAGAAACTGTTCCAAGCTGTGGTAGGAATTTGGCTGACAGGAACATTATTTGTACTTTAGCATCCTTAGGTCTAAGTCCTATGTAAACACCAGCTTTTAGGCTTTGTGATGGAGGTGGTATATGTGTATGTGTGTGTGAGTGTACGCACCAGAGTTACAACAACGTTTGACAATATAAAAAAAAGTGTTTTTCCATTCTGTTCTGAAAGACAACCCAAGTGACCTGTTTTAACTGAATTTTTGGGGTGGGATGCCTTCTTAGACTGAAAGCCTGCAAATCAAGTTTGCAAAATGGATTAAAGCATTAAAAGACTGGGATGGGGGGGAAGACCTTTTAATGGAAAAGACAAGCAGCCTCTAACTATAAGTGGAGTTGCTGCAGTAACCACTATAAAATTCTTATGAACTTGGGTGGAAACAATAATTACAGCACAGGGAAAATGAGATGCTATGGGGTGCCCGACCTCTGCAGCAAAGTGGCAGCAAAAGAAGATTACAGTCTGAGTCTTAAAATACAATGCTTATTGTTAAAATATTTTTAAGACTTGAAATATATATACGCAATTTATACAAACGTACATGTCACTAATGTTTGAACACAGGTTGTGAGAGGATGGAATTGTTTTTTCCCCAAAGATGACTCTAATGGAAATCTCTGATGCTCCTACAAGTGGGCTACCCCAAAACCTGAACCGCAAGCTGTGGCCTACTACCTATCAGGGAATTCTGATTTTTTTTCTTAGTGCAATATGATTTTAGTTTTAAATGAAGTGCTTCTCTATACCAGAGCTTGGGCTGATTGTGAATAAGTGTTCAGAAATTACTTAGATTACTTCACGAAGTGCATCCAGCTCTAGGGTGGAACGAAGAAACGATCATTCAGCAGACTGCTGTGTCACTGCTGAATGCTTCGGAGAAAGGGAAAAACAGGAACACCAGACGGAAAGGACAGTTCAAAATGAAATAACTTAAATGCAAAACTACCACCTTCTCACAGAAAATGCCTTGGGACCTTTAAGCCTAATAATAGTCCTTAACCCAGCTATAATTTCAAACCATTAATAAGCTTTTTGAGGTAGAAATTATCACCCGCACTTTATAGGCGATGAGAGACACATGAAAAGGTTAAGGTCCAGATTCACAAGAGGATTTAGCTGCCTGAAGCAGGATTCAGGTTTGATTTAAATGCTTAAGTCCAAAATTACACGCCTCACCCCTCCCACCCCCCCCATCCAGGTGATGGCTAGCAGCAGAGGCAGTGGGTATCTGAGGGGGCTTCCCCTGCTGAACAGCCCTGTGCCCTTGAGGCCGCAAGCTCAGCCTCTGGGAAGGAGCAGCTCGGTGTGGTCAGTCTGGCCCCGACCCACAGCCTGAGCCCTCCTCTGCCCCTCTCCTGGGGCGGTTTGGTCCAGGAGCTGCTTCTCGGGGCTCACCCGCTGACTCAGCTTCTCATGGCGGCCCCTTCTCCTGCTTTAAGCATTAGGCCATTTCCCGAGGAAAGCTCCCTGCTCTGTACGACGTGCCTCAGATGTACTTCACACCTCCCCAAAGTGCACCCTGGCCAGACGGCTGTGGTGGGGGGCAGGGTCCTCAACCCTGGCAGTTCCCCGGCTGGAGGTCCTTTGGGCGGAGAGGTCCTTCAGGCAGAGGGGCGGCAGACACCTGGCTCTCGGGGCTGGTGGTTGCAGCATTTGGGGCACGGGGAGCACCTTGTTCTAGTCTCTTCTCCAAGGACTGCTTTTGTGTTTGAACCCGTGATTTCTTCACCCCTCGAAGCCCTGTTCTCATCCTTTGCCTAATCATGAGACCGGGAAATCCTCAGTGTAACGGGTGTTGCATTTTTTGGCAGACCCTATTCTGAGGCATCTTCATTTCATGGTACATTGTCCTGTGAGACCTGGATTTTGTCTCGGTCCCTCTTGCTTTTTCCAGCACTGGCTTTCATTTGGGACCAGCCCCAGCCTGGCTACCTGTCCAGAGAGATGCTGGCATACCTTAGTGCTCTGGCACGGAGCTGGAGCTGGGAACAAACATGTTCCTTGCCCTACGGAGCGATGAAGAGGATGACCTCTCAGCATGGCTGTAGGAAGAGGCACCAGGTACAGGGAACAAGGAAGGTATGGGTTCACTGGAAGAGCAATGCACCGCTCTGAATATGAAAGGCAAGGAGCACTTTTATGATCATCAGGGCCATTTTAGCAAGTGAGGGACTTCCGCCTGCAGTGGCCTGAAGCAGGTGAATGCCAGAAGACAACCTGACAAGTAATTTCTTCAGTAGCTAGCTGAGCGTGGGAGTGTGCACTGGGACTGTTTACTCTGACTTTATTTTCTTTAGAGGAAGGACTCCTCCGTGCTGTCATTACACTAATGCAATGCGCATTGATTTCAGAGCTCGGAAGAGGTCTGGGGTCACTCGATGGATATCCATGCAGTCAGTGATGGGGGAGATAACATTGCCATTACGAACTTGGAACCTGCCAAGTTCCACCAGAGACAACCTTCAAAAGTAAAGCAACCTCTGTGGCCTCAGACATGGACGTGGCTTTGTTAGAGTCGTGGTGCATAAAGTCTAGCCTGTGGAAACTTTGTGGCCTTGCCAAAGCGTTTCCTTCAGTTCCTCCCTAAACTTCAGGGAACTGATGTGCATACACACTGCTCCAAGCACCGCCCCGCTGAAGAGCTCTTTTGGCATCAAGCCTTCAAAGCAGCTGCTTCCCTCCTCCTCGCCTCTCGCCTTGGCCTCCAGAACCTCCTTCCTCTCCCCCACGCATTGCCCGCTCCCTCCCCGCACCGCACGGCAGGTAGCTCCCCGTCCTCAGAGGGAACGGTAGGAAAGGGCGGAAGCGATTAAGGATAGTTCCTAGCAGCACACCTTGAGGCCAAAACCCGCTCCTGTGATAAAGGCTTGCACGGGAATTCCAACCTGTGCTGAGAGGCAGCAGGTCTCAAAGGGGATGGGCAGGAAGAGCATCGGTAGAGGAAGGAGAATGAGAGACAGAGATTGATTCAGGACAGAGATGAAGGGAATAAGGTTGATTTGGAGAGGTTGACAAAACTGCATTGAAATAATATGATGGGAAAAACAGGAGAGAAGTAGGATGGGAGCAAAAGAGATGGAGAGTCACACAGCACTAAGGTAATAGAAAAAAAATGTCTTTTTTTTTAACTGTTGCTAAAGGGCTTTTAGAAGGGAACAGAGACTGATCCAGACTGATGAGGGTTTATGCACATGACTATGCTGGAAAAGACTCTCCTGACAGCAATTGTAAGCCACTGATTTGCAGCACCCTCACTTCTGCTAATCCTGAGTGAGCTGACAAGAACTGCATGCCATAGGATAGTCACCTGAAGTTCACTAGCCAGCCCTGAAACCAGGGTCCTAATTTGTCTCTCAGAATGCTTTTATTTTGATGACAAAACAGCAGCTGTTATTTGGGTTGTAATACAGGTACATACACATATAGGTACATAGGTACACACAAAAATAAATATTTTTTTTTTACCAGAACTCAAGCAGCCTCTGAAGGAGGCAAAACAAAATAAAAACAAAGGAAATAACAAAAAAAAAAAAAAAAAAAAGCTGAAGGGCAAACAGATCACTTGAAACTATGTAACCTTTTCATCTAGAGAGGTACTTTGTTTTCCCTAAGCAGTATCCTGGTAAGCCCAACTCCTTTTATCATGGCGAAAAAAATAAGAAAATGCTCAGAGGATAGCGTCTGCCTCATCCTTGTCGTTAGCCTGAGTTTGAAAAATGTACAAGCAGAGCTCTGCAGAACCAAAAAATAGATTTATTGTTATTGGACTGAGGGCAGTGGTTCAGCACTTGGCATGGCCACTGTTTACAGCAGTAATGCTCCCGGAGACAGGAAGTTCTCCAAATCGCTCTGCCATTATTTTTCTCCTGTTGACGCTTTCTGATCGAGAGTTTTTTCACCCAGACGAAATTTTAAGTAACCCAGCAGAGAGTGTTTGGGAGCTGGCAAAGCCGGCCGCAGTCATGCTCAGCCTCACGGACCACATGATGTTTTTTGAGTCAAACCCCCGCGCGGAGCTGCATCATACGCATACTTTCTTACACAATCAGCGATTCATGTGAACCCGGCTGCACGTAGCGAGTGTGTGCCGAAGACGACTCGGGCGGCACTGGCGTAATGAGAAAGTCTGCTCCCCTCCCCTCCTCCTGCCGCTGCGTCCCTGCCAAAGGCCAGCACCGAGGCAGCCGTTGTCTTTAAAGGGCTGGGTTTGCTGATCAATCTAATGCCGATCTGGCCTTTTCGGCTTGAAATAGGCATCGGCTCCTCTGTACCAGTGCGAGAAGCCCGCACGCTGAATTCTTCCACGGCTACTTGGTTTACACGGAAATCTCAATAAAATTAACGACACAACTAAGCAACCCCAAGTCACTTCAAAATAAAATTACTGCTTCTGGCCTCTGCCTTTTAGAGAAAAACTCACCGTTCAGACCAGACTGGCCAGAGGAGAGTCCTGCGATAAATATCGACCCTCTAACACACACCCGGGGCGAGGAGGAGCAGTGCGGCCCCTTCCTTCCCCACCCCGCGGGCCGTGCCAGCCTTCCCCGCGCCCGGCGCGGCCGTGTGGCGGCCAGATAGCTCAAAGAGCTGCCCCTTTCTCTACAGCCAAACTGCCCTCCCGCTGGCCGGAGCATCCTGCTAGCGCCACATTCTTATCAGTCTGAAGTATAAATAAGCGTTTGTTTTTAAATTCTATCAATTGACTCTTTTCTCAGCTTTGATTGCGGTTGGATTTCTTCTATTTTCATCCCATCTGGCAAGCGCGGTTCATTGTTACTCCAGTATCTGATACCGCGTCCCCTGAAGCATTCCAATGGCTTGGACCGGGACCCAGCCGGCTGCTTAATACTGATTTTATGATCCTGTTGAATAGCATCCTCCTCTGTTTTGCACATACTTTTATGATTTTGAATGCGTTTAGGTAAAAAATAAAACAAATTTTAACAAAGTGCTTAAATAGTGCAACCACAAGCTGAAGCTGCACAGAAGGAGCAAAATTCTGACTTCAGAAGACCAATAAAAATAATTGGACTTAGAATCCAGGCCAGTAATTTTTGGGTTTTAAGTATTTTTGAGATTCCAGCTTATACTGATTTTTTCTTCCCCAAAATTATATCCAGAAGGAAGAGTCCTGATGGCAGAAACTTCTGATTATGCTTGGTAATATCTCTCTCTCGTGTTCTCCTGCCAGCTACTCCTGTGAAAAAGGAGTATTTCTTTGGCTCTGTGGAAACTGAAAACTATCGTAAAATTTATTCATGACTCTAATCCTGATAGCTGGTAGGAAATATATACGTAGGCTTAATTTTCAGTCCTTTCCAAGACGCAGTTTTTAAAAAGGCCTTGCTGGAAAGCTATCACGAAGCTCCAGCTCCAGATCGCAGCTTCAGATTGAGATCTTCTGTAGCAAGCCAAGACACTTCCCCATTAGCTACTGTTATGATAACCTATTAATAATTGTTTTCATCTGGAAAACATGTTTATTTGTTGGGGTTTTTTTAATATTACGTTCTACAAAGAAGATAGTTACTGGGATTAATGATTCCATGAGGAAAATATGTAATGCTTACTGAGCCACGAAGCTTTCCCTCTCCAAAATAACTATTTATTTTTAATTCTATCCAATGAACTTCTATGGTGTCAGGCTTTTTGCATCAGATTTATTTCATCATAAACTGGTTCATTATACATTAAGAAAACAGGGTACTTTGCAGTAGTAGCATTTTGAAGTTTGAAGTGTTTATGAACGGAGGGAAAAAAATAAAGATTAATTTTTTTTTAACCAGGTAATCAGGCAATGGGGGGGTTGAGATTGGCTGAAGTTTTAAACTACATTTTTCTTTCAGAAATTACTTACTCGGGCTTACAAGCCAGACAGGCAGGTTTTCCCAGTAGCATTCTCAAACTAGGGTGAGGAATAGTAACTCTGGAGCCCAGCCAATTCCAATGTAAATCTGTTTTGTTCAGGACAGCAAGCCAAATTGCTTTTATACAACATCTCGCTGTTTTGGGCGACCTGCGATATTCTCAGCTCCCATTCTGGGTGTCAAGAAAATCAAGTGGGTGTTGTTTTTTAATTCTGAACGATAGGCACAGGCAGAGAAACAGGAGCAACCACTTGCTATTAGATATGAAGCGAATGCTGAAACACAGCTCGGTTCTTTAAGCTTCGGCCAATATTTGGCTGGTGCGTCTGCTCTGAGGGACAGGCAGGATCAGACCCCCGAATGGGGGGAATCGCTGTCACTCTCTCACGGTCAGCGCAGAGCCGCTTATTCACTGAGATGAAAACGTGGACAATAGTCTTACATTTGAAACAGCCGTCAGGCTGTCTTGCTAGATTTCATTTAAAGCCCACGGAAGAAAATTTAATCTATTTATTAAGAATGACAATTTCCTACTCTCTTAGAAGGAGAAAGCGGTGGCTTGCCATCAAATTGGCAAGGCTTTTAATGGGGGTGGTTATACCCGGGCGATAACCGATGCACAGGGAACTGTCACCGGTCAAAGCTGTTCCTTATTCCCCAGCAGTGATTTTTAAATCACCCAAGGTGCACAAAGAGCGTCCACTCTGACTGTAACCGATGTGAACTTTCAATCACTTTTCACATAATACTCCTGGCATCGCATTATCACTGGTGGGAACTGAACTTATTCAAACTCAAATATTACACAGCAAACAAAGTTTCGGTTAATTTTCCTGTAGCGAAGTATCAAAGGAAGCAATGCCCTTTGAAGGAGGTACCTTATGCTTTAGGCTTTATACAAATTCAACAGAACAGCACCTCAGAAATCCCGTACCAAATGCAAACAATCCCCACCTTTGGAAAACAATCCCCTGTTCAAGGAGTAAACAAAAGCATACATTAGTCACTCGCTCCAAAGATGGGCAGCCAATGGACGTGATGAGATTTAACCTCGAAGACTGACTAATAGCATGCAGCATTCCCAAATCACTCCATCGCTTAAAGGATCCCAAGCACCTGAATATCATATGACACACAAGGTTTATGTCCGTGAGCGAGTGACCAGCTACTAGCCACTGGTTATGGTAAGGGGCTCAGCTTTTCTGCATGAATAGGGACTGTTCTCTCTCAGACGCTGGATTTTGACCTTGAAATCCACACAATTCACTGTTATGATTTCTAGCTTCACTACCATGGCCAGGAACTGAACTACAGGTTTGTTTTTATTAGCTTCTCTGCCACTTTGCCAGCTATTCATTTGAATCTTCTAAACAGTCATCTCTGAATCATAATGCAAATTCCATTTACTGAAAAGGTGGAACCTTTAATATAACAAATGAACATGTTTAATGACTGATACTTTCAGACATTACAGCATCTCTCATGTTTTCAGTAAATGGATATAATTTTCTCTGCATTACCCTATTATTATTCTTTGCTAGCATTACGAAGCTACGTTCTCAGCTTCCCGTGTTTTCCACGAAGTGCATTTTGAAGACAGAGCAAACAACATGATTTAAAAGACATCTCCCTCTGTATCCTCAGCTGAAAATGATGCAGGATACAGAGGGATCGGGTTGGTATTTTATTCTTCAAATGTATTCACTGCTTGAATCTCTGTTTCAACAGGGCCATGTTCTTCCATGGCTGCTGACTGTATTTATATTGGAGGAATATCTACAGATGCATTTGACCTCAAAGGCAAATAAAGGCTGTTGTGTATAATCAGGATAACTTCTTCGGTCTGAAACCTGACCCATCTCCCATTTGGACTAAAACATTTTGAGAGCGAGCGAGCAGAAGTGGGTCACCTTTGCAACTCTCCTGAAGCACGCTCATAACTCCGCTCGTGTTTGTAAGAGCCACGGATGCAACCACACATCAGGAGATGGCTCGGGTGCTCAACATGGGGAGAGAGGGAGGGGAAAATGGTGAGGAGGGGTCAGCGAGCCCCAAGTATTTAATCTGGTTCAGAGAGACACCAGCGCACAAATTGCTTAAAAAGGTAGTATACTTAAGTGCAGTAGACACTATAATTTTGATTTGTGACTGTTACAGCACTAAATTGTCCCTAAATAACACTGCTGTGTTTGGAACACCGTAATGTTACATTCCGATTTTACTTAAAGATATGAATGAAACAGAGGGAAAATACGTAAGTAACTATCACATGAAGTCACATGGAAGATGTGACAGTTTTTCATTCTTGACCTTAAAAGAGAGAGGCTGGTCTTTTCTCCGAGCTTTTCCTGAGCAACAGCTCACCAGCTCCTCTTCTGTGGGTTTGACTGAACCCCCCCGAACCACGCAAAGGGACTCCACTGACAGCAACAAGGGCAGTAATGCAAGAGGAGCGCTTAAAATAATCTTGTAATAGAAAGGTAAACATGATTGCTTGGAATTTATGGGATTTAAGATTATGGACCGGAGTCAAAGAGTGAAGTTGTGAAGGGTCCATCTGTGGATTTTATGGGCTTTTGGATCAAGCTTTGTACACCTGCCCACTCACGTGCGACGTGAGCTGCGTGTGTCAGATACTATGTGCACCTTCCTAACAACATCTTTATACAGTTCTAGTCTAAGACAGCTTCAACTCTTATTTGTTACTTACGCTCATTAAGGCCTTTTTATTTACTATGTACTAGTAATTACTGGTTATCACAGAGCTACAGCAAGTCAGATATTGAGCTCATCCATTCTGTTGTGTTCTATCCTACACACCTTGCAGGAGCACATTAAATAACAGGACTACTGCATATTGTTCTATATGTATTTCGGAGAAAGAAAGGTCGGAAAAAGTGCCCTGTGCCTTCATCAGGTCATGGTGAAGCCAGAAAATTTTTAGATCTGTGCAGGAATTACTTGTAATTTTAGGTTGACTCACTCTGTTACAGAGACCAGCTTTTGCAGAGAGTGACTGGGAGCCCCGAGATGGTCATGAGTCTTTACACAAGCTGAAAATTCCCATTTTAAATTGAAAATACATTATTTAAACTTAACCATGGGTAATATTCTGCTGTTCTAAATACGACAGGGTGGCTTCTGGAGTCAAAAAGTGACTTGCTGTCTCTGTGATTTTTTTTTTCAAATGAGATGTCACTGTTTAAAAATTGAAGTGACAGGGAGGACAGGCTAGGATAAAGCAAGAAAACCACATAGCTAATTCTGTGCCTTTGGAATCGGCCTACGCCAGATTTTGCAGCATTCCCTGCCGCAGAAAACTTGACAGACGCTGTCTTCAAATTCCCTCCACATAACCAGAACTTGACATAACTGGTGAACATGACTGAGGTGTAGTTGAGAACAAACACATACCTCTTCCACTTCTACCCACGAATCGGAGGTCGTTGAACCTTGCTACTTGGTTTTTCATGGCGGCTGTGGCATTTCTGAGTTCTGCAGAGTAGTTTTCATCGTTTCCAGCCATCACCGTTACCAGCGTCCCATCGGGCACATCTCCCAAGGCCACCACCTACGAAATCAAGGAGCAGAAGCCTCAGCTTCCTTACATGACATTTAATTTGGGGTCCAGAAGATCAATGAGTAACATGATAAAATAGGAAAAAGCAGCAACAGCAAAAATCTATGATGTAGACTAAGAAGCTGTTTGGGGAAAACAGGAATTGCTTCCATTCCTAGTTTGCAGAGCTACAGAAAAGTTTTTACATTGATGCACCTCTGAAATACACAGCACAATGTGTACACTAACACAAAAAATACATGAAATAAGCTTTCCAAAATATACTTCTGTAATTGTCAATAAAGAAATTCAAGTAACAGGAACTGATTCTGGTCTGATTTACATCAGTAGCATTACTTCTAAGCTACAGCAAATTCACACAATGATGGAAATGTAAAATTCAAGAGAAAACAAAACCAAGCCCATCGTCTCATGGATGCAGAGGGTCAGAGCTGCACCGCATCCCTGGCTTTTCCTCCCACCACTCTGAACAGACCTGCCCCAGCATAAATTCAGAGTAAGTCCATGGAAAAGCAGGCCTCAATCAAATGTTTAATCACAACTTACTGAACAATTTCTTTTTTTTCCTTTAGAAGCATGAAAGCAAATAATTGACTTAAGACCTCACCCGCAACCTGATGGATGGAAATTGTGATCTGAACTAATGAAATCTGCAATCATTCGGACAAAGGCTTTCACCTCGTTTGAAATGTTTGCACTGTAGCTTCTTGGTGCCAGCATCTATCAAACAAATATTTAGGAACACAGGATTCGCTGCATTTCTAATGCGATGCACTGCGAGATATATAGATTTCTAATTTTAAATTTTCTGACTTATATCTACAATGTTCACATTGTTTAAACGATGAAAAGTTTAATTTTATCTTATCTTCTTGAGCAGGACTGAATTCTCAAAGTAATTTTACCCTGCTAAAATCAAAAGGATGTCTCTAGATTTACTCTGGCAAAAGTAAGAGCTTGAGTTGGGTCCTCTATCATACTTTTTTTAGACCCCATTGCTGTTCCCCCAATCAAATCTATAGTAGCGACCTCAGGGCTACTACCAAAAGAAAAAGAAAAATGAGAAAAAAAAAAAACTAGCTAGTTTTTATTTCCTCTTTTACACATTCTAAGAGGAAGTAGTCCTGCATCATGTCCTCTGAGTTGCAGCTCGGTATTTTTCCTTCCTCTTAGCGTTTTCTAGCTTATGTCCATGCAGTTATAATTGGCACAAACTTGTCATGGCCCGGTCTTATTTTTATTAGCTTCTAATCACACTGTTCTTTCCAAACAGGATCAGTGGCCCTTTTACTTGATCGGTCTCTGATGCTTATTCCCCAGCCATAGCTACCTCCCATAAGATGAGAGAGGTCTCCAGTCTCAGGTATTTCACAGCTTTTCCTTCTATAGGAGGCTGCGTTTCTCACTTCAGTGCTCTCCCATTTGTCACCGATAACCTTTATTTTCACTTCCACATGCAAAGTTAAAATCACTGTGTCAAAATTCCCTCTTTACGTATCTATTTCAACTTCCTCTTTCCCGTTCCTCTGCGGCCCAGGCTTTTGGTTTTTTGTTCTCCTCTGTGTGCCGTAATGTGTTTCTGTGACCTGTGCTAAGCTCAACGTTGCGCTTTTCACATTTCCCTGATCTTGGCATAAAATAGACCTGCTCGAAACGTTGAAGCTAGTGAGTTTTCTCCTTGCACAGCATTGTGTCATGAGGCACACTGGCTCACAAGATCAGCAACTGCAAACCCAACGCGCTCACCCAGTTCTTAAAAAGTTACCGTAAAACCTTAATGCATGCCCATATATTAAAGACACAAGAAAGGGAAAGGGGAAAATCGGGGCATTACCCTCACCTGCCTGTGATGCAAATGTTTGCATGCTTGTTTAAGGAAATATATGCTAGCATTTTGAGGGATGAAAAACCTTCATGAATCCAGGGTCAGTTGCCTCTTACAGAACAAATATTTTAAATCACCGATTTCAAATTACACTGAAGGCAACCCTAGCAATAAGACAAGTAAAGGAAATATTAGAAACAAGTATAAAAATTACACAGCACAGAAAAGAAACTAGAGTTAAAAGTCACAGGCAATAGAAAAAGAAATACAAACATTTACATTAGAAAAAAGACTAAACAGATAAGTTGGGACTTGCTGACTGGAGTTATCTAGCACATTGTTGTACTCTTTAGCTCTTAAAAATATGTATTTCCAGAGAAGTGAGAAGAGGATCACAGTTGCAGCGCTGCCAGGTATCTAAATTACCTACTTCTGCCGCATCAATCAAACAAAATTGGCCTTTTAAATTAAGATTTAGACTCTTTCCTAACAGCGTTTGGACAATGAATCTATACGGCACCTTATTAGAGTTGTTATGTATTTTTCTCTAAGTTTCTCAGAATCATTCTTTATTTTAGAAAAAAAAATAATTCATGGAAATGATAATTTTGGTTTGAAATAATACCCTGATCCTAAAGATCAAACATCATGAGTCAATTTTTCTAAGGAAACGTGAAGAGAAAACTCTCTGTCTCTCTCTTTTTATTGATGCAATGGTTGTTGGCAAATACTTGATAAAACTCGGCGCTTTTTTGTCAGATGCGAATAAGGTATTGGCAGCATAGGAATGATCTGAACCGAATTTTCTAATTCCTGTTCCAAAAGGTCTTAAAAATTACGACTTTCCAAAATGCCTTTGCGAATATTCAATATTTAGTATAACACCAATGAGATCCTTTTATACGTGGCAAACTATTTCGGGACTCATTTCTCAGCGGTCCACGGCGGGAGCGTTTTGGGGGGGACGAGGAGCAGCGAGCGCCCCGGCAAGCAGGTGCCTCCCAGCACAAGGTTTCAGGAGCTCATAAGGAAACCCTCTCCCGGTTTGTTTTTTTTGCTTTCTTTTTCTTTTTCCTTTTTTTTTTTTTTTTCTTGCGTATTTCTAGGTTAAACCACCTCAGTGTCACAAACGCTTGCTTTCGTCTGTTTGGAGAACCTGACCCTTTGCTCTGTTTGCAGAAGTTGGGAGCGGGTTGCTACTTAAAACGGAGGGTTGCACTCCCTGGGCGGGGGGGGGAGGACGAGAAATGAGCGCGGCGTTGGATTCCTCTCGAAACCAGCCCCCTGGGTTCGTTTCCCGCGGGCAATTTTCACACAGCCAGGGCAGCCGCCTGCCCCAGAAGCCCCCCTGCCCGGGGAGGCGAGGGGGAGCGGGGCCCCGGCCGCTGCCGGACCCTGCGGCTCCCGGCGTCTCGGCAGCGGGGCGATCCGGGGCCGGGCGGCGGCACCGCTTTCCGCCGGCGGCTTGGGCGGCCGGGCAGGAGCGGGAAGAGCCGCCTCTTGTCCCCCCGCCTTTCCCCGCCGGCAGATGACTGGGGCTGGAAGCGCGCCCCGGGCGCGGCCACGCGTGGCGCGGCGGGGAGCCGCCGCCGTGGCCTCCGGCCGCAGGGGACCCCCAGGAGATACACCGGCCGCGTTTGGGGACTTCCCTTATCTCCCTTCCCGGCGGGGCGGAGCGGGTTTTCACGCCTGTTCCACAGGGTAACTCTGCCTTCCAGGAGGAGAGCTTCCCGAGTAATTAGCAGCAGTTGCCTAGTGCGTGGGTGACAGTATAATAATTAATCTAAATGTGTGAATTTAGGAACTGACCCTGACGATTAGTTCCTCCCTTTCCTCAGCCTCTTACATGCGTAAAACAGGAAGACTCTCCAGACATAATACTACTTTTCCCCAAAACCGCCTCCTTAGCAGGATTTCCCAAATCTCTGGGAGCTGAACTGATTCCCTTCTCCATCTTTTCTCCTCCCCCCAAAAGTCCTCGGAAACACTCGGGTCTGGTCGCCTTCAGAAAAGCTGTGCTGAGGCGGTCGGACTCTAGCAGTGACCGCCAAAGAAAGCATGAACTTTACAAATCCCGATGCTAAATCTAACCCCGGGACTCCTATGGAGCTGCACGTCCCTGCGGCTCCCGCCTCGTAGAAGAGGATAACGAGAATAATTACCTTTTCCTTTCCCTGCTCGGAAGCGTATCGACATCAGTAGCAAGAAAACCAAAGCATTCAAGAAGTTAGCGGTAGACTCAAGTCAAAAAAGAGCGTGACCAAGGAGGGGGTGGTGAATTTTGCTTGAACCCGAGGTAACGGGAAAGCAGGCCGGGTAAGGGAGGAAAGCGCAGCAATTATCCCCCGTCGTCTTTCCCCGCCCGCAGCCGGCCGGGGGGCATCGCTCGGCAGGGCCCCAGCCCCGCGCCGCCTCGCAGCACCACCGGCGGCGGACCGTGGCAGGGGGGAAGCCGGTGTATGCTTCCCCCCCCCCCATCTTTTGCCGCGGTTTTACTTGGGCTACCGACTACAGATTTAGCAAGGGGCTCTGGAAGCGGGAGCAGTCCAAGCGGCCGCAGGGTCTGCCCAGGGTAGGCCCCGACATTCACTATTACAAAAAACAGCCAAAAAAAGGGAAGATGTGTTTTTTCCTAAGCGTCCCTGGCAGCCTGGCGGGGGGAAGCCCGGCACCTCTGGAGCGGGGCCGGCCGGTGCCGCCGGGCGCTGGCTGCGGGTGGGTCGTGTCCCCCGTCGGCGGCAGCCCCGGCAGGGCGCCGGGTCGCGGAGGCTGCCTGCGGGGGGACCCGCCGCCGCTGTGGGCGGCTTCTAGGGGAGCCCGGGGCTCCTTCAGTTCCGGGACGCCTGCATCCGTCTGCAACGGGCTGCGCCGGCATCTGGTCCCCGGGGCAGCCAAACTCCTCGAGTCTGGCTTTTTTCTTTTTCTTTTTTTTTTCTCCCCCCCCCCACTTGAGCAGAGCCGCCCCTCTCTACCCGAGTTATGAATGGGCCGAAGAGGGAGGCAGCGGCTGGAGGCAGCCTGCCCAGCCCATCATGACCCAGCTGCCGCCGCTCGCTCCTGCCCGGAGCCCGGCCGAGAGCCGCGCCGCGCCCGCTCGCCCACGCCTTCCCACGCTGTCGCGAGTGGCAGCGACTGCGTAAGGAGGGATGGAAGGAAGGATGGAAGGAAGCGCGAGGCCGGCTGCGCCCTACCGCCGGCCCCGACGTGGCCTCCCCGCCGGGGCGAGCCGTCCCTCCCGGCCGGCTGGGTCCCGGTCCGGCTGCGGGTCCGAGCCCGGGGTTCGGCGCTCCGTGCCCCCCAGCCGCAGGGCGCGCAGCCTGCCCTCCCCTGCCCTGCCCTCCCCGCCTGCCCACCCCTGCCCCGAGAAGCGCGATTTTCGGGAGCCGGCAGACGTACCTTGAAGGCGATGGGCAGCGTCTTGTTGCAGCGCCAGTGGGTGGGCAGCACGGAGCAGAGGAAGTTGGGGCTGTCGGTGCGCACCAGCTCCCCGGGGTGATCCGCCAGGACCTCCACCATGCTGCGGTCGGCGCTGCGCAGCTTCCCCGGCAGCGCGCCGCTGTGCTCGGCGCCGGGCAGCGGCAGCGGCTCGGTCATCTTCCCCGGGCTCAGCGTGGTGGAGGGCGGCGTGAAGCGGCGGCTGGTGCTGGTATCTACGGGGATACGCATCACAACAAGCCTTTTGAGTGAAAGACCTCCACAGAGTTTTTACAAAACAGCGAAACGAGCGTAACTCTTCAGCGATCTGCTCTCTGGGGACCAACATAAACGGATACAGGCTGCGGACCCGGGGGAAACTTGTTTCTACGCCAGTCCCCAAAGTTAATTTTTTGCTGAAGGCGGCTGAGATAGCGAGCACGCCGAGACTTAACTCTTGGCTTCCTGGCGCTGCGGAACAGATCACGTTAATCCGATAAGCGAAAGGGTCGTCCGTGCGGGGCTTTACCGCGACGCCTGTGCATCTAGTCTGCGGCCGTGACGCAAAAAGTTATCGGAGGGAAAGCTCCTTCCAAACTCCCAAGCACCGTGGAAAAAATTAGGCAAGTCAAACACAAGACGCGGTCAGAAACGCATGCAAAGCCTGGGCTTCCCAGAGAGTCAGTTGCCTATCAGTTTCTTCCAGGTGATTTCTCTACAGTCCCAAGAGAAAACAAAATACATCAGCGTCTTCCGTAGGCAAAAATCGCTCTTTAAGAGAGGGAAATTCGGGGTCAGACTTCAGAGAAGGCAGTACGCGAGCTAGACTTTCTGATCAAAGGTCAGCTGGCTACAACTGTACATATATTCACGTATACACACGCACACACACATATACTCTACTTCATAAAATATTTACAATATAATCTGTAGAGAATTTAAACACAACAGGAATCCATTAATGTTCTCGGCAAGATTTTTTTTAAGCAGCCTTGAAAATCAGCTTCAGTAGTTTGATTCGTGTTGCTCTAAGAGTACTCGTGTCATGACCTTTCAATCATTCTTGCACAAATATAAAAAAGAAAAGAAGCTCAGTGCATGGCATTCAAGCTTTAAATCTCTATCTTTGTACTTGTCTTTGGTATAACGTCTTTCACCAATTTAAAGAAAGGTCGCAAGCTCTGAGGCTAAAAGGTCCACAGCTGAAAACTTGGGTTTGGGGATGTTGGTTAAATTGTGGGTTCTCTCTGTGGTTTTGTGTGTGCAACAGCGCTCTCTCTCTCTCACTCACGTCCTCCTCAGCAGTCAAACCAACAGTCTGCAACAACTTCGGCAGTCATGCCAATTCTTTTTTTTTTTTTTTTT